>CM051700.1:25925802-25950802 GCA_028022725.1 Lycodopsis pacificus | reverse complement strand
GGAGGCTTTGACATCTTGACGTATATCCACCTGACTCCTCAGTCTGTATAGGTACATATGTCCTCACACATGAAATAGTTGATGTTAGCAGGAAGTCCAGACTTCTCTCTCTCTCTCTCTCTCTCTCTCTGTCTCTGTCTCTCTCTCTCTGTGTTTGTTTGGTTTTGTGAGGAGAGAGTGAGACCTCCCCCCCCCCCCCCCCTCCAGCTCACCCTCCCTACAGGCGACAGAGCACTTAGCTCCAGTGTGAAACTACGCTCTCATCATTTATTCATGCTTTATTTTGCACCAGGAACCATTTGTCCCCACACACACACACACACACACACACACACACACACACACACACACACACACACACACACACACACACACACACACACACACACACACACACACACACACACACACACACACACACACACACACACACACCCCTTCCGGAACAGCGCGTGCCTTCCAAAGCCTCCGACTTGACGGATTGGATTTTCCAATTCCAACCGTTTTTAAAGGGCAGCAGCAGCAGTGATGGACATGTGATGGACATGTGATGGACATGTGGTGGGACAGGCGGTGAGACAGGCGGTGGGACACGGCGGTTTATGTTGAAAAGCCTGCAGCATGTAGCTTTACTGGTGTTGCTGGACATTCAAAGGAGAAGCTCACAAAGCGAGGAACACCTGGAGGTGTTTGTCTCTTGTGCACGTCCTGCAGGATCTCCAGGTCCACCCCAGACCAGCTCCTGTAGCTTCCTGTTGGATGAAATGAGTTGCATTACAGAAAAGCACCACTTCCTCCCGTGAGGATGATCCTGCATGTCTTGTTTTTTGTGTCTTTAACGTCTCGCGTCTCTGCACCGACACATTCCTCCACATGCGTTTCTCTGAGCGTCAGTGATACGATGCAGCAGAGCATGACATCACCACAGCATGACATCACCACAGCATGACATCACCACAGCATGACATCACCACAGCATGACATCACCACATCACCACATCATGACATCACCACAGCATGACATCACCACAGCATGACATCACCACATCATGACATCACCACAGCATGACATCACCACAGCATGACATCACCACAGCATGACATCACCACATCACCACAGCATGACATCACCACAGCATGACATCACCACATCACCACATCATGACATCACCACAGCATGACATCACCACAGCATGACATCACCACATCACCACAGCATGACATCACCACAGCATGACATCACCACAGCATGACATCACCACATCACCACAGCATGACATCACCACAGCATGACATCACCACAGCATGACATCACCACATCACCACAGCATGACATCACCACAGCATGACATCACCACATCACCACAGCATGACATCACCACAGCATGACATCACCACATCACCACAGCATGACATCACCACAGCATGACATCACCACAGCATGACATCACCACATCACCACAGCATGACATCACCACAGCATGACATCACCACATCACCACAGCATGACATCACCACAGCATGACATCACCACATCACCGCATCACCGCAGCATCGCAGCATCGCAGCCATTCCTCATGAACTCCAGAGGAGAGATGTGTGTGTGTGCGTGTGTGTGTGTGTGTGCGTGTGTGTGTGTGTGTGTGCGTGTGTGTGTGTGTGTGTGCGTGTGTGTGTGTGGTCGGTCTGAGCATGTGCAGAGCCTACTGACATGTTGTGAATAATTGATCACAGTATACAATAATTGATCCTCCTGTGTTTTTTATTGTTTTATTTCTCAGAACTTTGCACTGAGCCATAAATCCTCAAATACCAGCAAGTCTTTATATAATGTTACATATATATAATATATATCTTCATATAATGTTAGCGTCTAAAATCATTTACATAATGATGATTAAGGTAAAAACAGATATTATCTTCTCTTTTAAACTATTTATTCTTTATTAAATCCTGACATTCAGTTCCCTGAAAGTAACAGCATCCTCCATGTTTCTCATCCTTCCACCTCGCTAAGTGGACTTTCTCTCTTTATACCTTCATACTGCATCAGGTGTTCTGCAGCTCATACACAGCGGGGGGGGGGGGGGGGGGGGGGGGGGGGGGGGGCGATATTTCACTCGAGAGTGACAATGTGTGGAAACCCTGTCGAGCTGCTGCAAGGCTTTTAATTTGAAAAAAGAATGAAGCAGGAAGTGATGAGTTTCATTAAAAGTAGATTAAGTCTAACTTTAAAAAAGGGCATTTAGAATCTACTGGAAACAAATACAGAGAGAAAGTGAGAGCAGCAGAGTGATGTGAACCCTAAGAGACGAAGTCTAACTGATGTATTGATATTAAAATGTGTGAATTGTGTCTGTAAGCCGGGTCCTCTGGAGGTAAATGCAGAGTTCTCAGCGTCTCTTTAATCATTCTGTCTTCGCTCGCTCGCTTCCTTCCACCAGCTGTCAGACGTCTCTTCTCTCCTTTCTCCCTGCGTTTGTTTTCTCTTCTTTATTTCTCTGGCGGCTCCCCAGACCTCCTCTCTCCGTCCACTTCTGTCTTTGTTTCCTGTCAGCAGCCTCAGAGATGAACTCATCCACCGGCTCTCTTGTTCCAACTCGCTCCTCTGCCGCCGCTCTTCCTCAGCTGAGACTGTAAAGACAGTAAGAGGCCGTATTGACCTGTGACCTGTGACCCCAGCCAGCGGGTTGGTGCTGCTGTCAGAGGCAGGACAACATGTCCCACAACATGGACGGGAAATGCTCGTGGACTGATGTTTGGAAGCCTCGAGCTCGACCATTTTGCCGTCGCCGTCTTCTTTTTTAGCAAAAGGTGAAGCCGAAGTGACCACATTTGGTCTTAAGTTAACAGTTGGTTTAGTTGCTTAAGTTAACTGTTGGTTTAGTTGGTTAAAGTTAACAGTTGGTTTAGTTGCTTAAGTTAACTGTTGGTTTAGTTGCTTAAGTTAACAGTTGGTTTAGTTGCTTAAGTTAACTGTTGGTTTAGTTGCTTAAAGTTAACAGTTGGTTTAGTTGGTTAAAGTTAACAGTTGGTTTAGTTGCTTAAGTTAACTGTTGGTTTAGTTGCTTAAGTTAACTGTTGGTTTAGTTGCTTAAGTTAACTGTTGGTTTAGTTGCTTAAAGTTAACAGTTGGTTTAGTTGCTTAAGTTAACTGTTGGTTTAGTTGCTTAAGTTAACTGTTGGTTTAGTTGCTTAAGTTAACAGTTGGTTTAGTTGCTTAAGTTAACTGTTGGTTTAGTTGCTTAAAGTTAACAGTTGGTTTAGTTGCTTAAGTTAACTGTTGGTTTAGTTGCTTAAAGTTAACAGTTGGTTTAGTTGCTTAAAGTGAACAGTTGGTTTAGTTGCTTAAGTTAACTGTTGGTTTAGTTGCTTAAAGTTAACAGTTGGTTTAGTTGCTTAAGTTAACTGTTGGTTTAGTTGCTTAAGTTAACTGTTGGTTTAGTTGCTTAAGTTAACAGTTGGTTTAGTTGCTTAAGTTAACTGTTGGTTTAGTTGCTTAAGTTAACTGTTGGTTTAGTTGCTTAAGTTAACTGTTGGTTTAGTTGGTTAAAGTTAACAGTTGGTTTAGTTGCTTAAGTTAACAGTTGGTTTAGTTGCTTAAGTTAACTGTTGGTTTAGTTGCTTCAGTTAACAGTTGGTTTAGTTGCTTAAGTTAACAGTTGGTTTAGTTGCTTAAGTTAACAGTTGGTTTAGTTGTTTAAGTTAACAGTTGGTTTAGTTGCTTAAGTTAACTGTTGGTTAAGTTGCTTAAGTTAACTGTTGGTTTAGTTGCTTAAGTTAACTGTTGGTTTAGTTGCTTAAGTTAACTGTTGGTTTAGTTGGTTAAAGTTAACAGTTGGTTTAGTTGCTTAAGTTAACTGTTGGTTTAGTTGCTTCAGTTAACAGTTGGTTTAGTTGCTTAAGTTAACAGTTGGTTTAGTTGCTTAAGTTAACTGTTGGTTTAGTTGGTTAAAGTTAACAGTTGGTTTAGTTGCTTAAGTTAACTGTTGGTTTAGTTGGTTAAAGTTAACAGTTGGTTTAGTTGCTTAAGTTAACTGTTGGTTTAGTTGCTTAAGTTAACAGTTGGTTTAGTTGCTTAAGTTAACTGTTGGTTTAGTTGCTTAAAGTTAACAGTTGGTTTAGTTGCTTAAGTTAACTGTTGGTTTAGTTGGTTAAAGTTAACAGTTGGTTTAGTTGCTTAAGTTAACTGTTGGTTTAGTTGCTTAAGTTAACTGTTGGTTTAGTTGCTTAAGTTAACTGTTGGTTTAGTTGCTTAAAGTTAACAGTTGGTTTAGTTGCTTAAGTTAACTGTTGGTTTAGTTGCTTAAGTTAACAGTTGGTTTAGTTGCTTAAGTTAACTGTTGGTTTAGTTGCTTAAGTTAACAGTTGGTTTAGTTGCTTAAGTTAACTGTTGGTTTAGTTGCTTAAAGTTAACAGTTGGTTTAGTTGCTTAAAGTGAACAGTTGGTTTAGTTGCTTAAGTTAACTGTTGGTTTAGTTGCTTAAAGTTAACAGTTGGTTTAGTTGCTTAAGTTAACTGTTGGTTTAGTTGCTTAAGTTAACTGTTGGTTTAGTTGCTTAAGTTAACAGTTGGTTTAGTTGCTTAAGTTAACTGTTGGTTTAGTTGCTTAAGTTAACTGTTGGTTTAGTTGGTTAAAGTTAACAGTTGGTTTAGTTGCTTAAGTTAACAGTTGGTTTAGTTGCTTAAGTTAACTGTTGGTTTAGTTGCTTCAGTTAACAGTTGGTTTAGTTGCTTAAGTTAACAGTTGGTTTAGTTGCTTAAGTTAACAGTTGGTTTAGTTGTTTAAGTTAACAGTTGGTTTAGTTGCTTAAGTTAACTGTTGGTTAAGTTGCTTAAGTTAACTGTTGGTTTAGTTGCTTAAGTTAACTGTTGGTTTAGTTGGTTAAAGTTAACAGTTGGTTTAGTTGCTTAAGTTAACTGTTGGTTTAGTTGCTTCAGTTAACAGTTGGTTTAGTTGCTTAAGTTAACAGTTGGTTTAGTTGCTTAAGTTAACTGTTGGTTTAGTTGCTTCAGTTAACAGTTGGTTTAGTTGCTTAAGTTAACTGTTGGTTTAGTTGCTTAAGTTAGCTGTTGGTTTAGTTGCTTCAGTTAACAGTTGGTTTAGTTGCTTAAGTTAACTGTTGGTTTAGTTGCTTAAGTTAACAGTTGGTTTAGTTGCTTAAGTTAACAGTTGGTTTAGTTGTTTAAGTTAACAGTTGGTTTAGTTGCTTAAGTTAACTGTTGGTTAAGTTGCTTAAGTTAACAGTTGGTTTAGTTGCTTAAGTTAACTGTTGGTTTAGTTGCTTAAGTTAACTGTTGGTTTAGTTGCTTAAGTTAACTGTTGGTTTAGTTGGTTAAAGTTAACAGTTGGTTTAGTTGCTTAAGTTAACTGTTGGTTTAGTTGCTTCAGTTAACAGTTGGTTTAGTTGCTTAAGTTAACAGTTGGTTTAGTTGCTTAAGTTAACTGTTGGTTTAGTTGCTTCAGTTAACAGTTGGTTTAGTTGCTTAAGTTAACTGTTGGTTTAGTTGCTTAAGTTAACTGTTGGTTTAGTTGCTTCAGTTAACAGTTGGTTTAGTTGCTTAAGTTAACTGTTGGTTTAGTTGCTTAAGTTAACAGTTGGTTTAGTTGCTTAAGTTAACTGTTGGTTTAGTTGCTTCAGTTAACAGTTGGTTTAGTTGCTTAAGTTAACTGTTGGTTTAGTTGCTTAAGTTAACTGTTGGTTTAGTTGCTTCAGTTAACAGTTGGTTTAGTTGCTTAAGTTAACTGTTGGTTTAGTTGCTTAAGTTAACTGTTGGTTTAGTTGCTTAAGTTAACTGTTGGTTTAGTTGCTTAAGTTAACTGTCGGTAGTTATTTGAAGGCCTTGGTGTGTCATCATTGCGTTACAATACAGTACAATACTACACTACAATACTACACTACAACACTACACTACTATACTACAATACTTCACTACAACACTACACTACAATACTTCACTACAATACAATACTACACTACAATACTATACTACAATACTTCACTACAATACAATACTACACTACAATACTTCACGACACTCCAATACTACACTACAATACTTCACTACAATACTACACTACAATACTTCACTACAATACTTCATTACAATACTACACTACAATACTACACTACAATACTTTACTACAATACTTCACTACAATACTTTACTACAATACTTCACTACAATACTTCACTACAATACTACAATACTTCACTACAATACTTCACTACAATACTACAATACTTCACAACAATACTTCACTCCAATACTTCACAACAATACTTCACTACAATACTTCACAACAATACTTCACTACAATACTTCACTACAATACTACACTACAATACTTCACTACAATACTTCACTACTTCACTACAATACTTCACTACAATACTACACTACAATACTTCACTACAATACTTCACAACAATACTTCACTACAATACTACACTACAATACTATTATGTCTTTGATTTTTAGAAACGAACGTTAGGAACTACATCTTTAAGTGAGTAGTTATTACAGGTGTGTGATGCTGATTCAGTGACGTCGTCCTATGTTCCTGTCTTGAACATTTCTCTCTTTCAGCTACGTCACCTGACTTCCTCCTTTGCTCATAATTACCACGACCACTAGAGGTCGCCGCCCAACAGCACGCGTGAATATCGATCGTAATAAGCTGCTCGCACAGTCGACATGTTCGGACGTTTCTCTTTTTGTCGTGAGGGCGTCTTGATTCCTTCATGACACCAGGAGCAGCGAGAGCTAATACAAAATAAGAGCTCAAACCTCAGCTGGGATGATTAGCAACAAGGTGGAACAATTTACCAATTTATAACATATTGAGTTTGTGTTTAAAGAAAATCTCACAAGATGTTAAAACTATTTTCTCAACAAACCTCATCACCTTCTAATCAATACGTCATTTAATGAGACCGAGTTCTTATCCTGAGGTTATCCTTGAACCGTTAGGTTTCTTGTTTGCGTCCAGCAGCCTCCGCGTTGTGTTTAACTTCAAACAAAGTGAATTCAAACTGTTAGAAGAACATTTATTTATTCACACGACATCAGAGGAGCCTCGTCGTGATATCTCGTCTCTGAGCCGAAGCTTCTACCTGCGAACGAAGATAACGAAACACACTTTGATCTCCTTTCACCTCCGTCTGCTGCTCTTCTGCCCCCCCCCCCCCCCTCTTTAAACTCCCTGCTGGCATCTGGACCAGTTGCACCGGTTACCAAGGGTAACCATGTGGCTCGTTGCCACGGTAACCCCTCTGGATGGGCAAGCAGAGGTGGGGGTTGGGGGGGGGGGGGCTGTGTTTAGCTTCAGTCCTCCACTCACTTTTTATTCGTCTCTGTGTTTGAACATGTTTTTTAAATCTGCTTTGCCTCTGCAGCGCTTTCTGTTCTTTCTGTTGACGAAGCATTCAGCAGCCTTGCAGCTGGCAGAGGGTGTTTCTATACCGAGGAACCCGCGAGGAACCCGCGAGGAACCCGCGAGGTGGTCGTGCATGAAGCACGGAGCCGTAAACCCTTTGAGAGTATGACTCCAGCAACCGCCGGCTATATTTAGCATGTTGGTGAGCGTGCTTGTTCGGATTAGGAAGTGCGTGTGTGTGTGTGCGTGCGTGTGTATGCGTCTGCTACAGCACGATGACATGGACATGTAACAAAGAGTCCCAGTTGCTAGGCAACCCCATCTAGAAGCACTCGCTAGCCAACATGCAGCGTGTTTGCAGCAGCAGCAGGTTCTCAGCTGGAGGAGCTGTGAGTGTTTCACAGGAGAGAAGCGTCGTCTCTGAAACACTCGACCCCTCACGACCAACGGTATGTTTCTCACAGTGAGAGAGCGTTCAATACACAGGTTCATCATCTTCATCGCTGATGATGTCATAGCCAAGCAACAAAACAAGTGATGTTCTTACACAAATTATGATCATTATGATTACACATTTTCGGATATTTGTTGTTCCCGGGCGACGCTCTGAACCAACCGGAGCCTCCAGTGAACCTCCAGTGAGTCTCCAGTGAGTCTCCAGTGATCCTCCAGTGAGTCTCCAGTGAGTCTCCAGTGATCCTCCAGTGAGTCTCCAGTGATCCTCCAGTGAGCCTCCAGTGAGTCTCCAGTGATCCTCCAGTGATCCTCCAGTGAGTCTCCAGTGATCCTCCAGTGAACCTCCAGTGATCCTCCAGTGAGCCTCCAGTGATCCTCCAGTGATCCTCCAGTGAGTCTCCAGTGAGTCTCCAGTGATCCTCCAGTGAGTCTCCAGTGATCCTCCAGTGAGTCTCCAGTGAGCCTCCAGTGAACCTCCAGTGATCCTCCAGTGAGCCTCCAGTGAGTCTCCAGTGATCCTCCAGTGAGCCTCCAGTGATCCTCCAGTGAGTCTCCAGTGATCCTCCAGTGAACCTCCAGTGATCCTCCAGTGAGCCTCCAGTGATCCTCCAGTGATCCTCCAGTGAACCTCCAGTGAACCTCCAGTGATCCTCCAGTGAGCCTCCAGTGATCCTCCAGTGATCCTCCAGTGAACCTCCAGTGATCCTCCAGTGAGCCTCCAGTGATCCTCCAGTGAGTCTCCAGTGATCCTCCAGTGAGTCTCCAGTGATCCTCCAGTGAGTCTCCAGTGAGTCTCCAGTGATCCTCCAGTGAGTCTCCAGTGATCCTCCAGTGAGTCTCCAGTGATCCTCCAGTGAGTCTCCAGTGAGTCTCCAGTGATCCTCCAGTGATCCTCCAGTGAACCTCCAGTGATCCTCCAGTGAGCCTCCAGTGATCCTCCAGTGAGTCTCCAGTGAGTCTCCAGTGATCCTCCAGTGATCCTCCAGTGAGTCTCCAGTGAGTCTCCAGTGATCCTCCAGTGAGTCTCCAGTGAGTCTCCAGTGATCCTCCAGTGAGTCTCCAGTGAGTCTCCAGTGAGTCTCCAGTGATCCTCCAGTGAACCTCCAGTGATCCTCCAGTGATCCTCCAGTGAGCCTCCAGTGAACCTCCAGTGAGTCTCCAGTGATCCTCCAGTGAGTCTCCAGTGATCCTCCAGTGAGTCTCCAGTGAACTAACATGTACATTTGTTTTCATGCCTTACTGCGAGTAAAGTTCACAGCTTCCGGATTGTATTTGAGTTATTTCAGGTCAGCTGTGCTCAACACTTTCTGCCTCTTGAGCAGGCAAACAAACAAACGGCCCAGAATGCCTTGAATGCCCTGAATACCTTGATTTTGTCCATATCTTACATCATAAGCTTTGACCTGTCTGCTCGTTACACACTCGTGTGCACTGTATTGTGAGGCATGGCAGTAAATGAGGAGCATGTTTAATGCACTAATCACTCGGGTATAGGAACGCAGCTCCGCGTTCCCTTTGTGTCTCAAGATGATCGTGTAAATGACGTCATGGTGAGGACCTGAGCAGCCAGACATTGTCCTCATTATGTCTCACTCACTGTGGTATTTCCACCAGTCTGCATGTCCCTCAGGCCCCCCCCCCCCCACACACACACACACACACACACACACTCATCCAACACGTGCACCCTGGTGTTGGACGGCGAGCAGCTCTGGTGAGCAGATGATCGCGTCGTGTCTGACGGAGACGCTGAGCGATGGGAGGAAGTGTTCAGCTCCTCCCCATGAACCTGTCCCAGATAATGAATAATCTCGTCTGATGCTGTTCTGGAATATTGTTCTTTAAATAGCCGTGTCGTCACTTTTATTAGTCGTCAAAGGGAGAAATAAAGAACTCTGTGAGTAGAACTATGGGAACAGACGTAACACTCTGAATGACGCGTATCCTCTGATCAGAGCGTTCATATGAACACGAGGACTGTGAGGTGAGTTTAATCTTCCTCAGCAGCTTAGAGAGTCATCTCTTCTTCAGGTACTGTAGATACTCCTGTTATCTCTCTCGTGTTCATGTGTTCGGTTGTGACTGTTCAGAGGGAAGTGCTGCTTCAGGTTACTGAGTGAGTGTGTGTGTGTTTTTGGGGTAAAGATGTCTCTACACACAGGGCGGGAGGGAGTCTATATATAAATATATAAATATATATATATTTATATATATATATATTTATATATTTATTTATATATTTATATATATATATATTTATATATTTATATATTTATATATATATATATATATTTATATATATATATATATTTATATATTTATATATATATATATATATATATTTATATATATATATAATATATTTATATATTTATATATATATATATATATATATAGTGGTAAACTTCTGAGCACCTGAACGCAGCATTGGTTTCGTCCCTGGTAGATCAGGAGCCGCTGTTCACATGACTCCTCAGCAGAGGGTCATATTGGGGAGGTGGTCCTCAGTGTCCTGGAGGACCACCTCTGTGGGACGTGTCCTTTGATGGTTGTTTTGAATATGTCTGTGATTGGTCGATGCCTTTCTTCGCTTCTCTTACGCCCCCTGATGCATGAAGCCATTCTAAGCTGTTTAAGGAATCTAAACTTTGCGGATGAAAGTTTTTAGATGAGCAGATCTGACGCACCGCTGTGAGGACGGATGTTCTCCAAACCCAGAGCGTGTCCACGCATCTCTTTGTCTCCGGAGGCCTGCTGTCTCCTTAAGACTGATTTAAATGATCAAATGTTCTCCGAGTCGTCTCCTCTCTTCCTCTGCGTGACCCGCCGGTCCTCCACTCCCACCTCCTGCTCGTTCACTTACAGCCGCCTTCTTTCTGCTGTTTCATTTCTTCTTTTACGTATTCCTGAGTCCAGTGCACGTCTCTCGCTGTGAACCAAATCCCACCGATCCAGCGGAGCCGGAACCCAGCGGTCGGTGGGAGTGAGAGCCCAGAGGCCTCCCCGCTGAGGAGCGCTGCCTTCCTGCTCTCCGCTGCAGAGACACACCGGCTCCATCGTCCAACCGCCTCCAGAGGCCACTCGTCCCGACAGACGGCCTCTGACATCAGCGCGGCCGCGTGATGCCCGCTAACTACTTTCACTTCCACCCTCATATATCGACATGTGTTCATGTTTCTGCTCTGAGGAACACAAAGTCTATCTCTGCTCAGCTTTGGTTGATGACACAGAGAGAAGCTGCTTGAGGTACGAGAGAGAAAGCAGAGAATACCCAGAGAATACCCAGAGAACACCCAGAAAACACCCAGAAAACACCCAGAGAATACCCAGAAATTACCCAGAAAACACCCAGAGAATACCCAGAAAACACCCAGAGAATACCCAGAGAACACCCAGAGAATACCCAGAGAATAGCCAGAGAATACCCAGAAAATACCCAGAAAATACCCAGAAAACACCCAGAGAATAGCCAGAGAACACCCAGAGAATACCCAGAGAATAGCCAGAGAATACCCAGAAAATACCCAGAAAACACCCAGAAAACAACCAGAGAATACCCAGAGAATACCCAGAAAACACCCAGAGAATAGCCAGAGAACACCCAGAAAATACCCAGAGAATACCCAGAAAATACCCAGAGAATACCCAGAGAATACACAGAAAACACCCAGAGAATACCCAGAAAATACCCAGAAAATACCCAGAGAATACCCGGAAAACACCCAGAGAATACCCAGAAAATACCCAGAGAATACCCGGAAAACACCCAAAGAATACCCAGAAAATACCCAGAAAATACCCAGAAAATACCCAGAGAACACCCAGAGAATACCCAGAGAATACCCAGAGAATACCCAGAGAATACCCAGAGAATACCCAGAGAATACCCACTTAATAGCCACTCAGCCCAGAGCAGCATTAATGAGATCCACACTCACCTGATCCACTTCTTACTGCCACTACCACAGAAACATGTTTACAGTGGAACCTATAGGCTCCGTTTAACAGCACAAACACCATACCTACACTGTAATAATACGATTATTGTGTTCACATATTACTGTGAAACACACATTTCTATGAATCCTGTGTTGCGAACTCAAATGAAAGGATGAATTCTCTTTGGTTGTGGAAGAAGGAGCTGGTTTCTAACATGAGTCTCTTCTCTGGATCCCTGACTGACGCGTCATCAGACAGCAGGCTGCATGCAGCTGTCAGCGAGTCCGTGTATCAATATCACGTTGTCATATCGTTTGTCAGATCGTTTACGTTGCACAGGAACAACAACATGAGTCACTCGACACCCGGTCTGTCCATCGCAGTGATCGCTGCTGCACATGTGCAGACGAGTACTACACACCTGCAGTGAAACACGAGCAGCTTACTCTGCTCCATCTAGAGCCACACAGACCATGAAGCAGGGATGCGTTAGGGCGGGGCTACACGCTGATTGACAGGTCGACACCAGAGACGTATACGGCGTCTCTACGTCTCCGCCTCAGTCCAGATATGGTCACTTCCTGTTCACTGGTCGCAAAACAACAACAAGGCTTCAAAGCTGTAGTCCACAAACCAGTGACAGTCTGTGGTTCCGAGGTTCTCTTGTGAAAGTGCGTTGTCGTTGACTCTGCATGTGACAGAGCTGCGACGACTTCAGGTCCAACCACGAAGTACAAACTACCGTCCGACTCCGTGACCCGAGACAACCGACACCAAGTCAAACCGGACTGAATCGATCCATCAGAGCTCACAGATGCCCGGTGATGAATCTGTCGGCCGAGGTCCGATTTGGCCGTCGATCAGTTCCACGCGCGCGTGACTCTGGAACCTTCAGAGCCAAGTGAGGAGGAAGCAGACGGATTCATTCCTGCTGCACCGAGGACGCAACAAGTGAACCGAAGCACGACTTCCACCCTGCAGCTGGGAACGTGTGGAATGAATACGACAGTGATTCCGTCTCTCGTGGGTTTAAAAAGCCCCCCGCCCGTCACCACGCCTCCCAGAATCCCTCTGCAACGAGTCCGCCGTCGGAAGCCAGAGCTCTGTGATCCTCCGGGTTCTCTCGGACTCGCTGGACGACCTCGAAGGCTTTTTTATTTCTCTGTGAATCAAGTGAAGCGTCGGGTTCACGGCCGTCCTGAGACGTCGTGCTGCAGAGGAGCAGCTCCTCCCGGTGACAGGAAGATGTTTGTGAGAGAATGATGAAATCTGTTCCTCCAGTCAGTCAGTTGCCATTCAGTGCTTTCACCAGAGCACAGCCGAGAGTTACAAACTCATTGAGTTCAACTTCTATGGAACATTATGAATCAAAAGATGCAAAAGAAACCATGAAACCCTTTAAATGAATTACTTATTTTAAGGTAATATTTCCCCAAATCAACGCCTGCTTGTTAATTCACTGATTAACTGATTCAATTTGTACATTTTGACATGAATTTGTATTTATTTCCCTAAAATCAGTAAGTTGCAACGTTTATTTCCAGGAAACAACAAAGAGTAACTCACACATGTTTCTCTCTTTTATACGAGAAATGAATAATTCAGTTGAGAGTCTTTGTGTCTTCGATGGACGATGAATCATGTCGTTGTTGGACACGTCTCTGGTTGGACGTCCAGCCGTCCCGATGAACGCTCTGCTGAGGTCCTCACGTCTCTGTGGATCTCTTCTCTTCCTCGTCTCTGTGGATCTCTTCTCTTCCTCGTCTCTGTGGATCACTTCTCTTCCTCGTCTCTGTGGATCTCTACTCTTCCTCGTCTCTGTGGATCACTTCTCTTCCTCGTCTCTGTGGATCACTTCTCTTCCTCGTCTCTGTGGATCTCTTCTCTTCCTCGTCTCTGTGGATCTCTTCTCTTCCTCGTCTCTGTGGATCTCTTCTCTTCCTCGTCTCTGTGGATCTCTTCTCTTCCTCGTCTCTGTGGATCTCTTCTCTTCCTCGTCTCTGTGGATCTCTACTCTTCCTCGTCTCTGTGGATCACTTCTCTTCCTCGTCTCTGTGGATCACTTCTCTTCCTCGTCTCTGTGGATCACTTCTCTTCCTCGTCTCTGTGGATCTCTTCTCTTCCTCGTCTCTGTGGATCACTTCTCTTCCTCGTCTCTGTGGATCACTTCTCTTCCTCGTCTCTGTGGATCTCTACTCTTCCTCGTCTCTGTGGATCACTTCTCTTCCTCGTCTCTGTGGATCACTTCTCTTCCTCGTCTCTGTGGATCTCTTCTCTTCCTCGTCTCTGTGGATCACTTCTCTTCCTCGTCTCTGTGGATCTCTACTCTTCCTCGTCTCTGTGGATCACTTCTCTTCCTCGTCTCTGTGGATCTCTACTCTTCCTCGTCTCTGTGGATCACTTCTCTTCCTCGTCTCTGTGGATCACTTCTCTTCCTCGTCTCTGTGGATCACTTCTCTTCCTCGTCTCTGTGGATCTCTTCTCTTCCTCGTCTCTGTGGATCTCTACTCTTCCTCGTCTCTGTGGATCACTTCTCTTCCTCGTCTCTGTGGATCACTTCTCTTCCTCGTCTCTGTGGATCACTTCTCTTCCTCGTCTCTGTGGATCTCTTCTCTTCCTCGTCTCTGTGGATCTCTACTCTTCCTCGTCTCTGTGGATCACTTCTCTTCCTCGTCTCTGTGGATCACTTCTCTTCCTCGTCTCTGTGGATCACTTCTCTTCCTCGTCTCTGTGGATCTCTACTCTTCCTCGTCTCTGTGGATCACTTCTCTTCCTCGTTGTAGATGCGAGCAGCTCTTCCTGCTCTTGTGTCTTTTTCTGCTTTGACGCTTTCATCTCGGTGCAGATTTGCAGATCAGCTGAGATTTGTAGCCTGCAGCGCTTTAAGGGGGGGGGGACTGATGCTCTTTCACATTTAGAAATGACGGCTCATGAAGAGAACAAGAGGTAACGGAGGGCTGTGATCATCAGAAGGCATAAAACCATCAACAGGGAATCAGAAAGATGTTTTTGACGCACGGATTCTGTTGTTTGCTGCAGTTTCCTTCATCAACGTGCATGTGTGCCTCCAGTCGAACAGAAGAACTCATTAGCATGTTGATCTCCGCGTGGTGAGCGGCTCCTAAAGGACTGGGGGGGGGGGGGGGTAAATCTCTCAGTCACCATGGAGACTGAAACGAGCATCGTTAGATGATGTCATACTGTGTCAGAGCTGTGACTCTGCAGAAGAACAGCTCGCACACCTGAGACAGGAAGCTGTTCAGTCGTCGTCGTGTTTCCTGCAGGCCGTTCTCTAGCAGCGTTGAACGAGCTGTAATTCGTAGATATCCCACGAAAGCCATTCGTATGAAATCCGTTTGATCTTCAACCAGGAAGTAACAGACTCCGCTGCGTCCTCCAGGAGAACGTATGTGCCTCGTGTCAAACGAGAAATCATCGTTGATTTATTTGTCACGTAACTTGCGTACCTAACGCCGCTTCAGCAGTTCTTTGTAACCCAAACCACCATCAGTAGTTTCCTGTGTAGACGTCAGTAAGAGAACGCATGAAGAAACACTTTCAGTAAGATATCGAATGTTGTACGAAGCGTTGTGAGGACACCAGGCGGCAACGAAGCCAAAGCTTCACGTGTTAAAGCTGCATTCTCTCTAGTGACCACCAGGGGGCGACTCCTCTGGTTGTATAGAAGTCTATAGAAAATGACTCTACTTCTCTCTTGATTTATTCCCTCAGTAAACATTGTAAACATGAGTTTATGTCTCAACCTCCAGTAAGTCCTCTTCAGTACAGCATGATGTTCAGTAACGTATGCTCCGTCTAGAGCGTGAACATGAACTCTGATGTAAAACAGCAGATGAAGCTTTTCGGAGCTTCCGCTCGATTCGTTTTAATGAAGTCGATCTTGTTTTTTAAAATCCCAGAATAAGACTTATTGTTTTTAGTTAGCGCTGAGGGGCTCGTTGAATTTTGATCTGTTGAGGTCAAACATTTTGGAGAATCTCTTGATGTGAAACTCAGAGGATTCGGGTTTAATTCAGCTTTCGTGAGAGTCGGGTGATGTAACGATGACGCCAGCAGACGTCTGCTCTTATAATCACAGCTGAAGGTGTACATTCATTCATTCATTCATTCATTCATTCAACCAGCTTTTTACTGGTTAATTAAGATCAAAAGTCACGAAACGTCGTTATAAAGCACAAAGAAACGCACAATTGTTCCCGTTAAAGGTGCTGAATCATCCATAAACTAATCCTTATGTTGCTTTTCCTTCTGTCTTCTTTCATGCAAATAACTTCCAGACGAGAACATTAACAGATGTACGAACATAATAAACAGCTTGCAGGAAGCGTTTATCTCTGGGAACTCGCAGAAAAAGGCCTGTTGGTCTATAAACAGTCACTTTATTAACATAACATTATAAGAGTCATTTACAGGGAGGGTCATGAAGCGGTGTTACCAGTTAGCTGCTTATTATTTAGCTGCAGCAGCCTCCTGGATTACTGTTGATGCTGAGAAACAGGTTTAAATGTGATTATTGTGAAGCAAGACCTGACGTTATAGAAAAGCTGCAAGCAATATATTTGAACGTGTCGGAGGTTTTTAAATGTTTAAATACGTGAAGAACAGCCTCCATGTTTTTCCTGTTTCCTCTCTCTGTCTCGTGCTGATTGGTTTAAACACTAACAGAACGTGCTGAGGGAACGCTGTGTGCTGATTGGTTTAAACACTAACAGAACGCTCTGAGGTAACGCTGTGTGCTGATTGGTTTAAACACTAACAGAACGTGCTGAGGGAACGCTGTGTGCTGATTGGTTTAAACACTAACAGAACGCTCTGAGGGAACGCTGTGTGCTGATTGGTTTAAACACTGACAGAACGCGCTGAGGGAACGCTGTGTGCTGATTGGTTTAAACACTAACAACACGCTGAGGGAACGCTGTGTGCTGATTGGTTTAAACACTAACAGAACGCTCTGAGGGAACGCTGTGTGCTGATTGGTTTAAACACTAACAGAACGTGCTGAGGGAACGCTGTGAGCTGATTGGTTTAAACACTAACAGAACGTGCTGAGGGAACGCTGTGTGCTGATTGGTTTAAACACTGACAGAACGCTCTGAGGGAACGCTGTGTGCTGATTGGTTTAAACACTAACAGAACGCGCTGAGGTAACGCTGTGTGCTGATTGGTTTAAACACTAACAACGTGCTGAGGGAACGCTGTGTGCTGATTGGTTTAAACACTAACAGAACGCGCTGAGGGAACGCTGTGTGCTGATTGGTTTAAACACTAACAGAACGCGCTGAGGGAACGCTGTGTGCTGATTGGTTTAAACACTAACAGAACGCGCTGAGGTAACGCTGTGTGCTGATTGGTTTAAACACTAACAGAACGTGCTGAGGTAACGCTGTGTGCTGATTGGTTTAAACACTAACAGAACGTGCTGAGGGAACGCTGTGTGCTGATTGGTTTAAACACGAACAGAACGCGCTGAGGGAACGCTGTGTGCTGATTGGTTTAAACACTAACAGAACGCGCTGAGGTAACGCTGTGTGCTGATTGGTTTAAACACTAACAGAACGTGCTGAGGTAACGCTGTGTGCTGATTGGTTTAAACACTAACAGAACGTGCTGAGGGAACGCTGTGTGCTGATTGGTTTAAACACGAACAGAACGTGCTGAGGGAACGCTGTGTGCTGATTGGTTTAAACACTGACAGAACGCGCTGAGGTAATGCTGTGTGCTGATTGGTTTAAACACTGACAGAACGCTCTGAGGGAACGCTGTGTGCTGATTGGTTTAAACACTAACAGAACGCTCTGAGGGAACGCTGTGTGCTGATTGGTTTAAACACTAACAGAACGCTCTGAGGGAACGCTGTGTGCTGATTGGTTTAAACACTAACAGAACGCGCTGAGGGAACGCTGTGTGCTGATTGGTTTAAACACTAACAGAACGCTCTGAGGGAACGCTGTGTGCTGATTGGTTTAAACACTAACAGAACGCGCTGAGGGAACGCTGTGTGCTGATTGGTTTAAACACTAACAGAACGCGCTGAGGTAATGCTGTGTGCTGATTGGTTTAAACACTAACAGAACGCGCTGAGGGAACGCTGTGTGCTGATTGGTTTAAACACTAACAGAACGCGCTGAGGGAACGCTGTGTGCTGATTGGTTTAAACACTGACAGAACGCGCTGAGGGAACGCTGTGTGCTGATTGGTTTAAACACTGACAGAACGCTCTGAGGGAACGCTGTGTGCTGATTGGTTTAAACACTGACAGAACGCTCTGAGGGAACGCTGTGTGCTGATTGGTTTAAACGCTGACAGAACGCTCTGAGGGAACGCTGTGTGCTGATTGGTTTAAACACTGACAGAACGCTCTGAGGGAACGCTGTGTGCTGATTGGTTTAAACACTGACAGAACGCTCTGAGGGAACGCTGTGTGCTGATTGGTTTAAACGCTGAGGGAGCGTGTGGGGGATTAACCAGGCTGCTCCCCTCCCGCATTAATACAGGATCAACACGGGGAGGATTGCACAGCACAATATAATCCCACACTAATTAAAGGTTGTGAAATTAAAGTAGCAATCTCTGGTGTGCAGCTTTCACGGAGGAGTTAATTGATAACGAGCGAGGCTGCGTGTGTTTGTCAGAGCAACGTGAAGCAGATCCGACCGAAGTAGAAGAGACACAGAACTAAAGAGCAGGAAGCAATTAAAACCCGACTGAAGGCAACGAGGATAACTGAGCCGCTGCGATTCGTCATTAAAGGTTGATGACATCGTTAATTACATATGTCTGTACGTTTAAGTAATTATTGAACAATAAATCACAGCAGAACGCACTAAATGCATAGAATGAAGGTTCACACGCTGCCATTCTTCAGAAGAACTTACCAGACATGCAATAACCATAAAACATTCAAGAGAGCAGGAACGCCCAGGGACCCACTGCAGCAGTGCATCTAATGAATCCTGTCATCCCACCGTGTCCGAGGTTAACCTTTCCAAAGGTAATGTTATTCACACCTCCATGGACCAACCTTCCACTGAAGGACTACTGTTATTAATCTAAGGTCTGCGTCTGCATATATGACCAGTTCTACATCATAACAATCTCCTGTGTCCATATCAGCTGCAATAATCTACATCAAGATATTCAGAATTACCATCAGTCCGACATTTCTGTGTTTTAGACATTGTTAAAGCATGTTCCAATTTCTGGATTACGTTTAAGGAACAAAACTTAAAAATAAATGATGAAATATTGAAAAAAAAAGAAAGTTGCAGCTACTGTAACTCAAGTTAGCGCATGCTGCGTTCCTCCAGTCAGAGGTGGGGGTGATTGATGTTTGAGTGATGGAGGGATGGAGGGGTGATTGATGTTTGAGTGATGGAGGGATGGAGGGGTGATTGATGTTTGAGTGATGGAGGGTGATTGATGTTTGAGTGATGGAGGGATGGAGGGGTGATTGATGTTTGAGTGATGGAGGGATGGAGGGGTGATTGATGTCTGAGTGATGGAGGGGTGATTGATGTTTGAGTGATGGAGGGTGATTGATGTTTGAGTGATGGAGGGATGGAGGGGTGATTGATGTTTGAGTGATGGAGGGTGATTGATGTTTGAGTGATGGAGGGTGATTGATGTTTGAGTGATGGAGGGATGGAGGGGTGATTGATGTTTGAGTGATGGAGGGTGATTGATGTTTGAGTGATGGAGGGTGATTGATGTTTGAGTGATGGAGGGATGGAGGGGTGATTGATGTCTGAGTGATGGAGGGGTGATTGATGTTTGAGGGATGGAGTGATGGAGGGGTGATTGATGTTTGAGTGATGGAGGGATGGAGGGGTGATTGATGTCTGAGTGATGGAGGGGTGATTGATGTTTGAGTGATGGAGGGATGGAGGGGTGATTGATGTTTGAGTGATGGAGGGATGGAGGGGTGATTGATGTTTGAGTGATGGAGGGATGGAGGGGTGATTGATGTCTGAGTGATGGAGGGGTGATTGATGTTTGAGTGATGGAGGGTGATTGATGTTTGAGTGATGGAGGGATGGAGGGGTGATTGATGTCTGAGTGATGGAGGGGTGATTGATGTTTGAGTGATGGAGGGTGATGGAGGGATGGAGGGGTGATTGATGTCTGTCGAGATTCTTCCACGGTTTGTGGCGCTGCTGTGTTTTATGGCTCTACTATGGCTGAGGGAGAACCACCATCCCCCCTGATACCTAAAGCATCCAGAGAGTGTTCCTCTCCTCACCCCGAGGACACAGCAACATCTATCTTCTCCCTCCGAGGCGGCGGCGGTGATGAATTGCCCCGGTGACTGTGCCAAAACCACCCCGAGCCGGGACACTGCAGGGCCACAGAGTGATCCCCACTAATGTAGTTTATACTATATATATAGTATATAGTATATATAGTATATATATAGTATATAGTATATATATATAGTATATAGTATGTAGTATATAGTATCACTCATCAGGATGATACATAGTCTGTATGAAGATAAGACGACTGAACTGAACTCTGCCAATGAGGTCTGAACTTATGAAATTAAAGTGTCTTTATAGTTACGGGCATTACACTGTTTTAATGACTACATCTACAAATCTAAGCTCATTGGTTATTTGGTGGACTTTTATATTCACAATGAAGCCACAGCACTAAGACTTAATCACTAATAATGACTAATAATATTTGTTGAACGTCTTCGGAGCTGATCGCACCACGACATGTTGCTACGGGAGCTTCAAACATTCAAACACGCCTCGGCAGAGCAGCACTCGATCACGATGAACGAACGACGGATAATGCGCTCGCTCCCTCACTGTAGCCGACATGAGACTATACTCAACGTGAGATAAGAGTCATTCTCACATACACATACTACAGAAAACATTGCTCGAAAAAAACTGAATGCAAGAGAGGAGCCCAAGCTAGGCGCGGCATGCGACACTTACAACCGACTCGTTTCTCGCGCCACGTCTCCAGTGACGCATTCTAGCAGTGCGATGATAGTGCTAGAAGATCGGTTCACTTTGTGATGTTCTTGGGAGGAGCAGCAGAAAGTGAAAGAGCCACGAGACGAGTTGTTTCAGCCTCTGGATCCGATTTGCAAAAATCTCACCTCGTGTGTTTTTTTGTTGTCCAGATCTTCTGAAATCAATCTGGACGCGCTGGCAGTCTGATCAAGACTTTACAACTGGCCCTACTTGTGTTCCATATAAAGAGGAACACTAGAACTAAACGTCCTCATGTTTCAGCTTCTCACGTATTTTGCTCTTTCACATGTAGGAGGTCTGACCCTGGACCTGTACAGTAGACAGTTCAACTAGCTTCTTCTTTTGTTTTGTCGGTGCTTTCAGGCAGCAGCTCCATGGTGACCCTCTCTCCTCTGTTTCTTTCATTCATGTTCCACTTTCAAAGTTCCCATAAAGACCTCAGGCATTAATGAGCTGATACACGAAGACAAGAATTGTTCCTTTCGAATACAAAATAAAAACCCTTTGGCAATGTTACTAACTGTGAGCGAAGGTGAGATACGAGTTGAGTACTTGACCTCCGGTACATTTTGAATCTACTTTGAATGGAATATTTTACTGCTTTCACCTCAGAGAAGGCTCTGATGACTTATTCCAGTCCTGTTTAACCCTCAAACACCCGGTGGAGGAAAAGCTCAGCGGTGTTGTCGACTCAGCGCTCCTCACTGAGGAACCTGCTTTTATTTGAGTAAGAAGCAGTTGTGCAGTTCCCTCCTCTGTCCTCCGTCTCGTGCTCTTCTGTGAGTTTCGTCATCGCGTTGTTGGAGCCTCGTCGGTTCGTCTCCGTCTCGATCGTTCTGCTGCGTCACCGCTGAAGCTCTCGGCGGACGACGAGACTTGTGCATTAAGAGGAGATGTTCGCTCAGACACGTCTGATCCGAGGCAACAGCTCAGGGAGCCGTGTGGTTAATGGACCACGAGTCTAATCTTTAAAGAAAGTGTTCTCCGGCTCTGGCCCACATTCAAGCATACGGTCATTAAAAAAAGAAACATCATGCAGCTGAGCTTTTTGAGATTTGTAATGTACGACTGAGCGCTAACACTGCTGCCGTTTGTTCAGAGGAAGATAAACTGAGAGGTTTGGGGCACATTTTCCTAAAGTAGTAACTGAATAATGCAGACGACAGCTGAGTCAGCAGAATGGCGGTGTGTGATGGAGATGTGATGGAGATGTGTGATGGAGATGTGTGGTGGAGATGTGTGATGTGTGATGGAGATGTGTGGTGGAGATGTGATGGAGGTGTGTGATGGAGATGTGGAGATGTGTGGTGGAGATGTGATGGAGGTGTGTGATGGAGATGTGGAGATGTGTGGTGGAGATGTGATGGAGGTGTGTGATGGAGATGTGGAGATGTGTGGTGGAGATGTGTGATGGAGATGTGGAGATGTGTGGTGGAGATGTGTGATGTGTGATGGAGATGTGTGGTGGAGATGTGATGGAGATGTGGAGATGTGTGGTGGAGATGTGTGATGGAGATGTGGAGATGTGTGGTGGAGATGTGTGATGTGTGATGGAGATGTGTGGTGGAGATGTGTGGTGGAGATGTGTGATGGAGATGTGTGACTTCAAACACAGCGTGGTTAGGAATGAGTCTCTGCACAGAGATACCTGCAGGCGTCTCTCTCTTCTTCCTCATATTGACGTTTTGTAAACGTGATGTTTTTTGCAGATGTGGCAGAATTTAAAGCTGCATCTGAATACTCTGGCTCATATTTCGTTCTGGGTCTGAGATGTATCCAGGTCACTGATGACGGAGTGATTCACATTCAGAACATGAGCAGATCTTTATGTCTCTCGTGTGTTTAGCCGAGTCAAACAAAGATGACATTTAAACCACCACTGGTCCTGAGTCTTTGTGTTCACGGCTACGTTTGGTTACTTTCCTCCTCGCCGTGTTTCCTCATTGATCAGAGAACAAACAGTGGACCCGGCCTCCTCGTATGTGTCACGGAAAGCAACAGCAAATCAATGAAGTGGATTCACTCTGTTTTAATTTGCCATCTCGGTTTCATTTCCCCGCTGACATTTGTATTCAGCTGCAAAATCCAGACGAGAGAAAACGTCGATTTCGTTCATAAGTTGCCTTCAATTATTTCTGCGCTCTCAGAACATTATTGAGCCTCGTGAGCAGCTGGTTCTGGACTTATTTTGCCTTCAGATTGGTGCAAACAGGAAGATCTGCAGACATTACTAAAGACCAAACAAATAACAAATCCTTCTCATAACAGGATAGCACTCAATCTGACTGTTGCTTCGACACGTGGATGGATTCACCGGCGATGTTTTTGTGCTGAGCTAGACGAAAAAAGCATTGTGTCCCCGTACACAAAACCATCGATTACATTTCATGACTGTTCTATAACACAGAGATGTTTATCTGCTACTAACCAGCTGATGGACGCACGCCTGATTTACATCTATTTATTAAAATTCTCCCGACAGTTGAATAGAAACACACCTATGTGTTCCCTCCGCTACACCTTGATTACTGCTAATAGTGACGTACAGATATACGTAGTATATCGTTGCTCTGGTTAGCTGCTCGTGACCAATAGGAAGACTGAAGCAGAAGGCGCAGCACTGTCCATCGGTGTCTGGGTCATTTTCCTGATCCAGCAGCAACTTCACTGGCACTCTCAGCTTGTGTTCAGAGCCCGTCAGTTGTTCCATAATGGCTTCCTGCTGCCAGCGGAGCCCATTGATTCATTTTCGGAAGCTTTCACAGACTGAACACACCCCGAGGACACACTGAGTCCTAAATGGTCTTTTGGACGGAGAAGGGTGAAAATAGAGCTGCTACCTGACACGACATGTCACACAATGCAGGCTCTTCTCATCCAGCATTCAAAGCCGAACCATAAAATAATACGTTGCAATGCTGGAGATTACCCACGAGATCGTTGTGCATGTCGTCCACCTAATCATGAACCAGGAAGTATAAAACCCACACAGGGCGGGGGGGCGGGGGGGGTTGAGGTGGATGAGTCAGCAATCTTTCAGTCCAGAGACATTCTTGCATCAGACGTGCCAATAAGCGCAGCCAGCATGAGCTTCCATCACACGTTCATATTCACCAGATTCAGGCGAACTGCAGGTTTTCTAAATGGACTCTGCTGCTTCAGTCCACAGGGACCAACAACACCAACACACCGTTAACGTTCATAATCAGACCTTCAGACCTTCACGTCCACAACAGAACTCATGATTCACATATATATATATATATATATATATATATATATATATATATATACACATTAGTGATTCTCAAACAGTTCGCCAGTCTTTTGAGACAAAGACATCAAATGAAACATGTATTTGTACGTCGGACTGTTTCCAGACGACAGTCGACCATTTCTTTAAGAAACGAACGTTCGATAGTTAAATGTGCAACAATATCTGAGCGATATCAATGTAAGTTATCAACTGGAGAAGTTTCATGGTGATAATTATGAATCATTGTTTGACCTGAATCACATGTAGAGTCTCGAGCGTTAACTAGGCCTCAGTGTGCAGCATGTTGAAGCTTTATGGCCCTAAAAGCATCCTTACTTACATCCTAACGCTACTAAAGTCATTCAACGTATTGACCTGTTAGCTTGTAAAACCCTCACACACGCACACACATGCACACACACACAGCTTTGGACCACAGCAAGTCAAACGTCATCGGCGTTGTTTTTCTCACCGATCAATGGCGGCTCATTGAGCGGAGGATTTATTGACACATCGACCTGCTCCGCCGAGTCACGTTGGCGTTTAGCTGGTCAGTCAGACGTCCCTTAAACCGCCCACAGGAATGTTTACCTGCTGCCTGTTGAAAAGTCGTGTTTACAAAAATCGACGGCTCCAGATGTTTGAATCAGCTGTTTGCCGTCAATACGCACCGGTTAGCTCATTCAGGCTGAAGGACGGGGAAGCCGCTTCAAGGTTGAAGAGGAAAATAGTTTGAACACAGAGAACGTGACACATGTGATGTTCAGTCTCTGGTCAGATTTCTGAATACTAAAGACTTCCAGCATCAGCGCCTTCATCAGAGTTATTTTTAACTTTTGTACCCAGACTACATCGTCATTAGTGTTGTATGTGACCCACCGTGACCCATGATGCAAAGTTGTGTTTTCCAAACCGTCTTCTGTCATGAAAGGCTGAACAAAGTAGAAATAAGAGCCAAGT
>CM051700.1:25918302-25920802 GCA_028022725.1 Lycodopsis pacificus | reverse complement strand
CACTGAGAAGTGGAATGAGCAGCTGTTGCCATGGAGACGCACAATGCATGTCATCCAAGGCTTGGTGAAATGAAGGGGGGGGGGGGGCTCTGATACAGCACCTTAATGAGCTGCATCTGATTACTCTGCTAGATAAAGATGTCAAACACAAAATGAGAAACGGCCGCTGATCATCATGTTCCGTCTCATTCCAGAAGTGAAGTTCATGTAGTTCCTACTTTACCAGCACCTCTTACGGTACAATGTCGTTATGTGACGTAACAAATCAGGAGAGGACAGGACGACTTCAGAGAGGAGGAGGAAGAAGGGATATGAAGGATGGAAAAGCTTTAAAAGGAGAAGGAACAAAAGAAAAAGGAAAGGATGAATGACGGAGGCGTGAAAAAGAGACGGAGGCGAGGCTTCTGGACGGGATGGATGCGTCAAACACAATCAGACTTTAACTCAGCAGACCTGTGTTTGTGTCCTAGTCTGCGCTGAGACTTTGAGCTACTTCACCAGGCCGTGCTGCTGTGACCTGTAACTAAACGAAACGACGTACTCTCTTCCTCGAAGTCTTCTCTCGGCTGGTCAGCAGGCGTTTTATTCGGAGAACTCATTTCCCGCTCATCGGGTCCGGACGCACCTTTAACGAGGTCGGCCATCGATCGACGTCTCGCAGTCGGCGTTCAAGTCCATTCCAAAGATGTAAAGTCTCACTTGATGCTGGAGCTTTAGAAGCTTCATTGGAACCAAAGAGCCCGAAGAAAGAACACTTGACAAGAAAGAGTCCAAATAAACCCAAGAACGAGGCTGTTTTTCTGCATTTCATCGGATCACAAAAAGCTGATTTGACAGATGTTCTGAAGCCACGCCGTCCTTCACAGACATGAGATGCGTCGCGTACGGCTTCAGCTTTCATGTGCAGAGTGAACGCTGCCGCCGAGGTCCAGGCCCGAGGTCCGGGCCCGACGTCCAGGCCCGAGTGCGGGACGGTTGTCACACACACACGCACATCTGACCAGCTCGACACTTTTCATCGTTTTTCTCTGCATTGAATTTCAGGATTTGAAGAAGAATGTTTATGTTTTCAGCACTACCAGTTCATTCATTTATTTTATTCTGTTCACGCCTTCATCTCTGGCTCTGCTCAACACACCGGCCTCATCCTCTTGATGAAGTCCTGCTGCTGCCCGTCCCTCCAAGTCATCCGTCTCTGTCCACTCTGTTCCAGGATTAATGAGCGTGTCTCCGGGCGTCTCCGCCCTGACCCGGCCAGGTCGGAGCGCAGTGAATCCCAGTGCTGTCAGGTTGGACTCGAGGCTTCGGTCGTCTGTCACGACGCCTCTGCTCTGAACCGGGAGCCACCAGCCGGTAGAGGATCCGGACCGTAGTGGACTCACGGCTACTGAACCGACCTCACGCCCCTCAGAGCACGTCCGCTCTGCTTCATTGTGTTTGCTGCTGTGAGAACGTCTTCTCATTTAGACATCCAGACTTTTGAGAGAAACTCTGAGAATGTTTTGAGAATCACTCTCTAGTTAAGGAGACTTTTTAGTTACCGTGAGAACTTCTGCAAATCTGACGGAAGACAAACTGACGACTTCTTACAGAAGCATTGCCATGAACCAGGTCTGTGTTCTGAGCTTCATCCACAGACTGAAAGGCAGATGAAGCCAGTCAGTGCCTCACGGTGACCTCACCGCCGGCTGCAGGTTTGTTCAATTAGAAGCTAACGAAGCGTAGCGACCGGCGCGAGGCTCCGATGGATCTCTGCAGGTCAGAAGGAAATCAACGCGAGAGAACAGATCACCATCCGTTGTGCTGCTGTCGCTCTGATGTAGCTGAGAGACAGAGGAGTGGAAGCATCTCAATCTCAATGCAACGCTGACAGTACTATAACAAACCACACACGGCATCTATACTCATCAGATGAGCTCCGCTGGCTGTGTTACATCTGTGATATATGAAAGATGAATGACCATTTTAAAGCTTGAAGTACTTATTATAGAATACGTATTGTCAGCTCACCACCAACAATGTTGTTATGGAGACATGTTTCCTTTTTGCTCTTTATTCCCATTTTTCCATTCAACATTCCAGATAAACCAGGTGGAGCATCAGTAAACCAGCAGCTTCATGTGATTTGTCACCAACGTTCCTCATTTCTTATGCGTTGTCCTACAAAAGTCCAGCAACACGTGTCCTTTCAAAATAAACTTCCATCTTCAGAGGAAACTACTGAACTAGGTTTGGGAAACTATCGTAAAGTACACATTGGTGCATTCTCGTCTTGTTTTTGCTGCTTTTGTCTGTCAAAGCACTTTGTAAACTCTGTTTTTAAAGGTGCTATATAAATACAGTTATTATTATTATTAATGATAGAAGACTAAATTAAACACAGATACATCCCAAACGATCTCGTACTAAAACTACAACATAACTACAGGATACAGGCCGGGAATTATTCTTTTTATTGTGTGCAGCTACTAATGTTTTGACAAAGTGTTTTTTTTTTGTG
>CM051700.1:25883302-25915802 GCA_028022725.1 Lycodopsis pacificus | reverse complement strand
TACGACCAGCAGGCTCCTGTGGTGGCGCAGAACCTCGCTACGTCAGGTACCGAAGCACCACCACAGTCTGTGGAAGTGGGGGAAGAGGCAGCTACAGGTTCTGTAGGTGGAGATCTCACTGCAGCCTTAGACGACGCACAGAGTGTCGGGTCTGTGTCCAACAGCCAGCTGTCGTGTGTAGGAGAGGACATGGACTATGAGACTGATTCTGATCTTGTATCGATTTCTGAAACGGGCATTAAGAGCACTGATCTTTATTCACTGGAGGAAATAAACTCTTTTTTAGATGTAACTTTCAAAAGAGCGACTAAAGTGACTGATTATTTCCCTGACATTGACAAATTCATCCGATCTGTTGGGGTGGCGCAGAGAAAGGTGGGTTTGGACCTTTTAGATGGGAAAAAGCGCTACCGCCTGAAGAAGCACATCACAACCCTGAGGAGAGAGAGGAAGAGTAAAAGGGCTCAAACTAAGACCGTTTAACATGATCATGTGTCACACGGGGTTTTCCACTTTCCACTGCTTATTTTTCATCTTGTCTTACCTCCTTCCATCCTCTGACCTTTCTATGGAGAGCTTTAATTTAGGGTCTTTAAACATCAATGGTGGGAGGGACAGGCATAAAAGAGCATTAATACAGGAGGTTGTAAATCAAAAAAGGTTGGACATCCTCTTTTTGCAAGAAACTCACACCATTCCATCAGATGAAGTAGACTGGGGTTTGTGGTGGGAGGGCTCATGCACCCTGAGCCACGGAACCAATCTTAGTGCCGGGGTAGCCGTGCTGTTCAGAACAGCAGCTAATGCAACCGTCCTGTCAGTCACTGAGGTGGTGAAGGGTCGTTTGCTGATGGTGAGGGCAGAGATAGAGAGCTCGCTTTACTGCTTCGTTAACATATATGCACCGAATCAGGGGCCAGAGAGGGCACGCTTCTTCACTACGCTGCAGAACGAACTGCAGAGCTGCCTGCAGGAGCAGCTGATCATCGGAGGGGATTTCAACTGCACTCTAGACTTCACCATAGACCGAAACAGTGAGGAACCACACCCACAGTCAGCTCAGAGTCTCCACAACGTCATCTCACACTTAGATCTGTTGGACACATGGAGAGTAAAACACCCACTAAGCAGACAGTACACCTGGGTTAGAGTCAGCAATGACAGGATTAGTGCAGCCAGGCTGGACAGAGTTTACATCTCTCGCAGTCTCAGTTCCAGACTGAAGAGCAGCACAATCAGTCCAGTTGGGTTCAGCGATCACCACCTGGTCAGTTTAGGCTTGATAACCTCGCCGGGCGAAAGGGTTAACTCCTACTGGCATTTTAACAATAAACTTTTACAGGACAGCACTTTTTGTCAGAGCTTCGGGGTTCTTTGGCAGCAGTGGAAAACTGAAAAAGCTAGTTTCAGTTCTCTGAAGCAGTGGTGGGAGGTCGGAAAAGCCCAGATCCGTGTGTTCTGCCAGCAGTACACCTCAAACGCCACCGCTAAAATCAAGTCTGCTGTAAAAGACCTTGAGGCCAACATAAAGATCATTGAGGAGGGCTTCCAGAGAGACCCAGATCCCGGTGTGGGCCAACTGCTGAAGGAGAGGAGGTTGGAGTTGAGCTCCTTCCTGCAAGAGAGAGTGAAAGGAGCTCTGGTCAGGTCCCGTTTCCTCCAGCTGAAGGACATGGATGCCCCAAGTTCGTTCTTCTTCAACCTGGAGAGATCGGTGGTGCAGAGGAAGCGGATGACCTGTCTGAAGCTCCCAGGAGGGAGGATAACCACTGACCAGAGGGAGATGAGGACCCATGCCGTGGGCTTCTACGCTGCTCTTTTTGGGGAAGAGCCGTCCTGTATAGACAGCAGTGAGGAGCTCCTGGAGGGTCTTCCCCGGCTCAGTCCAGCAGAGAGGGCCACGCTGGACAGAGAGCTGACGCTGGAGGAGCTTTCAACTGCAGTGAACCAGATGGCTTCAGGAAAGACTCCAGGAATCGACGGCCTCTCCTCTGACTTTTTTAAGAAATTCTGGAACATTATCGGGTCTGACTTACATTCTGTCTTGATGGAATGTTTTAAAACAGGAACACTTCCTGTCTCATGCCAGCGGGCAGTACTCTCCCTGCTGCCCAAGAAGGGCGACTTGGCCCTTCTGAAGAACTGGAGGCCAGTGGCCCTGCTTTGCACAGACTATAAGGTGCTTTCCAGAGCCTTATCCAACAGACTCAGAGACTACCTGGAAGTGGTTGTAAATAGCGACCAAACGTACTGTGTCCCAGACAGGACAGTGATGGACAATATCTTTCTAATCCGTGATGTGCTTGATGTGTGTAAATGTCACGATGTAGATGTAGGTATTGTCTCACTAGACCAGGAGAAGGCTTTTGACAGGGTGGGTCACGCATATCTGTTTGCTGCACTCAGGGCTTTCGGGCTTGGTGAGGGGTTCTTGGCTTGGGTGGGTTTGCTGTACAGTGGTGCTGAATGCATGGTCAAAATGGGAGCTGGCCTGAGTCGACCGATCCCTGTACAGCGAGGGATAAGGCAGGGTTGTCCTATCTCAGGGCAACTATACAGCCTCGCTTTTGAGCCTCTGTTGTGCAGGCTGAGAAGTCGGCTCAGTGGTCTGTCACTGCCTGGGTCCTCTAGTCTTTGTAGTCCCCTCACTGTGTCTGCGTATGCTGATGATGCAAACATCTTCATCAGGGACCAGGGAGATGTTCGTTGTCTACAGGATGCGTTGTCTCTTTATGAGAGGGCTTCATCTGCACGGGTGAATTGGGAAAAGTCTGAAGCGTTGTTGGTGGGACAGTGGAGACATCAGACAGTGCCTCAGCTGCCTGGAGGTCTTCAGTGGGGAAAAGAAGGTCTAAAGGTGCTGGGTGTGTTTTTGGGCTCTGAGGATTTTGAGAAAAAGAACTGGGAGGGAGTTAAGGAGAAGGTGGGTGCTCGGTTCTCTAGGTGGAGATGGTTACTACCCCAGTTGTCATATAGGGGAAGAGTTCTGGTTGCTAATAACTTGGTTGCCTCGACTCTGTGGCACAGACTCATCGCTCTGACGCCACCTGGAGGCTTCATAGCGGAGATACAGAGGTCTGTCGTGGACTTCTTCTGGTCTGGCCGGCACTGGGTTCGTGCAGCAGCTCTCTATCTGCCGGTGTCAGAGGGGGGGCAGGGTCTCATCGACATCCAGTCCAGGATCGCCTCGTTCAGACTTCGGACTGCGCAGAGGCTGCTCTATGGCTGTGGCCCCAGCTGGATGGACACGGCTCGACTGCTGCTGAGGAGAGCTGGGCGGTTGGGTTACGACAAGCAGCTCTTTCTCCTACAACCTGAGGCAGTGGACTTGGCCGGGCTGACGCCGTTCTACAGCTCTGTTCTGCAGGCGTGGCAGATTTTCAACATCTCACGTAAAGTTGATGAGACTCCGGGTGTGTGGCTGCTGGAGGAACCGCTGTTCTTCAACAGCTTCATCGGAACCCAAACGCTGCAGTCTGCCAGCCTGAGAACACGGCTAAGAGAAGCCGGCTGCACCAAACTGGGACATTTGGTGAAGATGTCATCAACCGCAGCATCCATGGTCACCTTCAGGCAGAACACGAACATCATGTCTGTCAGGTTGACCAACAGGATCGTGGAGGAGGTCTGTGCCGCCCTGCCACAACGCCTGAGAGCAGTTGCAGGAAACCGTACTCTGTCTGACCAATGGGATGAAGAGAGTGAGTACACCCCCCCCACTCTGCTCATTGCCCCAGCGGTGGGGGACTGGCAGGGGGGAGGAAACAAGCTGCTGACGTTCACAACCCCTCACCTGGACGAGTTTCAGGCAGCAGAGAAAAAAGCCATCTATGAAATCTGTGTAAAGGTTGTGAACCTCCGCTCTCTGGCAGGGTTGACAGAGTCGAGGTGGACCGAGTTCTTTGGCCCAGGTTTTTCCCCGAGAGGCAGCTGGAGGTGCATGTACAAGCTGCCCGTTGAGAAACGGACAGCAGACCTCCAGTGGAGGGTTGTACATGGAGCTATAGCCACTAACAGATACCGGGCACGCCTGGATCCACAAATTGGGGAGGAATGTGGGTTTTGCGGTCAGACTGAGACCCTGGAACATTTGTTTGTTCAGTGTCCGCGGCTCTCAGGGCTCTTTGAGCGGGTAAAAAGATGGTTTCAGGGTCTTGGACAGGTTTTTTCTTTCATGTTGTTCATCTTCGGTCCAAAATACTGCTCAAAACAGAAGGCTGTCCACACAATGGTGAACTTTTTATCTGGTTCTGCCAAGTTGGCCATTTGGCTGACACGTAAAGATCGGGCGCGGGGTGCCGGTAGTGAGGATCCGGTGAAAGTTCTGGAGGGACTGTTGAAAGCCCGACTCAGGGTGGAACACACCTACTACCAGACAGTGGACGATTTACAGGCTTTCAGGGACAGATGGACTACTGGGAGCGTTTTGTGCTCAGTGGGTGCTGGTGGAGAACTGGTGGTGAACTTCTGAACGTATTGATCGTTGTAATTGATGGTTTATTTGTTCTTTGGTGCTTTCTTTTTGGTTATTTGTTTTTATTTGATTGATTTTCTGATTATTAAGTGATGTTTTAGAGTGTTTGTGTTTTCACTGTAACAGTGAAATAAAGGGATTTTAAAAACCAAAAACCTCCTCTCCTCTCCTCCTCTCCTCTCCTCTCCCCCTCTCCTCTCCTCTTTCTCTCCTCCTCTCCTCCTCTCCTCTCCTCTCCCCCTCTCCTCTGCTCTCCTCTCCCCCTCTCCTCTCCTCTTTCTCTCCTCCTCTCCTCCTCTCCTCCTCTCCTCTCTTCTCCTCCTCTCCTCCTCTCCTCCTCTCCTCCTCTCCTCCTCTCCTCTCCTCTCCCCCTCTCCTCTCCTCTGTCTCTCCTCCTCTCCTCCTCTCCTCCTCTCCTCTCCTCTCCTCCTCTCCTCTCCCCCTCTCCCTCTCCTCTCCTCCTCTCCCCCTCTCCTCTCTTCTCCTCCTCTCTCCTCTCCTCTCCCCCTCTCCTCTCCTCTCCTCCTCTCCTCTCCCCCTCTCCTCTCCTCCTCTCCTCTCCTCCTCTCCTCTCCCCCTCTCCTCTCCTCTCCTCCTCTCCTCTCCTCCTCTCCTCTCCTCTCCCCCTCTCCTCTCCTCCTCTCTTCTCCTCTCCTCTTTCTCTCCTCCTCTCCTCTCCTCTCCTCTCCTCTCCTCCTCTCCCCTCCTCTCCTCTCCTCTCTTCTCCTCCTCCTCTCCTCTCCTCCTCTCCTCTCCCCCTCTCCTCTCCTCCTCTCTTCTCCTCTCCTCTTTCTCTCCTCCTCTCCTCTCCTCTCCTCTCCTCTCCTCCTCTCCTCTCCTCTATTCTCCTCCTCCTCTCCTCTCCTCTCCTCTCCCCCTCTCCTCTCCTCTCTCCTCTCCTCCTCCTCTCCTCTCCTCTCCTGCTCCTCTCCTCTCCTCCTCTCCTCTCCTCTCTTCTCCTCTCTCCTCTCCTCTCCCCCTCTCCTCTCCTCTCCTCCTCTCCTCTCCTCCTCTCCTCTCCCCCTCTCCTCTCCTCCTCTCTTCTCCTCTCCTCTTTCTCTCCTCCTCTCCCTTCCTCTCCTCCTCTCCTCTACTCTCCTCTCTCCTCTCCTCTCCTCTGTTTCCGTTTCCGGTTGCGTGTGAGTGTGAGTGTGGGTGGTGGACGTGAGTGTGAGTGGCGCGGAGTTTTGGTTCTTTTTTTTCACTGCTTTGGGATTTGTTCCTCTCTGCACATGATCAGGTAAGATACGGGCGGTGTATTTATCGGTAGAGAGTGTGTTTAGTGGTGGTGTTTGGCGTAGTTCGGGGGGATGGCGTCCTCCGAGACGCCGCGCCCGTCAATCCGGCAGGGAGTCCGGGTCGTTCCACCGGACAGCAGCGTGTCGGTAGAGGAGGTGCTGCTGGCTGTGGGAGAGCAGGTGGGTCATGACAACCTGTCCTTCGCGTCGCGGATGAACAAAGCTGTGGTTGTGTTCGTGGCGAGCGAGGCTTATGTCCACCAGCTGATCGAGAGCGGCGTGTTCATCAGGGACAGCTTCGTGCAGGTCTCTCCGCTCTCCGTGCCCTCTACGCGGATCACCGTGTCAGGTGTTCCGCCGTTTATACCGGACGAGCTATTAGGGAATGAGCTGCGCAGGTTTGGGAAATTTGCCAGCGGATTTAGAACTGTCAGTTTGGGGTGTAAAGATCACAAGCTGAAGCACGTGCTGTCACTTAGGCGGCAGGTCTTCATGTTCCTGGAGTCACCGTCACAAACACTGGAGGTGTCCTTCAGGGTCAAACACGGGGAGGGGTCATACATGGTGTACGCCAGCTCAGGACAGTTTAAATGCTTTGAGTGTGGAGATGTGGGACACAAACGCTTCGCGTGTCCGCACAAGCAGCGGAGGGGCGCGGAGGCGGAGCCTCCGGCTGCTCCGGCGGCGGGCGCTCCTGCACCGGAGGCGGGGCCTCCGGCTGCTCCGGCGGCGGGCGCTCCTGCACCGGAGGCGGAGCCTCCGGCTGCTCCGGCGGCGGGCGCTCCTGCACCGGAGGCGGAGCCTCCGGCTGCTCAGGCGGCGGGCGCTCCTGCACCGGAGGCGGAGCCTCTGGCTGCTCAGGCGGCCGGCGCTCCTGCACCGGAGGCGGAGCCTCCGGCTGCTCCGGCGGCTGCCGCCGGTGCGGTCGGCGGCGTTTCTTCGTCTTCTGCTGAAAGCAGTACTGTCAGTAAGGAGGATCAGGGCCAGTCTTACGACCAGCAGGCTCCTGTGGTGGCGCAGAACCTCGCTACGTCAGGTACCGAAGCACCACCACAGTCTGTGGAAGTGGGGGAAGAGGCAGCTACAGGTTCTGTAGGTGGAGATCTCACTGCAGCCTTAGACGACGCACAGAGTGTCGGGTCTGTGTCCAACAGCCAGCTGTCGTGTGTAGGAGAGGACATGGACTATGAGACTGATTCTGATCTTGTATCGATTTCTGAAACGGGCATTAAGAGCACTGATCTTTATTCACTGGAGGAAATAAACTCTTTTTTAGATGTAACTTTCAAAAGAGCGACTAAAGTGACTGATTATTTCCCTGACATTGACAAATTCATCCGATCTGTTGGGGTGGCGCAGAGAAAGGTGGGTTTGGACCTTTTAGATGGGAAAAAGCGCTACCGCCTGAAGAAGCACATCACAACCCTGAGGAGAGAGAGGAAGAGTAAAAGGGCTCAAACTAAGACCGTTTAACATGATCATGTGTCACACGGGGTTTTCCACTTTCCACTGCTTATTTTTCATCTTGTCTTACCTCCTTCCATCCTCTGACCTTTCTATGGAGAGCTTCAATTTAGGGTCTTTAAACATCAATGGTGGGAGGGACAGGCATAAAAGAGCATTAATACAGGAGGTTGTAAATCAAAAAAGGTTGGACATCCTCTTTTTGCAAGAAACTCACACCATTCCATCAGATGAAGTAGACTGGGGTTTGTGGTGGGAGGGCTCATGCACCCTGAGCCACGGAACCAATCTTAGTGCCGGGGTAGCCGTGCTGTTCAGAACAGCAGCTAATGCAACCGTCCTGTCAGTCACTGAGGTGGTGAAGGGTCGTTTGCTGATGGTGAGGGCAGAGATAGAGAGCTCGCTTTACTGCTTCGTTAACATATATGCACCGAATCAGGGGCCAGAGAGAGCACGCTTCTTCACTACGCTGCAGAACGAACTGCAGAGCTGCCTGCAGGAGCAGCTGATCATCGGAGGGGATTTCAACTGCACTCTAGACTTCACCATAGACCGAAACAGTGAGGAACCACACCCACAGTCAGCTCAGAGTCTCCACAACGTCATCTCACACTTAGATCTGTTGGACACATGGAGAGTAAAACACCCACTAAGCAGACAGTACACCTGGGTTAGAGTCAGCAATGACAGGATTAGTGCAGCCAGGCTGGACAGAGTTTACATCTCTCGCAGTCTCAGTTCCAGACGGAAGAGCAGCACAATCAGTCCAGTTGGGTTCAGCGATCACCACCTGGTCAGTTTAGGCTTGATAACCTCGCCGGGCGAAAGGGTTAACTCCTACTGGCATTTTAACAATAAACTTTTACAGGACAGCACTTTTTGTCAGAGCTTCGGGGTTCTTTGGCAGCAGTGGAAAACTGAAAAAGCTAGTTTCAGTTCTCTGAAGCAGTGGTGGGAGGTCGGAAAAGCCCAGATCCGTGTGTTCTGCCAGCAGTACACCTCAAACGCCACCGCTAAAATCAAGTCTGCTGTAAAAGACCTTGAGGCCAACATAAAGATCATTGAGGAGGGCTTCCAGAGAGACCCAGATCCCGGTGTGGGCCAACTGCTGAAGGAGAGGAGGTTGGAGTTGAGCTCCTTACTGCAAGAGAGAGTGAAAGGAGCTCTGGTCAGGTCCCGTTTCCTCCAGCTGAAGGACATGGATGCCCCAAGTTCGTTCTTCTTCAACCTGGAGAGATCGGTGGTGCAGAGGAAGCGGATGACCTGTCTGAAGCTCCCAGGAGGGAGGATAACCACTGACCAGAGGGAGATGAGGACCCATGCCGTGGGCTTCTACGCTGCTCTTTTTGGGGAAGAGCCGTCCTGTATAGACAGCAGTGAGGAGCTCCTGGAGGGTCTTCCCCGGCTCAGTCCAGCAGAGAGGGCCACGCTGGACAGAGAGCTGACGCTGGAGGAGCTTTCAACTGCAGTGAACCAGATGGCTTCAGGAAAGACTCCAGGAATCGACGGCCTCTCCTCTGACTTCTTTAAGAAATTCTGGAACATTATCGGGTCTGACTTACATTCTGTCTTGATGGAATGTTTTAAAACAGGGACACTTCCTGTCTCATGCCAGCGGGCAGTACTCTCCCTGCTGCCCAAGAAGGGCGACTTGGCCCTTCTGAAGAACTGGAGGCCAGTGGCCCTGCTTTGCACAGACTATAAGGTGCTTTCCAGAGCCTTATCCAACAGACTCAGAGACTACCTGGAAGTGGTTGTAAATAGCGACCAAACGTACTGTGTCCCAGACAGGACAGTGATGGACAATATCTTTCTCATCCGTGATGTGCTTGATGTGTGTAAATGTCACGATGTAGATGTAGGTATTGTCTCACTAGACCAGGAGAAGGCTTTTGACAGGGTGGGTCACGCATATCTGTTTGCTGCACTCAGGGCTTTCGGGCTTGGTGAGGGGTTCTTGGCTTGGGTGGGTTTGCTGTACAGTGGTGCTGAATGCATGGTCAAAATGGGAGCTGGCCTGAGTCGACCGATCCCTGTACAGCGAGGGATAAGGCAGGGTTGTCCTATCTCAGGGCAACTATACAGTCTCGCTTTTGAGCCTCTGTTGTGCAGGCTGAGAAGTCGGCTCAGTGGTCTGTCACTGCCTGGGTCCTCTAGTCTTTGTAGTCCCCTCACTGTGTCTGCGTATGCTGATGATGCAAACATCTTCATCAGGGACCAGGGAGATGTTCGTTGTCTACAGGATGCGTTGTCTCTTTATGAGAGGGCTTCATCTGCACGGGTGAATTGGGAAAAGTCTGAAGCGTTGTTGGTGGGACAGTGGAGACATCAGACAGTGCCTCAGCTGCCTGGAGGTCTTCAGTGGGGAAAAGAAGGTCTAAAGGTGCTGGGTGTGTTTTTGGGCTCTGAGGATTTTGAGAAAAAGAACTGGGAGGGAGTTAAGGAGAAGGTGTGTGCTCGGTTCTCTAGGTGGAGATGGTTACTACCCCAGTTGTCATATAGGGGAAGAGTTCTGGTTGCTAATAACTTGGTTGCCTCGACTCTGTGGCACAGACTCATCGCTCTGACGCCACCTGGAGGCTTCATAGCGGAGATACAGAGGTCTGTCGTGGACTTCTTCTGGTCTGGCCGGCACTGGGTTCGTGCAGCAGCTCTCTATCTGCCGGTGTCAGAGGGGGGGCAGGGTCTCATCGACATCCAGTCCAGGATCGCCTCGTTCAGACTTCGGACTGCGCAGAGGCTGCTCTATGGCTGTGGCCCCAGCTGGATGGACACGGCTCGACTGCTGCTGAGGAGAGCTGGGCGGTTGGGTTACGACAAGCAGCTCTTTCTCCTACAAACTGAGGCAGTGGACTTGGCCGGGCTGACGCCGTTCTACAGCTCTGTTCTGCAGGCGTGGCAGATTTTCAACATCTCACGTAAAGTTGATGAGACTCCGGGTGTGTGGCTGCTGGAGGAACCGCTGTTCTTCAACAGCTTCATCGGAACCCAAACGCTGCAGTCTGCCAGCCTGAGAACACGGCTAAGAGAAGCCGGCTGCACCAAACTGGGACATTTGGTGAAGATGTCATCAACCGCAGCATCCATGGTCACCTTCAGGCAGAACACTAACATCATGTCTGTCAGGTTGACCAACAGGATCGTGGAGGAGGTCTGTGCCGCCCTGCCACAACGCCTGAGAGCAGTTGCAGGAAACCGTACTCTGTCTGACCAATGGGATGAAGAGAGTGAGTACACCCCCCCCACTCTGCTCATTGCCCCAGCGGTGGGGGACTGGCAGGGGGGAGGAAACAAGCTGCTGACGTTCACAACCCCTCACCTGGACGAGTTTCAGGCAGCAGGGAAAAAAGCTATCTATGAAATCTGTGTAAAGGTTGTGAACCTCCGCTCTCTGGCAGGGTTGACAGAGTCGAGGTGGACCGAGTTCTTTGGCCCAGGTTTTTCCCCGAGAGGCAGCTGGAGGTGCATGTACAAGCTGCCCGTTGAGAAACGGACAGCAGACCTCCAGTGGAGGGTTGTACATGGAGCTATAGCCACTAACAGATACCGGGCACGCCTGGATCCACAAATTGGGGAAGAATGTGGGTTTTGCGGTCAGACTGAGACCCTGGAACATTTGTTTGTTCAGTGTCCGCGGCTCTCAGGGCTCTTTGAGCGGTTAAAAAGATGGTTTCAGGGTCTTGGACAGGTTTTTTCTTTCATGTTGTTCATCTTCGGTCCAAAATACTGCTCAAAACAGAAGGCTGTCCACACAATGGTGAACTTTTTATCTGGTTCTGCCAAGTTGGCCATTTGGCTGACACGTAAAGATCGGGCGCGGGGTGCCGGTAGTGAGGATCCGGTGAAAGTTCTGGAGGGACTGTTGAAAGCCCGACTCAGGGTGGAACACACCTACTACCAGACAGTGGACGATTTACAGGCTTTCAGGGGCAGATGGACTACTGGGAGCGTTTTGTGCTCAGTGGGTGCTGGTGGAGAACTGGTGGTGAACTTCTGAACGTATTGATCGTTGTAATTGATGGTTTATTTGTTCTTTGGTGCTTTCTTTTTGGTTATTTGTCTTTATTTGATTGATTTTCTGATTATTAAGTGATGTTTTAGAGTGTTTGTGTTTTCACTGTAACAGTGAAATAAAGGGATTTTAAAAACCAAAAAACCTCCTCTCCTCTCCTCCTCTCCTCTCCTCTCTTCTCCTCTCTCCTCTCCTCTCCCCCTCTCCTCTCCTCTCCTCCTCTCCTCTCCTCCTCTCCTCTCCCCCTCTCCTCTCCTCCTCTCTTCTCCTCTCCTCTTTCTCTCCTCCTCTCCCCTCCTCTCCTCCTCTCCTCTCCTCTCCTCTCCTCCTCTCCTCTCCTCCTCTCCTCCTCCTCTCCTCTCCTCTCTTCTCCTCTCCTCTCCTCCTCTCCCCCTCTCACAGACAGCTGGTCTCAGTGACGCTCGCTCCCCGCGGACGACCACGATGATAATTAATGGCTTTGGAATTTGGGTCAATAAATCTGGTTTTCATAACTCCGGTAAACAAACCGTAATGGCTGCTCATTATCTAAACACGAGCCTCCGGGACGCTTAACACGGTGATCTGTCTTCATCGCGCCGTTAATAACTTGAACAGGCCTGCAGCGTGACGGCAGGCCGCGGCTGATCGATGATTGAACCGGTGTCAGAGGGACGCTATTGATCGATGAGTGAGCGATGCCTTAGGGAGAATGCATGAGAAACACAGATAACCCCCATAACACCCACAGGCAGTCTGCTTCATTCACTGTGTTCCCTCGTGTGCTTCCCCATCGGACCATTGATGTTTCACTCATCGGATCTGCTTCTACGTCTCATGGATGAAACTGCAGTTGTAAAAGAAATGTCCTGTCCCTTTAAGACTGACCAGTGATTTAATAATCCTTCAACCTCATAAGGTTATTACACACGTGTTTAAAGTGTCAATATATTTTTCAAACTGTTTATTTTCACTCAGAAAATAAACATATTCCACAGCAGGAAAAACAGGGTCAATGAGGATATTATTCTTTCAAACCACTCCTCCTCTTCCTACCTTTCACAATAAAAGCCTGCTACCTTACATACTAGTATCCGTTTTATTTGCATTTAACGAAAGAAATCAGGTTTGAAGACTCCAGTTCAGCAATATTTGCCATTTTGGTTTTTGGCCATCTAAGTACCACAGTAGAGACCTGTCAATCACCGTGTAGCCCCGCCCTAAAAGCATACCCATATTAATTTTAGTTCATTCACCTTTCCTCCTTTCCTTTTCCTTTTATTCCTTCCTGTATGTCTTGCCGTCCTTTCTATCCCTTCTTCCCTCCTCCGCCCTTCTTCTCCTTTCTCACCTCATCTCGTTCACAAACATTTTGATTTGGCTGAAATGTGACTGTGGCAGCCATATTTGTCTTCCCCTCATCTTTCCGTCCATTAGCGACGCAGCAGAGAGGCGTCGCTGAACCTCATTTCCTTTGGAATGACCCTAATTACACGCTCAGCAAATCTAAGATAATTAGCACTCAGGATTTGAGATTTGGTCCTTAACTCCTCAGTGATGAGGTCATCCAAGTGCGTCAGTTCGCCCCGAGGAGGAAACGGGGAAAAGTTACGAGGACTGTCGATCGACCTGAGATGTTTTCCTCTGAAGTTTACAACATTAGCTCGTCGTGTTAATCGACTCAATGAGGGAAACTCAGAGTCCGTGATCTATAAAATCTACAAGAATCTGTTCTGCTTTCCTTCAATTTCCCAGAATACCTCAGTGTAACTTCATTGCCATCGGAGTAGTGAAGACACTTTGTGTCTTTCGATATATGAAATACACGTTTCACTTCAATGAGAGCGACTTCCTTAAAGACAATCCAGCCTCCCTGTGGACGATGTCATGACCTCGTCTGACGACGTCTCAAAGCCGAGAGCAGCGCGAGAACTCGACTCTGCAGCTGGAAACAAACGGAGCGACGTCACAGAGAGCAGCGCTGAATCCCCATCAGTCTGCATCGAGCAGACGCAGGAGCACAGATCAAACCAGATCTTCATCGATCTCTTCCAACCGCTGAGGTTGCTCCCAAGAGGCCGAGGGGCCACAGACGACAGACAGTGGGACCGCACGAGTCATTGTGATTGGCTCGTTCCAAGGCCGGGGAAAGCTGCTCCGCCGGCTGCTGAAGCTCCACCAGGTGGAGCTCCACCAGGTGAAGCTCCACTAGGTGAAGCTCCTCCATGTGGAGCTCCACCAGGTGAAGCTCCACCAGGTGAAGCTCCTCCAGGTGGAGCTCCACCAGGTGAAGCTCCACCAGGTGAAGCGCTCTCATGTGGATTTTCTAACCGTGGCGTGCTCTTGTGCTGCGATGCCCAAATTCACAAATGTTCGATAATCGACTGTAATGAATGAGATTCGTGGGACTGATGACGTTGTGTGCACTGTTCAGACCTCAGGCAGGAGAGTAAACCTGTGTTCACTGATGTTTGTCCATTAACTCTCATGTGTCATGTTTATCTTTACGCGTCAGTACGATCACCAGTGAAAGTGAACGGCTCCGTGAGTCCTTCTGCTGGTGAGTATGTTAAAAGACAAGAAGATAATGACCAACTATTCTGATAATTAATGAATCACTTTCATGTAAAAATAGCCTCTTAAATATGAAGATTTCCTGCTTTCTTCTTATTTTATATCATATTAAACTGCATGAATATCTTTGGGGTTTGGAGCGTTGTTATCTCGACATGTTAGTTGATTGACAGCAGCATTCTCTTTCTTAATATCTACGCTTCCATGTTGAAGCTTTGTGGTTTGAAGATGAGGACTGATGAGGGTATATTTGGCCTCATACAACGGTTCGTACTCTAATAACTCAGGTAACATGCTGCTCCTTGCATCAAGACAGTCTTTTCAAAATAAACTTCCGTCTTCACAGGAAACGACACATTGAGGATTAAGCAACAAAACGACTTAGTGAGCTTTAGAAAAAGAAGCTGGTTTTGGTCAAATGAATTGCGTAAGAGCCGTTACTGAAGTAGAGAAGTTGCGTGACGACAAAAAATAAAATCCACGTTGACTCTTCGTTTCACACGGGGAACAAACAGCAGAGTGCTCGAGGAAAGAGCCATGTCAGCTCTTCAGTGGATCTTCAAGAAAAATGTAAGAACATTGCATTGATCTTAAATTGCTAAATATAAAAAGGTAAATCCAAACTGAATTGCTTCATGTGGCCGTCTCTAAAAGACAAAATACAAAAGACAAAGATGCATTCATACACAATACAGACTCCAGCATGGAATAAGTGACCCTTCACCATGAACTACGTTGTCAGCATGAAGGACTTCAAGGTAGCTGTCAGCTGTCCTGCTGCTGATGTGTGGAACACCCCCCACCACACACACACACACGCACGCACGCATGCACGCACACACACAGACACACGCACACACGCACGCGCGCACACGCACACACTACATGCAGGGTTATGGATATTCCTCGTCAAACACAAGGTTCTGCATGATCAGCACCGTGAGTCCCCCCCCCCCCCCCCCCAGCTGCTGCTACTTTACGATGATCTTGTGTTCTCGTGGAATCCTCCGACTCAAAGATCAAACCGAGTTCCCGCCTGATGGTCGAGGACGTGTCTGTGTGTGTGTGTTCTTGTACTTGCTACATAGTGAGGACCGAAAGTTTTCAACCACAGAGTGAGGACTCTTTTTGATATTGAGGACATTTTGGCTGGTCCATGGTAGAGTTACTTTTAGGTTTAGAGTTGGGGTTGGTTTTCAGCATTTAGTTGCGATATGGAAATGAGTGTCTTCACAGAGTTAGAAGTACAGGTGTGTGTGTGTGTGTGTGTGTGTGTGTGTGTGTGTGTGTGTGTGTGTGTGTGTGTGTGTGTGTGTGTGTGTGTGTGTGTGTGTGTGTGTGGACTTTGGGTGTCCAAGTATCCCAGAATGCATCAACGAACGGAAAAACTTGAGCTCAGATCACAGCTGTTGTTGTCATCCTACAGCTGTTATCTCACTAAATTAAGTTTTGAATGAAATATGCACGTGACATCTTCAGAGATGTATTTTGTTGCAGCCACATTTGTTGGTCTTAAGGTGAAGTTAGGCTTCATGGTTCTCTGCACTCAAAGGTGGAGTCGGTGGTTCTGGAGAAACAGTTTTTGATATTCAATCATCCAAGGACTTTCCAGTCCTGAGCATGAGCACAAACGCCTGCTGCTGATTGGCTGGAATCGTGTTGTGTGGCTGGGCTGTGAGTGAACACCGGATTTGATCAAATGTCGCAGTTTTTGCTGTGACTGATTGAGCTGTTTCTGTAGTTCGATGTGTGGCAGAGAGTTCTTCCACCTCTGCACTCCTAAAACCCTCCGTCACACTCCGGTGAATCAAACTGAAGCTATCCTCCATGACTGTCAGCGCGGCGTGACGCTGCTTCCAAACGTCTTCTCATGAAGAACGCCGTCTCTCATCTCGTCCTTGTGACTGCAGTCATTAACGCCGCGCATGCCGCCGCTGTCCTCTTCCCACCGCTGTTTGCATATCGCCGAGCAAATTAACTGTCAGAATTGCATCGGCTGCACTCCCGTTATTGAATCTCGCCGGCAAATTGGTTGTTAGGAATCCTCGGGGGTGGTATCAGCTCCGGGGAGCCCGGCAGGGCCGAGCCTCCGCTGGGTAGATGGATATAAAGTGGATTAATGGGGAGGGGGGGAGAGAGAGAGAGACTCTCATCATTACCAACACATAACCTTTAATAACAAATTAAAACTAAACATTCACACAGAGCTGGATTCAAGTGTAACTGATTGAATATCAGATCTGAGTTCAGCTCAACTTATTATCGAGTTTTCAGTGATTTTGAAATATTTTTGTAATTATTGAAATTCAATATTCATATTGTTTCATAAACATGTGACTGATGTCAGAGCAGACAACATTACTGCTGTAAGTTCTGAATGTTTCATGTGAGTTGTTTGCGTTGGTGTAAAGTTGGTTCTCAGTCCTTTTGAGGAGGTCAGTGAACACGTTTATGGTTAAACTTTGCTTCCAGACTTTAAAGTGAATTCTCCGGGCTCCTCCTCTGGACTGTCCCTGATTTGTTTCTATTAGATTCTTCTTGTTGATGTAGAAATAACCGACATCAAACATGATCGATAACCTTCTCCAAGCAAAGAACCATTTCCCCATTAAGTGTCAATTTAAAATCTACCACTTTGGTAAAAAGCTCCATCACTTTTCTAAAGGAATCCTCACTCAACGGTTGGTACGATATCTTCTCAAACGTTTCTCCTCATTTTTTGTACGTTTTCCTACAAAAGTCCAGCAAGACGCGTCAGTCTCCGCTCGTTACACGAATACAGTCCTTTGGAAATGAACTTCCGTTTGCACAAGAAACAACTGGATAGGAAAAGATGGTGAGAGACGTGTTGTCACTGAAGTACACCAAATAAAAGACAAATGGATCAACACTGGCTTCTTGTTTCGCATCAGGAGTAACCAGCGGCCTCTTGGCTGAAAGATCCGTGTGTGTTGGACTCAGCCTCCTCACCTCCCGCCCACATGTCCGGTCTTTTGCGCTCTTTATACTTCCTCGTTCGTGATTATGTGCATAACATACAGAAATGATATTGTGGGATACCTATGAACTACGGCACATTGTTTTTGGTAAGTTTATATCGTTTATATATTCAAGAAGTAATCCCAGAAGACTTTTGGTTTCACAGCAGACATGAACGTCGGCCCTCTAAATAAAACTCCGGTGTTTGGCTGACCCCTCCCCCCCCCCGAACTCTTGGAGGGCTTTTCGCTGTTTATAGTGGAATGAAGCAGATGGATTTAAACTGAAGTGGGTTGAAAGCTTGGTGTGTTTCATACAGACACTGAAGGGTGCCTTGTGAGTAGGGATGCCCCCCCGAAACTGGAACCGGTTCCAACTTTGTAAAATACAGTAGAATCGATAAGGTAACGTTATCGATGGCATACAGAGTTTGATCATAAGAACAGGATAATCAATAAAATATGATCTCTGAGCTAATTGTTCAGCTGAGAATGTACTCTAAAGATTTAGGAACTTCTTCTATCGCTGCTCAAGAAAGACTATTCGTTTACTTACAAGAATAATAAAGAAATGTGGATTATTTTCTTCATTAATTGTCTTTTTTTCCCTGACAATATCAATAAGAGTCCGAGTATAACTACAATCCTAACCATGTCCCATCCAGACGTGAGACTTGATGAGACTTGTCTGTGTTGTGTGAGTGCAGCTGTGAAGCAGGAAGCGCTCAGCTCGTTTCAATGGCAACGTAATAAAGAGGTTGACCAGACAGGCTCTGTTCTCCGTCACACAAGAAGCTACAAATTAAATTCCTGTAAAAGCTTTGAAAAAACGCCACATATACTCATTTTTACTTTTATTTGTCTGAGTTTTTTGACTGACCCCTTTTCATTCCCCTCCCCCGCTCCTCCTGACGGGTCTGATGGGCGTCCACGTCGCTCTGTGTGCCTTCATTGAACAAACTATTTGACGCTGAATAGGAAGCCGTGTGCGCCGCAGATCAGGATCTGTTGGATCGTATCGAGTTAACATCGATCTCTGTCCTCTGGACAACTTTGAGGAGAAATGATCCGATTTAATTCAGGAGGCAGGAAGAAGAACGGCGAGACGCACGACAACAACGCACACAGACGACCACCACGCGGCGCTCAGACGCGACTCTCATTACCTTCTGGTGAATTCTGTAAAACTCTCTGTTTGGCTGTAAAATATTCATGTTATGTTGTGCAGCACTTCTCAGAGACGTTGACGCTGGCTAATGGCAACGCAACAGGCCATGCATGATTTAGAAACAAAACAACTACAAAGAGAAGCTGTAAGAGACACAAAGCCACTACAAAGAGACACAAAGCCAATATAAAAATATCCAAAACAAACAGACAAAAACTGATTTACAAAATATCCAAAACGACTACAAAGAGTCTCAACATGACCACAAATAGACACAGGACAAGCACACAAATAACTACAAAGTGACACAATACTACCACAAAGAGATACAAAATCAGCTCAAACCCAAAGACTCAAACAGACACAAACAGACCTCAGATGGACTCAGAACAACTGCATAGACACAACATGACCACAAATACAAAGAACAACTACAAAGTGGTGCTTAACAGCTGCAAAGAGACACAACGGGACTACAAAACAACCACAGACACATCATCATTCACAAACTATTACAAAGAGACACAAATAAACTACAAAGAGACACAAGTAAACTACAAAGAGACACAAGTAAACTACAAGTAAACTACAAAGAGACACAAGTAAACTACAAATAAACTACAAAGAGACACAAGTAAACTACAAAGAGACACAAGTAAACTACAAAGATACACAAGTAAACTACAAATAAACTACAAAGAGACACAAGTAAACTACAAATAAACTACAAAGAGACACAAGTAAACTACAAAGAGACACAAGTAAACTACAAAGAGACACAAGTAAACTACAAATAAACTACAAAGAGACACAAGTAAACTACAAAGAGACACAAGTAAACTACAAAGAGACACAAGTAAACTACAAAGAGACACAAATAAACTACAAAGAGACACAAGTAAACTACAAAGAGACACAAAAACTATAAAGAGACACTTCATGACCACATCTTCTCTTCTCTTCTCTGATCTTATTCTCTGCGCTGCAGGTTATCACGTTGTAATAAACGCGTTAAGGTTTCCGTTTTTTTGCAGCTGGTTGAGTTTATGTAGTGCTGCTCTCGTCATGTATCACAGCAGGGTGTCATGTATCACAGCAGGGTGTCATGTATCACAGCAGGGTGTCATGTATCACAGCAGGGTGTCATGTATCACAGCAGGGTGTCATGTATCACAGCAGGGTGTCGTATATCACAGCAGGGTGTCGTATATCACAGCAGGGTGTCATATATCACAGCAGGGTGTCGTATATCACAGCAGGGTGTCATATATCACAGCAGGGTGTCATGTATCACAGCAGGGTGTCATATATCACAGCAGGGTGTCGTATATCACAGCAGGGTGTCGTATATCACAGCAGGGTGTCATGTATCACAGCAGGGTGTCATATATCACAGCAGGGTGTCATATATCACAGCAGGGTGTCATGTATCACAGCAGGGTGTCATGTATCACAGCAGGGTGTCATGTATCACAGCAGGGTGGTTAACGCCATCTGGAATACAGCTCCAGTGTACGGACGTTTAAATGGCCATTTCTGTGTGTCCATCAGCTCTGAAAGGGCTCCAGGGCTCCAGGGCTTCAGGGCTTCAGGGCTTCAGGGCTTCAGGGCTCCAGGGCTCCAGGGCTTCAGGGCTCCAGGGCTTCAGGGCTTCAGTAACTCATTCATCTTTTAAAAATTGAGGATTAAACCGCGTGAAAGCGAATATTTGGGTTGATGGAGCACAGAGGAGGAATAGAAGGAAAGATGAAACTACATCGTTTCATTTCACTTCCATAACTCGTCTTCTTTGAAACGGGTGGAAAGGAAACATTTATTTTATTCACCAAAGGTTACATTACATAATGCCTCATTTGCATATTTAAACATGACATTTCATAAAACTTGTAATACATTTTATTAATAAAACATGGAGAAAATAGATATGTTTGATCCATGAAGTGAAACAAAAAGATATCTAACATTCAGATGTCTGTGAAAATATCAGTTCAATACGTCGTCTTATTTTAGGGAAATCTAATCAGGTGCATGTACTCCATGCTTTCAGGATTTAGTTTACTGTCTTGAAACTAGCGACGACACAAACCTGCCGACCAGTTTATTCTGCTTTCTGCTGTTTATTCTAATTGTCTCATACGTTTAATAACCTTCTGATATGTTGAAGAGATCTTCTGGATCCTCTGACGTGCTTCATGTGTTTTACGTTCTGTCTTGTGAAATCTGTCTGTTTGATCCTCTGATACGTAGCCGCTCACAGCTTGTATCAAATACATTATATTGATACAAAGTCATGCTGATGGATGCGTCTCTCTGCTGTGGAGAAGCATTCAGAGCTTTTCTGAGGGTTTCAAAGTCCCAAAAATCAGTTTGACGACACGTCCTACATAGAAAGGTAATTCATAAATGTGTGATTTATTCAGAAATAAGAGCTTTTCCTCTCATTCCTGAGCTGAAAGAGAGAACGCACTGAATGAAGCTTGTTCTGGACTTTTAAAGCGAGCAGCAGAGCTGTAGCGCCCTCTGGTGGCAGCATGAAGACATCGCCTCCTGTAGGACAAAGTGAACACATACATACTCATGTACTTCATGTATTCATCGCTGCCCCGTTGGTTGTTTTGTGTCTCTGCAGGTTCCTGATCGTTCTGGGATGTTTGATTCTGGCCATTCTGACGACATTCAAGGAACACGAGAACGTGTCGGCTCACCTGCTCGTCATTGTGGTACGAGGACGAGGATCTCTCTCCTTCACGCTGTGAACTTTCACCCTTTCCTGTTCCGTCTAAAATATCATTCAGTGCCTCATGTTGACCCAGCTCATGTTTACACTCAAGGTTTTATCTTTAAAACATACATTTACAAAACAGGATCATCTTTGCTCTTACAGAGTTTAACTTTAATTCATAAAGTTCACTTGTTTTGCACCTTTTCTTTCCTCAAAGAGTTTCACACGAAACTGTGAAAAAACATTTAGTAAAAAACTAAAATGTCACAAAATGTAAAACCTTCTTGTCTGTGGTTCTGATGTGACTCGTTTCCTCTTTGCCCGTCCAGGAAACATTCGCCATCTTCATCTTCGGAGCAGAGTTTGCTCTGAGGGTCTGGGCGGCGGGATGCTGCTGTCGCTACAAAGGATGGAGGGGGAGGCTGAAGTTCGCCCGCAAGCCTCTGTGCATTCTGGGTAAACATGTGGAATCCTAAAATAGTGACGAGCAGCAGAGAAACCGTCGTTGTACTAAGAACAGAGGATGAGAAGTAGCATCATGTACCATGCTGACTCAGCACATTATTGACTCTTGATTACAAAAGCCTCTTGAGCGCTTGTTGATTTTCCTGTGGTCCATGAACACATACGAGAAGCAAGAATCTGGACTCAACTGATGAAAAATCCACATAAAGAACATAAAGAACACGTAGCTGCACTGAGAACAAAGACAAGATGTAAAAACAGAAACGAACCCTGTAAAACAGTGAAGTTCAGTGATTAATGGCTCAGATCTCAACGTTCATTTGATTGAAATAAATTGATCAATTGATTTCCTGAGAAACAGCCTGATATATTTACTCTCTTTGGAAACTTTGTGATCTCCACTGGAATTTAAAGCGAGCGGTTTAATGTGATGAATGCATTCAGACAACGCTAACTTGAGTATTGATTATTATTAACAACACTGAGGGGGATACGTGTTGACTTAATTATTGCTGCTGACGTTTGAGAAACGAAGTCTTATTAAGGTCTGTTCTGTTCACTCCGCTCTCATTAGGAGCTCGTCCAACACGCACTCATCAGTCCACAAAGAGGTGATGAGTGCCGGGAGGAAAGCCTCACACACGCAAAGCTTTTGTGAATCTTTCTGTGCCGCCTCTCGTCCGTCTCAGACATCTTCGTGCTGATTGCCTCGGTGCCGGTGGTGGCGGTGCGGAACCAGGGCAACGTGTTGGCCACGTCCCTGCGCAGCCTGCGCTTCCTGCAGATCCTGCGGATGCTGCGCATGGACCGGAGAGGAGGGACCTGGAAACTGCTGGGGTCCGCCATCTACGCTCACAGTAAGGTAGGAACGGAGCCGGACTCTGCTTGATGGTACTGGTGCTGACGAGCTGCAGGCTTCAGTGTGAAGCAGTTTAAACTGGGTGAGGAGGAGGAACGAAAGGAGCTGAAGTGAGAGCACTGAAAGGAGTCGCAAAGGCCTTTGAAGTGTAAGCATGCAAGACGAGTTCATGTGTAACGAAAAGTGTGAGGGGGCCTGAAACCATGTCTCCGTGAAGCTCCACGTCCAGTGAAGCACCTGAGCGCTGCGTGCAGATGCGTGATGTAAATGAACGTGCGATGGTGTCCGTGTAGGAGCTGATCACAGCCTGGTACATCGGCTTCCTGTCCCTGATCCTGGCGTCTTTCCTGGTCTACCTGGTGGAGAAGGACGACGTCTCCATGGACGTGCCCAACCACGACGACCCCACCGCTCGGCCCACACCGCAGGACTTCGACACCTACGCCGACGCACTGTGGTGGGGGCTGGTACGTACATCACATGATCTACCATACTGCAATTTAATCTGCTTTTTAAGGACTAAGACAAAACAAATACATAAGTTATGAATCCTAACCGCCAACATTCCTTAAATCCAGACTAGGAGCTGAAGGGAGGCAGAGGAACCTGAGTAATCCGTCTCATGTTCCGTCAGCATATCAGGACACTTGCATGACAAACGTTTTTATTTTATTTTGTTTAACGTAGCTTTAATGCACATGTCATGGAAGACGTGTAGTCTGAGCAGTCTTCTTCTATGTGGGATGAAATAAATAAATAACGTTTTTGTTCCCAACACTGCGATCATCTCGTGTGTGATCCTCCAGTGTTTCTGCTAAACACTGCAAAATGTTTCTGTCTTAATTAAAGTGACAACATCTTCCATTGGGGTGAAATTATCTCACAAATACCAACAATCATTTGGTTTTAGATGCTTTGATACTGACACATTCTGTAAACAACCTAAATTGAAACTGAAGAACAAGTGAAATGATGAAATCTTAAATGTTAAATGTGAGATTAAGTGACCTGTTAAAGAGATGAGTTTTGCTTTGAGCTTGTGTTTCCTTTGTCGGCTCGTCAGTTAGAGATCCTCACAGGTGGATTTGGCTGCAGCCTGGAGGACAATAGCATTTTGGCTGTGATACAACTGTGACATCTGCGAAAAAACAATGCCAGCAGGGAAGCTTCAACTTCAACATTCTGCTGCTTCAAAACGTGATATTCTGTTGGAAAATAAAAAACAAACTAGCTGTTAGCTGTTAGCTGTAGCTCCCTGCTGTCAAACAGTCAACTCAGACATTTAGACATTTATTTCTCTTCTTTCTTCTTTTTGTCAGATCACGCTGACCACCATCGGTTACGGGGACAAGACCCCAAAGACCTGGGCTGGGAGGCTGTTGGCCGGCACCTTTGCTCTGATCGGAGTGTCCTTCTTCGCTCTGCCTGCCGTGGGTTCTCTCTCCTGTGTAGTGCATCTTCATAGCAGCAGAACAACTGTATGACGAACACATGATTAAAGTCAGAGTAAAACCAATGCAATCAGAAGAGCATCTGCATTGATCAGAGTCCCCGTGACATCCAACATCATAGCGCTGCTCAGTTAGCAATCTGAGCTCCTGTCCGTCACCAATGTTTACATTAAACATACATCTAGTGTTTAAGAGAATCAATACAGTATCACAAAACAGAATACATTTCATTTGTGCATCTCTTTGTGTTTTGTGTCTCTTTGAGGTTGCGTTGTGACTCTTTGTGGTTATTTTGTCTCGTTGTGGTTATTTTGTCTCTTTGTGGTTGTTTTGTGTCTCTTTGTGGTTGTTTTGTGACTCTTTGTGGTTATTTTGTCTCTTTGTGGTTGTTTTGTGTCTCTTTGTGGTTGTTTTGTGTCTCTTTGTGGTTATTTTGTCTCTTTGTGGTTGTTTTGTGTCTCTTTGTGGTTGCGTTGTGACTCTTTGTGGTTATTTTGTCTCTTTGTAGTTGTTTTGTGTCTCTTTGTAGTTGTTTTGTGTCTCTTTGTGGTTATTTTGTCTCTTTGTGGTTTTGTGTCTCTTTGTGGTTGTTTCGTGTCTCTTTGTGGTTGTTTTGTCTCTTTGTGGTTGTTTTGTGTCTCTTTGTGGTTATTCTGTCTCTTTGTAGTTGTTTTGTGTCTCTTTGTGGTTATTTTGTCTCTTTGTGGTTGTTTTGTGTCTCTTTGTGGTTGTTTTGTGTCTCTTTGTGGTTGTTTTGTCTCTTTGTGGTTGTTTTGTGTCTCTTTGTGGTTATTTTGTTTCTCTTTGTGTCTCTTTGTGGTTGCTTTGCCCCTTTTTCATAGACATTGTAAGACTCTTTGTGTCTCTTTGGAGATGTTTTGCATTTAGTCTTTTTGTCTGTAGTTATTTTGAGCATCTTTGTTGTGGTTTTTCCCATTTTCTTGGACATTTTGAGTGTCTTTGTGTTCGTTTTTTGTCGCCATTTTGCATCTCTTATTATTTATTTTGGTCTCTTTGAAGTCAATTTGAGTCTTTTTGTTTTTGCATCTTTTCCTAGCCCTTTTGAGTGTCTTTGCATCGTCCCTTTGTCGCTCTTTTTGCATCTCTTTGTCGTCATTTTATATTTCTTTGTGGACATTTTAAGTACGAGTCTCTTTGACCGAGTGCCCGTTCGGCCCGTTCAGTAGTCCATCCATGCCTGCTGGTATTCATGCACAGTAGACAGATCCCGAGGCGGCCGTGTTGCTGACTGTGTGTTGTGGCTGCAGGGGATCCTGGGTTCAGGCTTGGCTCTGAAGGTCCAGGAGCAGCACAGACAGAAGCACTTTGAGAAGCGCAGACATCCAGCCGCCGGGCTCATCCAGGTGAGACCTGACATCAGCTGTTTGTGTGCAGCTCACTCAATCACAGTCAAGATCAAAAGAGGTCACGACTGTTTAACCGCGACATGACTTCCTGTTTCACTCAAGTCTGCCTGGCGATATTATTCCACCAATCCAATCAGGGACGACCTCATCGCCACGTGGAGGTTTTATGAAACCATCATCTCGCTCCCCTGTTTCAGGTACGTCGCTCCAAATGTGAAACATCCCTCTGATGTTCCAGATGGGCCGGTTTCACGAATAACACAGAGGTTTCATTGAGTTACATTACGATGCGTTCAAGCTCCATTCAGTAAAGATCCGTGTTGGTAAATTAAAACGTCAACATGAAGTCTTCCAATGTAGTTTTTGGTGAGAAACTTGAATAAATCCAGTTGCATGAAGGAGATTCTTTTCATATATATTAGATATTAGAGATGAATTATGAGCTGTTCAACACATTGTGTCGGGATGTAAAAGATGCTATCACCACATGTCAAGTTCATTGAAGGCTGCACTATGTGAACCAAATGGTACATTTGGAGAGATATGTAATGGCTAAAGGGTGAGATCAGTAATATATGTCTCTTCAGCAGCCTCGTATGGACGGAACGTTCCAGCAAATACTCAGAGCCGGCCTGACTACTGTTTAGCTGTTGAGCAATGATTGGCTCCTTGTTGCCGCTTTAGCATCTTTAAGACCTTGTTCTACACACCAAGAGGTTAAATATACATAAATAAACAATATGTGTCATATTCATATTTATAATTTAGGACAAAAGTACAAAATAATTCATGTAACGTTTGACTTCATAGAGATAAGTCATTTGAAGCGTGTTTGAAGTTGTAGAGGAAGATGTTTCAGCTCTTCTGTTCTCAGCTCTTCTTGTCAACGTGTCTTTCTCTCTCCGTCCACAGGAAGGATCAGCTGGAGGCCTTAGCGAGGTGGGTGACTGTTGCTTCTTCTGTGCTGTAAATCACACAGAGGGTCTTTGATGAGCTCGTACACGCTGGACAGACTAATGAAGGCGTCCCAGAACACCCCGACCACCTTCAGATAGCTTCCTGTGATAATTCACAAGGCAAATAATTCTCCGATCTAATTTGGTAAATACGTGAACGGTGATGTTCATCTCCCACTCGACCCGCTCTGTAACCGCCACATCAGCTGCTCGCATGACGTTTAGGCAGAGAGATCTTTTAGAACGCTGTTAGTGAGACGTTAGTTATGTTTCATGCATGAACGACGGTTTCGAGCGAGTGATCAGTGAGACTTCAGGTTTGATGATGATCCTCTTTCTTCACCATGTGGAGCGACATGAATGAGTCTCTGCAGTCACAACCTGTCCAGTGAAATCTCACGAGGTTTGATCTGTGAGATAAATGTTCCTCATTCATGAGCCGCTGTCTTGAGTCTATCCAGGAATCACTACGCAGTGCTTTCTGCTGACCTCGGTGTAACGACGTGACTGCACGTGAGCAGATGTTCCTCCATCAGGACACGCGTCGTTATTGTTGTGGGGATCAAAGCTGTGACCTGAGAGTTAAAACACTCTTCCACCAGCGTTATCATGGAAACATGAAAATATAAAAGACCTTTTCACATGTACGTACATTGTAAATCAAGATCATAGTCCGTGTTCCATGACCCGCAATGAAAAGAGGACGAACAGGCGGATCGGCTGATCAACATGAAGCCGATTGCACGGTGTCTCGCTCCGCTCTGCTCCGACGCCTCGCTGCCTCCACTGAGCCGCCGTGTTCAACATGCTGGATCAAGTTACTGCTGCTGGAAGCTTCAGAGCAGCAACAACAGGAGCCCGATGCACCGGCTGATAGGGGGGGGGGGGGGGGAACAAAGATCTACTGGTCTCAGTCCAAGCACATTGTTTCGGTTTATTTGTCATAGTTCTTGTGCAATGGTGGGAAATGTGATGTGGATTGTGAGGATAAGATTGACAGTTCATCTTGAGGCACGGTGCATGCATTTCTGAATTACCACAGCTGCTAGACAACATATTAACAACATATAGAGACCATTGTACTGCTAAGCACAGAGACGATGGAGAGAAGATGGGAGCAAGACAGAAAAGATGAAGAGATGAAGAGATGAAGAGATAAAGAGATAAAGAGATAAAGAGGTAAAGAGACAAAGAGACGAAGAGATGAAGAGATGAAGAGACAAAGAGATGAAGAGATGAAGAGACAAAGAGATGACGAGGATGAAGAGATGACGAGGTAGAAGAGATGAAGAGATGAAGAGACAAAGAGATGGCGAGGATGAAGAGATGAAGAGACAAAGAGATGAAGAGACAAAGAGATGAAGAGATGAAGAGATGAAGAGGTAGAAGTTGAAAGAAAGTGAGGGAAACAAAAAGGAAGGGACAGCGGTGTAGATACACTGAAGTATGGAGCGAGGGAGAAAGAGAAAGTAAAGACAGAGAGGGAGACAGAGTTATAACTCCCTCGTAGGATCAGCGGCTGGGAAATTAGCAGTCTGACATTATCTTGTTGCTCTGAGCGAAGAGGTGGACGACGGCCAGAAACTACAACAGAGCTGCCAGATCCAACAAGAGGGCGATACGCCACTTACTGTGTGTGTGTGTGTGTGAGAGAGAGAGTGTGTGTGTGTGTGTGTGTGTGTGTGTGTGTGAGTGTGTGTGAGAGAGAGAGTGTGTGTGAGTGTGTGTGAGAGAGAGAGAGTGTGTGTGTGTGTGTGAGAGAGAGAGTGTGTGTGTGTGTGTGTGTGTGTGTGTGTGTGTGCTCTACTCCACACAGCACTGAGAGAACGTTATATCCCATCTGAGAGTGAATGTTGACGCTTCAGCCCTGTGGAGGGAGGACGTGTGTTACTAAGTCAGTCCAGTCGGCCTCCTTTCCTCTCAGAGTTGGTTTCGGACCTTCACATCTTTGCAGTGCAGAAGTTACCAGAACTAGACGAGTGCACTCAGTCGTTGTGTGACTGAATACAACCAGTGCTGTGAAGCGTTGTCAGACAGACTTCATTCAAACTCAAAATAAGCAGCGACGTAACGTTACACAAGCAATGGGCTCAAAGTCGTCGTATAATACACCTGATACACTTGTGCCAAAAGCACAGAGTGAACTCAACAAGCGGAGTGGCGGTGAGGCACTCAGCACTGTGTGTAGTTCTGTTAGCTGTTAGTTGAGAATCATCCGTAGAACCTGATGGTTTGTCTCTAACGTGTCTGATGGTCTCACGTTCCCCAGATGTTGCCACAACTCAGCATCTAACTTGGTGAAAGGCATTCTATCACAACAGTTTGAAACGATTGGGAAAAAAACTACGAAAGTGGACTAAAGTGGATTTATCTCTTAATGTTGTCACTGCAGGTTCGTTGAGGTAAGGTGGACCTACGTGCAGGTGTGGGTGTTGGGGCGGCGGCACTGTGGGAGAGAAGGAGCATTATTTGTCCCTGTTGTGAGCCATAATCACATGTCATCTTTCTCTTTCTTTGGTGGAGAAGCAGTCAGAAAGAGATTCTCTCTTCCTTTAAACCTTCCTATTCTGCAGCCTCTCAGCGCTGTAATCTGCTGTCCCTATTCTGCCCCGAGGCCACAAAGAGGCTCATATTGTGTGTCTGCTGTGGGAGCAAAGTCGCTGAGAACGCTCCACGTTTCAGAGGCCCCGTTCAGGCTGTTGTCAGCTCCGGTTACCCCGCCTCTCTGCCTCTTCCAAGGCACACAGGAGTCTTATTTTACCCAGGGAGCTCTGGCCTTTGTGCTGCCAAATATTGTCAGCTATTGGACGATAAAGGAGGCCGGTACCTCGCAGCTCTCCGAGGCTTCCTCATGCCAGGAGAACAGCATTGTTACGTTGAGGCAGCAGACCATGACGACTTTAACTCCTCTGTGAGAGGAAGTTAAGATTCAAGGAGAGACTAGAGAGACTAGAGAGACTAGAAGAGGCATTCCTTGAGAAGATGCTGGTGTTATTTGGTTCTTCTTCAGAATGCGAGAACACAAATATGCCCCTAGAAAGGGCAGGAAGACCCACAACCCAGTGCGCATGTCCAACAGGCAAAGATCTGTACGTTTACTTTGGATCTATAACTAATGTCATAACTACATGTGAAGATTGTCCCTAAAAAGCTGCTCAAAACCTTAGAAGCCTAAATAACTTGTGGGTGGGTTGGAATAAAATAATGTTCTGGGTAGAACCCTCTGGCCGGGTTCTTATTTTAAGAACCGTAGAAGGTGGAAAGGTTTCGGATAAAACCTCTCAAAGGACATTCTGGGGAGAAACCTTCACAGAAGGTTCTTTATCACCCTTTATGTTGGGTTCTCAGTAGAACACTCTGAATGTGTTCCAGGTGGAAACTTTACAAAAGGCCAAAGAACCCGATATGGTTCTAGTTAGCGTCTTTATTTCCAAGAGTTCAACCTGCATCTGTCACACTTGTGACATCAGATCTTCAGCTGTGAGAAACATGACAGCAGCTAACAGAATGATTCTACTTGTATCACCTGAAGTGGGTTGAAACAAACAAGGAAACGTGGATGAACTGTCTGTAATCTCCCCTCTGTGGAGATGCTTTGAAGCCTGGACCTGAATGGACGAATAACAATCATTCTCAGCAAGACGCACCTTAAAAGAAATTACTTTACCAGACTGTATCTCTTCTCCCATTTCAGCCAAAAGCTGAGTTTACTGGAGCGCGTTCGCCTTCCCAACGCACGGACATCGGTTGGGACGGGCAAGCGGCTCACGGGTCACACCGACTCCATCGAGGAAAGTCCCTCCAAGGAGCCGAAACCTGCCGGCTTCAGTAACCGCGAACGCTTCCGCACCGCCTTCCGCATGAAGGCCACACTCCGCCAGAGCTCCGAAGGTATCAAATAAATGGCACGACCAGCGTTGGTAGAAAGTTGGAGTTTGGTTTCATAGATTTCGGTCGTTTAGGTCGTCATCGTATTCACCGTCGATGGATATGCGTCTTTGTGTGTTTTTTCTTCGTCAGATAGCGGAGCCCTGGCAGAAACAGCCTCAGAGGAGCGGGGCTTCCCCCCAGACATCCTCATGGAGGAGATGATCCCCACACTGAAACTGGTCATCAGGGCAGTGAGGTCAGGAGCTTTACATGTCTGTCCTCCAGCACAGTCCCATTTACAGCTCTTTCTCTGTCCATTAATCCTTGATCGTTTGAAAAGTGTAAAGTGATATTATTTTCTCACTCTTGCTTACTGTGTGCTGGTAAATCTATAGGCCACACCGTTGACATAATGCAGGAATTGAATCTGGTGTGAGGGCCTGTGAGATGAGTGATTAACCCTGTGAAAGTGCTGCTTCCTTCCACGCCATTATTTTGGGGCTGAATGGGTCTGAATGGGATGCTCAGAGCTGGCGGGGTTTCAGTTTCATGACCCAAGACTTTCTGCCAAACACTGGAGCCCCTGCAGCCGCCGCCGACTCTGGGAAGAGTCATGTTCAAGTCAGCTCAGAGTGGAACAAAAGAGGGAGCTCAGTGGGCTCCAGGTGGGAGATGACTTCAACGAACTGAAAGATGTTGGGTTTGATCCAACGTACATTCAACAAGCATTGTGTTCCTGGTCCTTGATCCCAGCTACAAGTATGTAAAGGGTGAAAAAGACTCCGGTTGACAGATAGAGGCCCCTCTATATGACAACCACCTCAGCGTTTGGTGGTTGAGATGACGGTCAGCTGCTCCAGGTCTGAGACCAGGTTGCCCCAAGAGAATGAGTTTGTGTGTCTTGTTCGTTGTAAGCGAGCACGAGATCGTCTATGCTTCATCAGCAGCAATTACTGGCTTTGAACCGGCCTGTTGTGGCGGCGCTGAGGAGGAAGGCAATGCTCTCGTTTCAACCCTCAAGAGCGTTGGGTCATCACCGAAAGAAAGAGATCGTAGATCGAAGGGTGGTTGGGTTCACCCAGAGACCGGGTGAGAAGCTTAGACATCCAGAAGGACCGGAGTGATCAAAATCAAAGTCTTTATGAGCAGCTGCCCCTTCGTTGAGCAATGAACGTAGGTGGATTGTGAGACAATGGACAAAGACATGCAAAAGACCTCACCACCTCTACACAGGAGCAAGACACAAAGACTCTTTGTAGTTGTTTTATGTATCTTTGTGATTATTTATTTTCATAGTCGGAGCAAGTCTCCGTCTCTCGTTGCAGCTGTTTTGCATCTCTTTGTAGTGGTTTTGTGTCTCTTTGTTGTCATTTTGAGTCTCTTCCTGGTCGGTACGTGTCTCTTCCAATTACATTTTGCAAGGGAAGGTCAGGAGCCACCGGACCTGAACCCGGTTTAGGCCCGTTCAGTAATCCTTCCATGGACAGGAACCAGTGGAGTTGGTTTGGCCCCTGACTAGAATGCGTCCTCGTTAAGTTGAAAGGTTTTCTGAGCACTCAGAACAGGGATCGTGGAGGCCGGTGACCCAGGTCTCGCGGTTGTGTTTGAATATGTGGTATCACAGAGAGAGTGCCATTGCTTTCCAAGTTTAATAAACATTCTATGTCCAAACTGTTGATTTGAAACTCTTTGCCTCACAGGATCATGCAATTCCTCTTGAACAAGAAGCGGTTTAAGGAAACTCTGAGGCCTTACGACGTCAAAGACGTGATCGAGCAGTACTCTGCTGGACACCTGGACATGCTCTGTAGAATCAAATACCTCCAGACCAGGTCAGCAGCTGCTCTGTCTGAGTGAAGCAGATATCTCCTCCTCCTCCAGCTCATCCTGTTTCTCTTCCTTTCAGGATCGACATGATTCTGGCCCCTGGACCCCCCCTCACCCCCAAACAAAAGAAAACTCCGAAAACGCCCTTTACCTACCCGTCCAATCAGTCGCCCAGGTACAGTCACTCAAGCATTGACAGACAACACCATTTCATAAGAATATATTCTAATATTAGACTCGTGAAGAATGAAAATAATGCTAACTAGGTATTGTATTTACTTTACTGTACTTTATGTACTGTGTAAAGCCTAGTATATGTTTTCATCGCACTGTCGCATATAATAATGAATTGTTCTTGGTTGCATCTCGGTCGTGTTTCTCTGATCATGTCGTACATTAGACGTTGTGTCTGTAAAGAGTTCCAATGAGAAGTGACACTGTATTTCTAAGGCAGTTGTCTGAAGAAATGTCTGTGCAGTCCACTCAGTCTCCTCAGTGTCCCTGTGTTCCAGACAGGAGTCCTACCTCGCCAAAGCCGCCTCCATGCCAGATGTTGAAGACCTAAGCATGATGGGAAGATTTGTCCGGGTGGAGCGACAGGTGATAAATACGAGAGTTTCTAACACTGAACCAACAAAGAACTGAAGGAATATCAGCATAGTCCGATTCAGATGCAGGTCTTGGGTATTACATGGTTTAAATCCTGAACTGAAATAAATCAGCCAAAGACGGCGGCAGGAAACTCGGTCACACCAGAAGTTATGTCAGTATTCTCTTCAACGGAACCACGACCGGTTGGTTTGATCACAAAGGACTTTCATGTAGATTTAAACTTTAACACACAAATTTCGACCAATTGCAAATGAGCCAGCACTGACCTACAGAGTGCTGCAGGAATGAGTCTGAAACACAGCGATGAGTCAGCAGTTCTGCACTTTCTGTTCCCTGGTCTCAAAGTCAACGTGTTCTGTGAATGTGTTCTTGGTTAGATGTCTGAAATAAGGTCAAGCTGAGGACAACGTTTTGTTCTACGATGTAAAATAGATCAGTAAATACTTCTATGAATGAGTGAATTTAGAAGCTTTTACATGTCTTA
>CM051700.1:25843302-25878302 GCA_028022725.1 Lycodopsis pacificus | reverse complement strand
TCAGAGTCAGGGGGGCGCTGATGAGGGGCTTCAGGGTCAGGGCAGTGCTGGTGAGGGGCTTCAGGGTCAGGGGGGTGCTGATGAGGGGCTTCAGGGTCAGGGGGGTGCTGATGAGGGGCTTCAGGGTCAGGGGGGCGCTGATGAGGGGCTTCAGGGTCAGGGGGGCGCTGATATCAAAATATCCTTCTTTTTATTTGGTTGGTTTCTTGTTGTTTAATAATAATACTGAACAGTGTGTTTGACATTACAGTCATTTACTGTTTTTTACTCAAAGTATTTCTGTATCTGTTGTTCATACAATAACTTAAATTAATTCAACGCTTTGAACAACACAGTGCACGACGACACATTCATATTTGGGTGTTATGTGTAAATCTCAAAATATGCAAAGAAATTGCCAAAATATTATTTATAAAAATATATTAAGCTCCAAGCAGCTTAAAACAAGCGCCACCGTCGCTCTGCAGCCCGGCCTGAAGCCGGCGTCAGTCTGAGAAACGAACCAAACACTAAATATCATTATTAATTATCTATTTATCTTATTGTATTACAGTCGATATAACTTCTGCTACTGAAGCCCGTTCAGATATATATATATTCTAAAAATGAATGATCTGGCAATGCGGACACAAATTGTCCGACATAGAAACAAGATGGCGATATGTCCCCGTAGACGTTCAGTCATTGAGCCTCTGGAGAACGACGACTCGTCATTCTGTGTTCAGCGTTTCATCTCACCACGCCCCAAACAGCACATTCATGACGGTTCGCCTTCTGTTGTGATTCCTCTTTATTTTGTATTCATTTGTATGTTTGTCATTGAAGCAGCACACGCTGCGCTCTTGCTTTTGTTTTGTAGCTTTGATGCTTTTTGGCTCATTCGCTGACATTCAGACTCGACTTCATGGTTTCAGCTGCACAGACGTGTAAGAAGGTTGTAACGTTTCACTTCTGCTTCTCTTTCTGTGTTTGTGACGTCGGGTTGAACCGAGTGTATTTGTTGCCTCATCGATCTCCATTCACACACGTGACGTTGCTTCCATTCGTCTTTAACTCGTATTGCTTCCGTTCCACAGTCACACAGTTGAAGATCACTGGAAAGAGCTGCAGCAGCGTCGACGTTACTGTTGCATTTAACAAGCTAATATTTTGTGAATTGTTTTGAATAAATTGTCTTCCAACTCTCGAAGATGCACTGGAAACAACAAGTGATGCTCGCAAAGACAGCTGACAATAAAACAAATATTAACAGATCGTCATTTATTACTTACGTGAACCTGAAGCTTCTTCTCAGGAATTCAAAAGCTGTATTGATTAATTGACATAGAGAAGCAGCACAACGAGGACTCGTCTTATCACCGACTCATAACGTGTGAAAACAAACCGGAATTATGTTTTCAAATAACTAACTGATTTGATTTTCAAGAATTTACTTTTTGTTTGGACATTTCTTCTAATAATGGAAACTGAGTCGGGAACATTTTTGGACGAAAAAAATGGAAAATGAGAATTTTTATTTTTTATTATTTCTAAGTGTGCACAAACCATTGACTCAATATTTGTAATAAAGTGCTAGCATTACTTTTTATAGTGTAAACATGATTCCAGTTTCATTCATGTTCCTGTCCTCGTGGGTTTTGTGGAAGAGACGACGTTTTTCAAACATTCTCCAGTGACGTCCTCACATCAAACCTCTCCGCTAGAGGCAGAACAAAAGAATAAAGACACGATCATCGTCAGACACGATCATCGTCAGTCACGATCATCGTCAGACACGATCATCGTCAGACACGATCATCGTCAGTCACGATCATCGTCAGACGGGGGAGCGAGCGAACCCTTTAACTCTTCATTTGACAATCAGCATTTTGCTGTTTGTTTTTTCTTTACGTCTTTCGTCGACTCAGCACCTCCTCCACTAGAGGAGGAATTCAAGAGTTTGGCTTCATTTAAAATATCTTATTCTGTCATTTCAACCTTTTGATTGTTTTGATATCGGTGCTACAGTAAGTCTGTCGGCTTCTCTTCGGTGTTTTGTCTCCTTGTTTAGCAGCAATGGTCTTTGGGTGGTCATCTCTCAACCTTACTGTAACAGTCTGACATGATTTGATGGTTTTCTTTCCTGTTCCTGTCACCATTACAGCCACATAAACCACAGTGAGTTTCAGTGAAATGTTGGACTCGGGCGTGTATATTTGGAACCAGTGCTTGACGATGTTTTAGTGAACTTCAGAGGAAACACTGGTTCAGAGCTGCAGTTGTTGGAGAAGAGTTTTCTCTTCTGAATGTAGAAAGAAGCTCGAAAATGATTCTTGTTCTTGATGGATTCCATTCCTAAAGTCCTGCCGCCGTCTGGTCCTCACATGAAGCATGTTTGTGTTTAAAAGGAGCATTTTCAACACGCGTGTGCTCTTTGGTGTAGTTCCCTGTGTGTGCGCACACGTCCGTGCTCTCTCTCAGCTCTCTGTGAGTGAACTGGTCTGTATGTGGAAGCCATTGTGAAAGGAGCACTTTATGGCACCGTGTGGTCAACAGGGCGACAGTGCTGGCTGTGATTATTCTGTTCCGTCTGGTTGTACTCATTGTCATCGCACACCAAGCAATGCACTGATCCACACGTTCTACATAACCTGTCATTTTATAGACATCTGGATTGCTACGAATTATTTGTGCCTTGGCCTTTTACAGTGCAGTTCTTTTTAACGTATATATGTTCTTTCTGCTCATGCTTTTCTTGCTACGGCTGTCGCAGTGCAGCACAAAGCTTCTTGTAATATCCGTGATGACGGCTGCATTTACACGGACACAAACAGCCGCCTGACGTGTGCACATTTGACCGAACACACAGGAGCTTTGCACAGACGACGTATGAAGTTTCTCTTTTGATGGAGCTAGGCTAGCTGCTTCCCCTAGCTTCCAGTCTTTGTGCTAAGCTAGGCTAAACGCGGCCTTGACCTATCGCTGCTCTGCACACGCACAGAGGTGAAGGTGATTTCCAAACTCTCATCTGACGCAGCATATTTCTAGAACGGTTGGCATGTAGGCAGGCGGAAAGCAACAGTTCTGTAAAGAGAAGCTAACGTGAAAGCGACTTAAACTTGCATTCTCTCTAGTGTCCATCAGGGGGCGACTTCTTCTGGTTGCATAGAAGTCTACGAGAGAATGACCCGACGACAACCCTTCATAACTCTGTGAATCAGTTTCTGTCTTCAGTCTTTCTTTCAAGTGAAGCGCGTTCCTCAGGTTGGCTCTCCGTATTAAGATGAAGATAATAATAATATTATAATAACAATAATATATATACATAGCACTTGCTCTGATTTGTTATCATGAAGAAGAAACTCCAGCTATCATGTTAGCACCGCGGTGTGTTGAGCGTGTGCACTCGCAGTTTCTCCTTTTTACATCATCAACACAACTTTTAGGTCCAAGTTTTTAATAATCTGCTAAAAAAAACAAATCAACAAATGAATCCATTTTCATAGCTCAAGATATGTCAAGATGGTGACACATTGAACCCACGTCAGTCTGGACAGTTGGGCAAGTGTTTGTTAAAACTACTAAACATATTCAATAAACCATGATAAAAACACCTGTCTAGACAGATGTAGTTAATTACACCATATGCTGTTGAGAATATATGTATTTATGTTGAAAGGCCAATTTTTAGTCAATTGCGCAATCATAGATGTCAGTGGTAATTTAAGTGGTAAGTTTTCTTTTGTCTGGATCAAAGCACAGCGCTCTGAACGGTAGAAAGCTACTTGAAAATGTGCCAAAAACCTTTAAACTGAAGACCATAACTTAACCATAACTTAAACTAGCCGATGATATTAGCCTGTGAAAGCAAGCTAAGCAAAAACCTGCACAACATCAAAGAAGCACAAAATCTGCACAAAGTTTCTTTTACTGTGTATTGGCGGCTCAGTGTAGCAGGACCTGTGGACCTCCTTTATAACCCCGTAGACGAGAGGGTTGTTTTTACAGGAAGACGTGAAGAGAGCAATGTTCAACATCATCTCTGCTGCTCTTGTGTAAATGCAACCATCACACTCTGAGATAGAAAGGAAACGTCTTTCCAAACGTGGAGATCGGATATTACGAACGGCTTTGTGTGAGTTAGTTGACAGCAGCTTTTTGGGTCATAAAAAACAGTTTTGATGTTCTTAGGTTTTATTTTAGGGAAGTTTGGACAAACTTACACTAGTGGCCTTCAGAGCTCTGCATCATTTTTCTCACTCCAGTTTGAAAAAAACAACAACGTACCATTTCTATTCTGTATTGGACCACTTTGAATATTTTGAGTTGATGATATAATATGCAAATGTATTCTTACTTGATTTTTAAATTTTTTGTCTTTTCAATTGCACCAGTTATTAATAAAGTATTGAATTGAAAATTGTATTATTGGGAACTGAATGACCATGAGATGAACTGAAAGACATGTTGGCAATCTCTGTTTACATGGATACATGAATGTCAAAGTTTCTGAACCTCCCAAAGAATGTCATAAATATGTTTCATATCTCGTATCACGCTTGCAGAAACACACAATGACATGTGGTTAACATTGTGAAACGATTGGTTAGGTTTAGACCGCAAAACTACTTTGAGAAAAAAGGTCATGGTTTGTGTACAAATATTAATGTACTAACGTAACGCGACAAGGTAACACGACAACGTAATGCGACAACGTAACGCGACAGCGTAACGCGACAGCGTAACGCCACAACGTAACGCCACAACGTAACGCCACAACGTAACGCCACAACGTAACGCAACAGCGTAACGCACAACGTAACGCCACAACGTAACGCACAACGTAACGCACAACGTAACGCACAACGTAACGCACAATGTAACGCAACAGCGTAACGCACAACGTAACGCCACAACGTAACGCCACAACGTAACGCCACAACGTAACGCCACAACGTAACGCCACAACGTAACGCACAACGTAACGCACAACGTAACGCACAACGTAACGCACAACGTAACGCCACAACGTAACGCCACAACGTAACGCACAACGTAACGCCACAACGTAACGCCACAACGTAACGCCACAACGTAACGCCACAACGTAACGCACAACGTAACGCACAACGCAACGTCACAACGTAACGTCACAACGTAACGTCACAACGTAACGCCACAACGTAACGCACAACGTAACGCCACAACGTAACGCCACAACGTAACGCCACAACGTAACGCCACAACGTAACGCACAACGTAACGCACAACGTAACGCACAACGTAACGCCACAACGCGTCACGCACTTTTAAATGACGATTACATGTCTGATTGGATTTGCAGCCTTTTTTCCTCGAGTCTCTCGATATGAATTTGATTAACTTGCTTATTTGGTCAAATATTTTCAATGCTTTTTGAATCAAGAACACCAGCAGAAAGCGTTCAAATGTGTGTGGAAATGATTTCTTCACCGTTTGATTCATTTAATCGCATTCTTGTTACAATGATGAGCTAAACGTGTGTTCTCCCGGGGGGCAGCTGTTCCCAGGCCCTCGGCAGCCCTGTGTCCTGCTCTGCCAATTACCGCTGTGTGCCTCGATGTGTCCGAATGTGAATGCCAAGGCGACCAAAGTGCCCACCAATCCCCGTCATTAAAGACTCGCATTCACTCCTCTTATTCACTGATCTTCCCCACGGCTCGTATGTCACTCCGGCGGCTTATTACGGCCATTTACCTCCACTGCAAGAAGTGTCCCTCTGAACAGGTAACACTGCACTGTGAGTCAAATAAATGAAGACGCTTCGCCGCAGCAGTGACATCACACATGCTGTTCATACCGAGCAGGCTGAATATAGATCCACACACAGCGGTCACTGGTGGGATTAGGAAAAACAAAGCTTTATGAAAATGGGTCATTTTAAAAACACACATTTCAAAGCAAACAATAACTGAAAGAAACTTGTTTTTTTTTAAGAAATAGAGTTTACATACATTTTATATTGTTGTTCAATATAATCATAGCACCTTATGATTTAGCTATTGTTTTATATCTCTTTGTTTCTTTATGGCTTATTGTTTGTGCATTCTGTTAATTAAATAAAAACACAACAAAAATGTATACAAACTGAAAAAACATATGAAATGCATGAAACATGATTACGATAGTTAAAGACACTTTGAAAGTGTTGGTAGGTTGACTGGGCGTGAGAGGACGCCTCTGTACTGGTTACTGATTGGTAAGAGATGGTGGGCGGGGCCTTTTGGTCAGCTGTCACTCACAGGGTTGATTGGAGCAGCTGATTGGACAACAGCTTCCCTGAAACCAGGAAACCAAACTGACAGCAGCAGCACACACAACATGGCCGTCTCACAAAGCTTCAATCACACAGACGAGCTGCTGGACCAACATGAGAGCCATGTTCGCTACACGCAAGCTAACATGCTAATCCAGGCAGCGGATCATCATCAGCGATCATGCTGATCTGTGGGATGTAAATATATACATGTACATGCTGTCAGACTGAATCTAATGAAATCCAGTTCCTGACTTGAGTCCTGCAGCACTGGAGAGGATCAGCTGGTTCAGTTATTGGTTCAGGTTTACATTGAACCTGTTCAACAGCTGTGCAGCGAGTCCTAACTACACGTTGAATTAAAGTACAAAAACACTTTCTTCTTCTGTGAACTGCATTAAACACTCAGGAACAAGATGCCATGGTCCCGCCCACACGGTTTGATTGACAGGTGAAGTCAGGTAAGTACAGCATGGAAACATCACAGATTACAGGCTTTAAATGATACTCATGGTCTTTGTTTTTGTTTAATAATGCATTAGAGTATTTTTGCCACTGCACTATGACTGAGTGTGGTATTCGTGCTGATGTTTCTTTCAGTGGAGCTGGTGGGTCAGGGATCAGTGCCTGCAGCCACACACCGTGTGTGTGTGTGTGTGTGTGTGTGTTTTTAGAGGGGGGGGGGGGGGTGTCCAGAGCTGCTGCCAACCTCTGCTGTCCAGAGGGGGAGGAGTGTGTGGGGGGGGGGGGGGGGGCTCGCTTCATCCTTATCTGGGCGTAGAGGTGTGTGAGACACGGGCCGAGGTTCGATGCTGCCGGGGGATCGTCGGCTCGGCTGCTCACTTCACGGGAGGATTCCACGAGCTGGTGAGTCGTGTTTGTTGCTTTTCTTTCAAGAGGTCACGGGGTGAAATTAAAAAGAAGTTCAGCAAGCTAGACGGCAGAGTGTGTGATAAACCAGGAGTTCAGATATCTGACGGACACAACTCACGAATGAGTGAAATCACAGGTTCTGCGGTTCTGTGTTCATCACGTTGCTGCACGTTGTTTTATTCCGTCATCGTTTAGGAACGAGCGCCGTTGATTCTTGTCCTCTGATGAATGTGAAGTCGTCACAGCTCAGTCTGTGTCGCTGCTGTTTGGTTTGCTTGTATTTCATATCAGGGACGTGAATACTTCATGATGTCATCGACTTCCCTTCAGAGTTTTATGGGATAACAAAATGTTTTCTTCTTTAAATGTTGATGATTCTGCAGAAACATGAGATGAAATATGATGAAATGATTTAAAGGGAGACATCAAACATGGTTGTGCATGTGCTGGTGGACTTTGAGATTTTGGTCTTTTTCTTCCATAACTCGTCTTCTTTCACACTATTTTACATTTAGTCTGTTTGTAGATTTCTCCTAAATTCACCGAAGGTTATCATTACATAACGCCTCATTTACATATTTAAACATCACATTTCATTCAGCTTGTAACACAAGAAATGCTGCTCTTAATGTGAGTGATGAAGTGGTGAATGTTCACCTGTAGAGTCTCTTAATGTGAGTGATGAAGTGGTGAATATTCACCTGTAGTCTCTTAATGTGAGTGATGAAGTGGTGAATGGTCACCTGTAGAGTCTCTGAATGTGAGTGATGAAGTGGTGAAGTTTCATGGTGATATCTATGAGTTCATGTTGTGACTCTATTCACCTGTAGTCTTCTTAATGTGAGTGATGAAGTGGTGAATGTTTACCTGTAGAGTCTTCTTAATGTGAGTGATGAAGTGGTGAATGTTCACCTGTAGAGTCTCTTAATGTGAGTGATGAAGTGGTGAATGTTCACCTGTAGAGTCTCTTAATGTGAGTGGTGAATGTTCACCTGTAGAGTCTCTTAATGTGAGTGATGAAGTGGTGAATGTTCACCTGTAGAGTCTTCTTAATGTGAGTGATGAAGTGGTGAATGTTCACCTGTAGAGTCTCTTAATGTGAGTGATGAAGTGGTGAATGTTCACCTGTAGAGTCTCTTAATGTGAGTGATGAAGTGGTGAATGTTCACCTGTAGTCTCTTAATGTGAGTGATGAAGTGGTGAATGGTCACCTGTAGAGTCTCTGAATGTGAGTGATGAAGTGGTGAAGTTTCATGGTGATATCTATGAGTTCATGTTGTGACTCTATTCACCTGTAGTCTTCTTAATGTGAGTGATGAAGTGGTGAATGTTTACCTGTAGAGTCTTCTTAATGTGAGTGATGAAGTGGTGAATGTTCACCTGTAGAGTCTCTTAATGTGAGTGATGAAGTGGTGAATGTTCACCTGTAGAGTCTCTTAATGTGAGTGGTGAATGTTCACCTGTAGAGTCTCTTAATGTGAGTGATGAAGTGGTGAATGTTCACCTGTAGAGTCTTCTTAATGTGAGTGATGAAGTGGTGAATGTTCACCTGTAGAGTCTCTTAATGTGAGTGATGAAGTGGTGAATGTTCACCTGTAGAGTCTCTTAATGTGAGTGGTGAATGTTCACCTGTAGAGTCTCTTAATGTGAGTGATGAAGTGGTGAATGTTCACCTGTAGAGTCTTCTTAATGTGAGTGATGAAGTGGTGAATGTTCACCTGTAGAGTCTCTTAATGTGAGTGATGAAGTGGTGAATGTTCACCTGTAGAGTCTCTTAATGTGAGTGATGAAGTGGTGAATGTTCACCTGTAGAGTCTTCTTAATGTGAGTGATGAAGTGGTGAATGTTCACCTGTAGAGTCTCTTAATGTGAGTGATGAAGTGGTGAATGTTCACCTGTAGAGTCTCTTAATGTGAGTGATGAAGTGGTGAATGTTCACCTGTAGAGTCTTCTTAATGTGAGTGATGAAGTGGTGAATGTTCACCTGTAGAGTCTCTTAATGTGAGTGATGAAGTGGTGAATGTTCACCTGTAGAGTCTCTTAATGTGAGTGGTGAATGTTCACCTGTAGAGTCTCTTAATGTGAGTGATGAAGTGGTGAATGTTCACCTGTAGAGTCTTCTTAATGTGAGTGATGAAGTGGTGAATGTTCACCTGTAGAGTCTCTTAATGTGAGTGATGAAGTGGTGAATGTTCACCTGTAGAGTCTCTTAATGTGAGTGATGAAGTGGTGAATGTTCACCTGTAGAGTCTTCTTAATGTGAGTGATGAAGTGGTGAATGTTCACCTGTAGAGTCTCTTAATGTGAGTGATGAAGTGGTGAATGTTCACCTGTAGAGTCTCTTAATGTGAGTGATGAAGTGGTGAATGTTCACCTGTAGAGTCTTCTTAATGTGAGTGATGAAGTGGTGAATGTTCACCTGTAGAGTCTCTTAATGTGAGTGATGAAGTGGTGAATGTTCACCTGTAGAGTCTCTTAATGTGAGTGGTGAATGTTCACCTGTAGAGTCTCTTAATGTGAGTGATGAAGTGGTGAATGTTCACCTGTAGAGTCTTCTTAATGTGAGTGATGAAGTGGTGAATGTTCACCTGTAGAGTCTCTTAATGTGAGTGATGAAGTGGTGAATGTTCACCTGTAGAGTCTCTTAATGTGAGTGATGAAGTGGTGAATGTTCACCTGTAGAGTCTTCTTAATGTGAGTGATGAAGTGGTGAATGTTCACCTGTAGAGTCTCTTAATGTGAGTGATGAAGTGGTGAATGTTCACCTGTAGAGTCTCTTAATGTGAGTGATGAAGTGGTGAATGTTCACCTGTAGAGTCTCTTAATGTGTCCGTTCGTTTGTTCTCCATCTTTTACATGCAGCTCCATTTCTGGGGAAGAAGAAGTATTTGTTGTTAGTAATTTAAGCTCGAGGGTCGGTCTCTGTTTCCAGCTCTGTTGTATACGTGAGGCCACCAGGGAGACCCGGGAGACACCTGGGACTAGTTCACCTGAGACTAGTTCACCTGAGACTAGTTCACCTGAGACTAGTTCACCTGGGACTAGTTCACCTGAGACTAGTTCACCTGGGACTAGTTCACCTGAGACTAGTTCACCTGGGACTAGTTCACCTGAGACTCAGTTCAGGGGATGCGAGGGGACGCGAGGGGACGCGAGGAGACAGCACAAAGTGAAGCGGTCGAGTCGTTGATCCGGTCCTGTGTGTTCTTGTGGTTCCAGCGGTTCCTCAGCTCGGTCATGGCCGACTCTCAGAGAAGCTCGCAGCGTCGGCGCCTCTGCCTCCTGATCGGCGTCTCCACCGCTCTACTCCTCGTCCTCTTCAGCCGAGGTAGGTCTGCAGAGCTGCACGGCTTCATGAGTCAGCAGGTCTGAGGATTCTCAATCTGTGGTTCTTGTCGTTGTTCTATTGTAATATGTTTTGTCCACTCATTGAAATGTGCGGAGAAGCAAAACCATTTGAAACATATTTGAGTTCAACTAAACTCAGTTTTCTTATTGAAGTGATTTATTACAGAACGATGTGATGCAGCTTCTCTTCTCATGAAGGCTTCAGCTTCAGGGATCATTTCATGAAAATCTAATATTCTGACATCCATAATAATTACAATAACAACAATAATAATTAATCATCATTTATTAAAATAATTATCATTTTTGTGGCTCCGACTAGATTTTAACAAAAAAGGAGAAAAGTTGAAGCTAAAAGTGAGACGGCACAGAAACATCATTTTATGCAGAAATTCAATTTTTAATATCAAACAAATAAACGAGCCAGTAAAAAATGTAAAAATGTAACTTTCCTTTGTTTGATTCTTTCCCAGCGTTAAGAGACGGACGACAGGAAGAGAGACGCAGAAGAGACGTCGTCCTGAACTCCACAGGTCATCCTCATTACATCATCTTCATCATCTTCATCATCATCATCATCATCCTCATTACATCATCATCATCATCATCCTCATTACATCATCTTCATCATCATCCTCATTACATCATCTTCATCATCTTCATCATCATCCTCATTACATCATCATCATCTTCATCATCCTCATTACATCATCTTCATCATCATCATCTTCATCATCATCTTCATCATCCTCATTACATCATCTTCATCATCATCATCATCATCCTCATTACATCATCATCATCTTCATCATCATCTTCATCATCCTCATTACATCATCTTCATCATCTTCATCATCTCTCCTCTCTGTTCGTCAGCATGCTTTCATGTTGCATGTCAGTCACAACCGTTCACAGCCCAACACACTCGATCTGAATACTTTACTTGTACATGTAACTGTTGTTATTGATATAAAATGACACAGTCAGCACTTCACAGCTGACTGCTTCTGTTATTGTTATTGTTAACGGTTTGTTTACAGTATTGCTGATGAAGATCTGCTAAATGTTTTTGAAGAACATTAACACTAACACGTCAACACATCGTGTGATTTGTTCTTAATTCTTCGGACCCGAAGTAAATAAATACAAATATGATACAAGAAACTAGAATGAGAGGATTTACGAGGATCGCTTTCATTGATCCAACCTTGCAAACCTCCCACTTATTTTTACTTCCACGTTTTCTTTCCAGTAAATTTACGACTTCAAAATCTCGCAAATCTGTGAGTTATTATTCATGTGTTTAAAGGTATTTAGTGAGTTTCTTTCTAGGAGCATTACCCCCCCCCCTTCCATGTTATTATTGTGAACCCACAGTTACACACTTGTACTCCTTTCTTTCATCCTCATTTGGATTTGTATCAAAAAGATGGATGACTACCAAATTATTGACAGATTTTTCTATTTCGTATTTCAGTACAATAGATAATGATAACTGATGTTAGTTCATCTCTTACCTGAAGCGATAGATAGTTATATCTGCAGAGATGATGGAACTAGATGTCCACCATGTTTAATACAAAGCTAGCAGCTAACAAAGAAATGTGAGTGAAAACCTGTTGATGATAAAACAGCTGGAGGATCTCAAATAAAAAACCAGGATGGGCTCAACCTCTTCGCTGCGCCCTGGTTCTTTTAATAACCTCGGGGACGTCGTCCTCCGGGTCAGTGTTTTAGTATCCGGCCACATTTTGCTGATGTGGCTAATTCCACAATAGAGATTGAACCAGAATAAGCTCCCGTTGACTTTGCTGTGTGCTTTTATTTCCCAGAGATCCCAGCTGCCATCGACCCAGCTGCCATCGACCTCACGCCGCTGGTCAATACTTTAGTGAATACGAGCCAATCGGGTACGTCGTCATAATATCATTCATGTGGAGACGGACGCTCTCGTGCACGTCGGGATGAAACCTGAAAGCTCTTCTTGTTCCTCCAGAGCTCGCGCTGCGTATGAAAGAACCTGCTTGGTCACAGTATTTTCTGCATGTTGTGGTGATATTTCGGGGATATGATTTATAATTTGATCACTTTTAATGCTTGCTTCGAGGTTTTTGTATGTTGTGAAATGTAAACGTGTCTTTACGTCACAGACTTGTCTTTTTCTCTGCTCTGCCTCTAAATCGTCCTCATCATCTCTCCGCTATCGTTAAGGAAGATATTCTGATGGTCTGCTGTGCTCCAGTTGAAATGAATAAGTTATGCATGTGTGGATGAACGGGTGCAGCAGCAGCTGTTCTGGTCGTTGCGTTGTGAGCGGGTGATGCGAGTCTTTGTTTCCTCGCTGTTCTTCTGATTTCTCTCTGACAAACATCAAACTGATCCTCTGGCGAAGAACAACCCACACCTTGTATTGTAGACGCACTCATGATGCCAACCATGGCGGTACTTCCTGCGAGTACTTCCGAATAAACGTGTGTTTCGCCAACTGAACGCTTGTTCAGCAGGAGATGTTGTGTTTGCAACACCGTCACCAGTGGGTCATCGGTTCACTCGCCGCTGTCAGTCAGCGGTAGATTAACATTGATGTCAGCAGAAAGCTTCCAAGGCAAGGCAAGTTTATTTGTACAGCACATTTCAACAACAAGGTAATTCAAAGTGCTTCACATAAAACCATTAAAAGCATCAAAACATAAGACAAAAGAAAAGGAGATTTAAAAACAATTAAGAACATTCATTCAAACACAGTGTAAGACAGTTTCATAGTAAAATTCAGATATGCAGGAAATTGATTCATATATTAATTGAATGTGGTTCAATTAAAGGCAGCAGCAAACAGAAAAGTCTTCAATCTTGATTTAAAGGAGCTGAGGGTCTCAGCAGACCTGCAGCTTTCTGGGACTTTGTTCCAGATATGTGGAGCAGAAACACTGAACGCTGCTTCTCCATGTTTAGTTCTGACTCTGGGAACAGGAAGTAGACCGGTCCCAGACGACCTGAGGGGTCGGGATGGTTCATAAGGGAACAGGAAGTAGACCGGTCCCAGACGACCTGAGGGGTCGGGATGGTTCATAAGGGAACAGGAAGTAGACCGGTCCCAGACGACCTGAGGGGTCGGGATGGTTCATAAGGTAGCAGCAGATCAGAGATGTATTTTGGTCCTAAACCATTCAGTGCTTTGTAAACCAAGAGCAGGATTTTAAAGTCAAGTCTTTGTCTTGATGAGGCTGTTCAGGTTGAGGTCTGAATCCATAACTACACCTAGATTTCTGGCTTGGTTTGTGGGTTTTAACATCAGTGATTGAAGCTGAGCGGTGATTTTCAATTGTTCGTCCTTGGTACCAAACCAACAACAACTTTGTTTAATTGAAGAAAATTCTGGCACATCCAGTTGTTGATTTGTTCAATGCAGTTACCCAGCCCTTGTATGGGATTATAGTCCCCTGGTGACATAGTTATGTAGATTTGTGTGTCGTCTGCATAATTATGATAACACACTTTGTTGTTTTCCATAATCTGAGCTAGTGGAAGCATGTAGATGTTGAACAGAAGAGGCCCCAGTATTGAACCTTTGGGAACACCACATGTCATTTTCCAGGTGAAACATGCTCTCATGCACATGCTTCCTGTAATGGCGTCGCTCCTGGTGTCTCTTGTTGTCCTTCAGGCTCCCGGCAGCTCTTCTCCCTCCTCAGTGTGACGTCCTACAGCGCTCTGGCTCTGCATAAGCTCACCCTGCTGGTCTACAACAGTGAATATACAACTCTACACATACACACATACATATACATATATATACATATACATACATATATAACAAGAGATAACTGCTGTATCTTGTGTTGGATCTCAACATGGTGTTAGTGACGTGTAGTGGGAGGAGTCAGCATTACTGGGTCCACCTCTATGATAATATAACTTGGTCAGTGGAGCCATCTAGTGGTTTGGATGTGTAGCTGTAGTGTTTAAGGACCACACATGTGGGAACAGGACTACCTGCGTTACCTTCTGATCGGACGCTGGCCGCTGGTCTGCAGTAGTCCCTTTGTGTCTGACAGCAGAGTGTAAAAGCTGTTTTCAGGTCTTTTTCTGCCTCTGAACTAACTCAGTGTTTACATCAGCTCAGAACACAGAAGGTGTTTCTTGTTGTCTGCACTGTGCTGAACCCTCTGATCACATGTCTGATCTCTGAACTGATCATCTGTCCGTGTTGTTTCTTCAGTTTCCAGCATTAAAAGTGTAGAAAGCAACAAGTTCAGGAGGAGATTCTGCTACTGCGTCACCAACGAGACCAACGACCTCACAGGTCAGCTGCTCCTGCCGTGTGTTTCATTTGAGTTCTCCGTGTTTCAGCTGATCCATCCTTCACTCTGTCTTCAGACTTCACGGCCATCCTGCTGGACGTGATGGGGAACTCCACCAGTTACCTCCACGAGCTCTTTAAATCTGCCTCCATCTTATCAGGTGGGTGTGAGTTCATGATGCTCTTCATGTTGATGTCTTGATGTTTCCTGTTGCTCTTCATCGTGTCATATTTATATTTATATATATATTTATATTTATATCTACAGCTAGTGTGTTCTGTGTTTGTCTCAGTGAGCCAGAGGAACAACTCTGACTGTATTTACATCTGTGTGATGGCGGGTAAGACGGGTGAGTAGAGATCACTGGATGCCTTCTGCTGACTTCTACTGAAACTGTTTCATGTGCAGCGGCCGCCTCGTCAGCACTGACTCCAGTTCAAATCGGATCATTTCATTCTGCAAATGTGCCGTTGTAGAGAGTAGATCTCCTGGTACTGCATGTATTGAGACACTAGATCTTTGCTTTCATTATTATGGTAGGATGAGTATCATAACACGCATCTTGTTTCTGCGTCGGACGAGCTCCGGTTGGTGTTGCAGAGAAATGAAACTTCTCTTTCCCTCTTGTGTCTCCTTCTCAAATCTGGCGTCTCATCGTTGAAATCAGCTAAATATTCAGCCAGGACGTTGAAAATCCTTGAGATGAACACTAAACTACGCTGTCTGTCGTCTAGCAATGAACTCTGACCTTTGTCCAACAACAAGTCACATGACCCAACAAAAACAACTGACCGCGTCAAAGGAAAGGCAGCGGCTCACCGTCAGGAAAACATGAATAGACTTCAGTTTGAAAGATACCAAAGTTATGCTTTAAGTAAGAAAACAGATAAATACCGTACATTCATATTTGAGGACTCGATGGATTCTATAATTGTTAAGGAACTGGAACCGACAGACAACGTATCGAAGCTGCAACAGTTCATACAGATGTTACACATTTAACACCTGTGTGTGTGTGTGTGTGTGTGTGTGTGTGTGTGTGTGTGTGTGTGTGTGTGTGTGTGTGTGGTCCAGGCAGAGAGGTGCCGGCGCTGTGGGAGGTCGGCTCCATCACGCCGCTCTTCAACCAGACCATCGTGGAGGGACCACACAGAGGTTTTCTTTTACTCACTGATGCTTTGATATTCCCTGACGACGTGCAACACGACCACCAGGTGGCAGCGTCCACTCACTACAGGAGCTGCATGCATGAACTCAGACGTCCTCTTTGAACCCAGGGTGCAGTCTATGGAGATTTCCTCTAAACCAACTGAGCCACACACTCCGGCAGATATTTAACATTAAAACCGTAACGCTGCACAGGATAAAACAACTCATAAAATGAGGGATGATTATGCTCATAGCAACATGGACGAGAGACAACGTTATTGTTGGACACTAAACATGAAAGCATGCAGAGTGTGTGAAGTATATGAATCAGTCTGACAGCAGAACAATACAATAAATACAGTTTACAAGCAGCTGGTGCAGCACGATCCTGTCAGAGGATTCGATTTGAACCTTCTTTCTTCTCTTCGTATTCCTCTTTTTTCCTGAACCTTCCTCCTGTCTCTTCGAGTAGGTAACGTCTCCTCCTTCAGACTCCCTGTCGGTGAGTAACCCTTTCAAGCATCTGTTGTCCTCTCCAGGACGCTTGGAGAGCCGCTCAAATCTTGTTTCCAATCATCTATTTTAAACCCCAGAATGGCACCAACTGCCCACGAATGTGAGTCACATCTCTCCATCTGGGATGAGCTCCGCGCTAACCAGCAGAGTCCACTCCACTGATCACGGTGAGTCTCCACAGGAGGCCAGCGCTTCATCTTCAGACTCATGCTGTCAAACCTGCAGACTGGCAATTAGCTTCGGTCTCCAGAATAACGTGTAAAAGCTGTGAATCAGTTCCTGTTTATTCATGCTGCAGGTTCTCTTTGCATAAAGATGCTGTGTGTGATGTCCAGTTATGAACAATGTGACCTGAGTCACTGCAAAGATCAGGATTCATACATGAGGGAATCTAAGGTTCCGTACTGTTGGCTTGTTTTCTGTCTAAGATGAAAGTTGACACTGTTCAGAGAAATGTGGTGAAATCTGTGGTCATCAATCTAAAACGATGTTCAGAGATCCAGACAAAATCCCTGAAAACATGAAAATTGTCCTTTTAAGAAAACTTAAACCCATAAAGAGTTCATTTACTCCACAGCTGAGAAACTAATCAGCATGTTTGTGTTGTTACATGTTTGCAAATGATTAATCATTTCATAATAATATTAGGGAGTTTTCTGGAAAGTTAACTATATGACTTTATAAAAAAATTAAATTATTGTAGTCATTGTTTAATTATTGTAATATTATTCATCCAATAAGTTGAAACTTTCCAGTTTTATATTTTTCACGTCTGCTGTCTGCTGATCTTAGCTCAGCGATTGATCCTCATTAATTAGAAGTAGTTCTATATATTTTTAATTGCATGATTCTTTCCAGGAAAATTCTCAAACAATTATTGTGAAATTATTAGGAAATCATGGACATGTTGTAAAAATAGCTGGAAAACATTTCCGAGAGTATTTTTAACAAGCAATTTATTTCGTTGTGTAATTATTATGATCACCAAAATGTATTTTATTGAAATGCAGAAATATGTTCTGGTATGCTGTGAGAGTCCATTTGATTTAATGTTCACTTTATTCCATCCCGTGTTTTTAACCCATGTACTTTGAGCAACACGTTTCCCAAAGTAAACACATTTAAAATGTATAACTCTACTTCTGAAACAATTTGTAACTTGTAGAGCTACAACTAATATCATTAACACTCTCAATCATGTTTTCAATGAATTAATTAATTATTGTTTCGTCCAAAACAAGAAGTGTTCCGAAATAGTAGAAAAATATTCATCATCACAATTTGACTGATCAAATAATGGACCCATTGTTTCATTAATAGTGTAAAACAGTTCAGATGAAATCAGTCGGCGTTGTTGATTTGTCTCTGGGTTCTTCTTCTCGTTTGTGTTTGAATCATTAGTTTCACCAGCAACGACAGATGAACCAGCTGCTACAACAGCGAAGAGGAGCACGTCACAGCCGCTGCCAGCAGCTGGACGACCTGCAACCGTCACGCCGCAAAGTCGAACTACAGCGGGCCGACCGGGGACGCCACCAAGAGGGACGACACAGAAAGCAACAACACGAGCAGTGATGACGGCTCAGACAACAGCTACAGGAAGAGGAACAAGCTTACAACCAATCACGTCAACCCAACCCACCACCACCCTGAGAGTCACCACTGCCTCTGTCACAACAGCTGCAGCTCCTACCACAATAAGAGCTCAACAAACCACAGTTAGAGCTCCATCTACCACAATAAGAGCTCAACAAACCACAGTTAGAGCTCCATCTACCACAATAAGAGCTCAACAAACCACAGTTAGAGCTCCATCTACCACAATAAGAGCTCAACAAACCACAGTTAGAGCTCCATCTACCACAATAAGAGCTCAACAAACCACAGTTAGAGTTCCATCTACCACAATAAGAGCTCAACAAACCACAGTTAGAGCTCCATCTACCACAATAAGAGCTCAACAAACCACAGTAAGAGCTCCATCTACCACAATAAGAGCTCCATCTACCACAATAAGAGCTCAACAAACCACAGTTGGAGCTCCATCAACCACATCGACCACAGTAGGAGCTCCATCAATAACAGTAGGAGCTCCATCTACCACAGTAGGAGCGCCATCAATAACAGTAGGAGCACCATCAACCACAGTAGGAGCTCCATCAACAACAGTAGGAGTGCCATCAACAACAGTAGGAGTGCCATCAATAACAGTAGGAGCTCCATCAACAACAGTAGGAGCGCCATCAACAACAGTTAGAGCTCCATCAACCACAGTTAGAGCTCCATCAACCACAGTAGGAGCTCCATCTACCACAGTAGGAGCTCCATCGACCACAGTAGGAGCTCCATCAACAACAGTAGGAGCTCCATCAACCACAGTAGGAGCTCCATCGACCACAGTAGGAGCTCCATCAACAACAGTAGGAGCTCCATCTACCACAGGAGGAGTGCCATCAACAACAGTTAGAGCTCCATCAACCACAGTAGGAGCTCCATCAACCACAGTAGGAGCTCCATCAACCACAGTAGGAGCTCCATCAACCACAGTAGGAGTGCCATCAATAACAGTAAGAGCTCCATCTACCACAGTAGGAGCTCCAACAACAGTAGGAGCTCCATCAACCACAGTAGGAGCTCCATCTACCACAGTAGGAGCCCCATCAACAACAGTTAGAGCTCCATCAACCACAGTAGGAGCTCCATCAATAACAGTAGGAGCTCCATCTACCACAGTAAGAGTGCCATCAATAACAGTAGGAGCTCCATCAACAACAGTAGGAGCTCCATCAACCACAGTAGGAGCGCCATCAATAACAGTAGGAGCTCCATCAACAACAGTAGGAGCTCCATCAACCACAGTAGGAGCGCCATCAACAACAGTAGGAGCTCCATCAACCACAGTAGGAGCTCCATCTACCACAGTAGGAGCTCCATCAACCACAGTAAGAGCTCCATCAACAACAGTAGGAGCTCCATCAACCACAGTAGGAGCTCCATCTACCACAGTAGGAGCTCCATCAACAACAGTAGGAGCTCCATCAACAACAGTAAGAGCTCCATCAACCACAGTAGGAGCTCCATCTACCACAGTAGGAGCTCCATCAACAACAGTAGGAGCTCCATCAACCACAGTAGGAGCTCCATCGACCACAGTAGGAGCTCCATCGACCACAGTAGGAGCTCCATCAACCACAGTAGGAGCTCCATCAACAACAGTAGGAGCTCCATCTACCACAGTAGGAGCTCCATCTATCACAGTAGGAGCTCCATCAACCACAGTAGGAGCTCCATCAACCACATCGACCACAGTAGGAGCTCCATCTACCACAATAAGAGCTCAACAAACCACAGTAGGAGCTCCATCGACCACAGTAGGAGCTCCATCAACAACAGTAGGAGCTCCATCAACCACAGTAGGAGCTCCATCAACAACAGTAGGAGCTCCATCAACAACAGTAGGAGCTCCATCAACAACAGTAGGAGCGCCATCAATAACAGTAGGAGCTCCAGCAACAACAGTAGGAGCTCCATCAACCACAGTAGGAGCTCCATCAACCACAGTCGGAGCTCCATCAACCACAGTAGGAGCTCCATCAACCACAGTAGGAGCTCCATCTACCACAGTAGGAGCTCCATCAACCACAGTAGGAGCTCCATCAACCACAGTAGGAGCTCCGTCTACCACAGTAGGAGCTCCATCAACAGTAGGAGCTCCTTCAACAACAGTAAGAGCTCCGTCAACCACAGTAGGAGCTCCGTCAACCACAGTAGGAGCTCTGTCAACCACAGTAGGAGCTCCGTCAACCACAGTAGGAGCTCTGTCAACCACAGTAGGAGCTCCATCAACCATAATATCTCAACTAACCACAGTAACAGCGCCATCTACCACAGTGGGAGCTCCATCAACCTCAGAAGAAGCTCCATCAACCATATCAACCATAATAGGAGCTCCATCAACCACATCAGCCCCAGTAAGAGCTCTATCTACCACAGTGGGAGCTCCATCAACCACAGTACGAGCTCCATCAACCATAAGAGCTCAACTAACCACAGTACGAGCTCCATCAACCGAACTGACCACAGCTTCAACCAAACCCACAACATTCTCACCAGTTATTAGTCTGACCCGGTTAATCACAGCTACACACCAGCAAAGTAGAACGACCCAGCTCACAACTTCTACAGTTCGTCCTACAAGACTTTCAACCGCCCGTCCCACAGCAGGATCCACGGTGGATCGAAGGACTACAGGGACCCTAAGCAGGAGAACTACAACACCCAGCAAGTCTGTGGAAACAGAAAAACCAGGTAAATCAATATTATTTATTAATTAATCTTTAACTCGAGGATTGACCCTAGCAATATAGTTTAGAGAGTGTTACAGAACCAAGACCAAACTGACAGACAGGCTTAGAGAAAAAAGTCACAATAACAAATCGATCTGCTACTTCAGCACCACGGACAGCGCCTTCATCAATGCACAGCACAGCCAGGCTTCTGATAGTTCAGAGCCATGGTCGGGGTCAGAGATTCAAACTTACACAAACCAGATGACGGGTCGATGAGTCAGGCAGACCAGATGGAGATATTCAACGACATATCTCCTCCCCTCCCCCCTCTGATGGATGTCTAGTGAGGTACTGTGGTGGTATTAATGCTGATGTTCCTCTCGGGGATCTTTTCTCCTTTCTTCAGTCTTTATGCACTGGGTCAACTTCTGTCTCCAAAGCTTGACATTCACTTTTAAATATGTATCTATAACTGTATTTACTGCCAACAGACATTGCATCACTATTCAATGATGCATTGCATTTGTCATCAACGTTGTCTTCATGTGCAAACAGCAAAATTCTCCTGAAATTATAACATTTATACAGTTTTCCTTCTGCTAATCTGCTCTAATCAGGAATCGGGACCTAAATTAAATTTTTTATTATTTTATTAGCGTCTTCCAAGATGATTCACAGGTGAGACTGTTGGACGGAGACGAGATATGGAGCGCCTGAGAGAATATGGAGCACAATGGTCATACATGACCCAGAGACTCTTAAGATATAAAATGCCATTTGAAAGACATCAACCAGGTTGAAAGTATTTCTGACAGATAATAATTGCTTTTGTGTGCAGCCTGCTCTGCTGTGTGTGACTCTGAGAGCTCAACCTGCTCTCAGAGAAACCGCCGTAATCACATCGGATACATGCACTCTCATTTCTGGACACACCGGCGGATACTGATTCAATTTCAGCCCGGGGGGGTGTGTGTGTGTGTGTGTGTGTGTGTGTGTGTGTGTGTGTGTGTGTGTGTGTGTGTGTGTGTGTGTGAGCGAGCGAGCGAGAGAGAGAGAGAGGGAGCCGTGCAGGAGGCTAAGACAGTCACTATGGTAACGCAGGCGTAGCCCCCCCCCCCCCCCTCCTTCCTTTTGTGTGAAAGCTTTGAAGCCGCAAAGGTTAAAAGCAAATTAAATCCAAAATATTCAGCGTCTGCCTGTCTGTCGCTCCATCAGTCAGGAGGGAGAAGAGACTGAGGTTAAAAACAAACGACCAATACATTATTATTATTATGTTATATAACACTTACAATAAAGCACATTATGAACCGAAGGACGTTAGAAACACCAACAGCATATTAGTGACGATGGGTAGTCGAATAAATGCTATTTAACAGATCAATTATACATAGAAACACACATTCATGTCCTACAGTCACTTACCAAAAAAACATGAATGTATTACATTTATCTATTTTATTTATTACAGTTTCTCAGACATGCTGGGATCATAATTCACATATGAAGAAAGTAACATGATATTTCAATATTTTTCATAAAGTTTTAAGTGAATTTATTTTTGCTTTGCTTCAAAACACATGCAGCATGCAAAGAACAACAGAAAATAAGAACTGATAGTTTCAGCTACACTCTCTTAAAACATGTTTCAGTTGTTGTGCTTGTGTTGCGCTCTTTGTGGTAGTATATGCTTTCTTTCTTTCTTTCTTTCTTTCTTTCTTTCTTTCTTTCTTTCTTTCTTTCTTTCTTTCTTTCTTTCTTTCTTTCTTTCTTTCTTTCTTTCTTTCTTTCTTTCTTTCTTTCTTTCTTTCTTTCTTTCTTTCTTTCTTTCTTTTCTCAAGAATTATTTTGGCCTTTAAACGGAGAGAGAGGACACAACATGCAACAAACGTCTGCTGGGGATTTATAAAAACATCAAAATGATCTCAACTCAAATCTCACAAAAGAAAAACAAGTGAACTTTGATTTTATTCTAAATTAAACGAAAAGTCTTTATTCTAATTTCGTATTGTCATCAGCATGATGTGTGATCATGTAGCAGACAGTAAACACTGAGGAAACACTACATGTTGTTATTTCCCAGCAGAACCACTAGGTGGCAGTAACATCTCACTGCAGAGGCACAAGCTGCTCCCCCACTGACTTCTGCCTAGCAACAAGCAGAAGGCCGCAGCGCCATTTGTCACAGAGTCGTTAGTGTGCAGTGAAAATGACCGTTTGTGGCCGTGAGTCTGTGGCCGTGTCATGGAAGTCAATGTGTCTGACACACACACACACACACACACACACACACACACACACACACACACACACACACACACACACACACACCAGCGATAAGAGGCTTTGGCTCATTGTGGCTGATGTGAGTCGGCTGCGTGACCACTGCAGAGCATCTCATGCCAACGCTTTGCTGCTTTTGTGTTGTAAAGAATGGAGATGGCTGCAGGAGAAACACAGCGTATGAAAAACGCTATCAAAATGAAATGGATAATATTTGTATAAAGAGAAGTATCCTGATGAGCTGTGTAGCCTGTATAAGATGTATAACACAAACACTCATACAAACCAGCTGGTGAAGTAAATAGAAGCAGGTCAGTGGTGTGTTGTGAAGTTTCAAATGTTAAATATGACCAAAACGTTTATTGCAGACTGCAAGTCATTACATTCACGATGTAAATATACAAATATTCATGCTGATAGTGGAGTTGCATTGCCGGATGCCTCTGGAATAACAGGCACTGCGTTGATCCAGACTGAAATATCTATTTTGATGGATTGCAATACATCAAGTCCAGACATTCATGTTCCCCAGAGGATGTATCCTCAGCAGACTTTTCATCTCGAGCCACCATCAGGTGGAAAACTGCAGCCTCAGCTGTACTGTGTTTATCTTCAAATTAAGATGACTGAATTCTAAAACTCTCAAAGTTAACGTTGTCCAGATTCACACTTTTGTGTTGGTTACGAGTACTTTGCACTCATCCGTCACATTTCTGCGTAATTCCCCAAAGTTTGATCTGTAGTAGCTTTTTAACAGAAATCCACATTTTCAAACGCTATTTAGGAATCACAACCTGGTAATTGACCATCCGCTACATCCCGCCCCTCGTACACAGACTGGCCAATCACAGCGTAGCATCGTCCAGCTACAACCATCCGCTCTGCTCCGCAGACGTCGGTGGTTCCACATGTTCTTCATGTTCAGGCTGCTTTAGTGGATTTGGAGCTCGTCGTGGTTAAACGTTGCGTAACATTGATACTCGTAGAGATAAGTTTCCAAAACGTTACCTCAAACCTTGTGTAGCTAACATTAGCAAAGTACGTTAGCATCATTAACTAGCGTTAGCACTTCTTTGTTACGCTAGCTACTGAAGTATACTGACGGTAGTTTAATGATTGTATCGGTGAATAAAGAGGAACAGTGTTGTTCCTTCTCTTCTGTCTCGATCACCAGGTGATGTGATGGTTCACTGTCACACTTCTATCTCTCTTTATCTCTTTAATCTGTTTTCATCCTTCATCGATCCTTCAAACACATTCTAGACTTGTCTGTCACTTTCTCTCTCAAATTGTTTTGTCGTTTTTCCAAAAATGAGACATTTGCTCGGGGAGTGCAGTTAGTGACAGTGTGGGCTCCATGGAGTAGCAGCAGGGGGCGGGGCTTAGACTGCACTGTCATCTCCTTTTTGTTTCTTCGATGTTGTGTTGCGATGATGCAATATGTCCTGGAGACGAGGTCGACCTCTGCTTTCTTGTCGGGGACAAAAAAATTGACTTGTAAATTAAATTTTCATGTTCGATTTTGCGTCTTGACTTGTGAGAAGAGCTGAGCCGACACTAATGGCAAGAAATCAACAAACGAGGCATCGAGCATGAAGACGGACTTCTTACAAACCTCTGAGGCCGAGTAGTAAACCGCTGCTGCTCTACATATCGCTCTGGATCGCACGACGAGCAAATAACTGCAGAATGTGGAGAAGTGTCTAATGAACGTTCACATTTGAATATGTATTTGTATGGTAATTAGGCGCCTGTGTACCTGCGATGCATTCATGATGATTAGAATGCATCGGCACCACTGATTCCTGTAATGGGAATTTAAGTACTGAAACGGCATTATGCAAAAACACAACGAGAGAGTTTGAAGGATGGGTGTGAGATGATTTATTCTGCCCATAAAATCTCCAAATCACCACTTTCAGAGGTTAATTATGATGTCTTTGTTTAGTATTGTATGCGACTGTGTGATCATCTCTTTTCTTTGTGATTAAGTTCCTAGTTTTGGTTTTGTCTGGCAGACAAAGTCATTAAGCGGCAGGTTTTTTACTCACAGCTGGTGACTGCCGTGACCTCTGACCTCTCGCTCTGTCTGTTGAGAGGTTGTCCGTGGAGGAGGCCCGAGCTGACCGGCGGCAGCGCGACGACCGGCGGCAGCGCGACGACCGTCGGCGCTCACAAGCTGCAGCCCTGCGTCCTGGAGCTCTGCAAGTTCTTCTCCCGGTGCCTCTGCAGACCCTCCGGCGACAAGACGCGCATGAAAAGGTTTCTCACGCCGCCGACGCCGAGATGACTCCTCCGCAGATCGTTTGTTTGAATTATCGAGATGTTGAAGAGCCAGGATACTGGAGATGAGGGAGAAAGAGGAAATGGTCATGAAGAGAGAAGCTGATTAACAGATTTACCTCAAATGTTCAGAAGGTTTTGGAAAACAACAGAGCACGACTAGAAAAACATCTGCATGCTGGAATGACGGGTCAATAACTCCCAATAGATGTAAAGTAAGGAAAGGTTGGCTGAGGTGAAGGATGGGTGCGTCATGTTGCCACTGAAGCTGTTCTGTTCTTCCATAACTCACTTTGAGGAAACGTTTGATGCCAGCGTGTTTCAGTCAGTGCCACAAAACGATTACGTTCATCAGATTATTCAGGGAAACCATAAAAGACATCGCAGGCAATAAATATTCACACACATTACTTAGTTGGATGCAATCTGGTCTAAAAGTAAAACTCTTGTTTTAGTCTAACGAACAGGATCTCCTGTACACGGAAACATTAGACACCAAATGTCCAAATCTACACGTTGACATATATCAATGGAACAAGAACTCCGTCTCCGTCACAGAGACATTTAAAACACGATTTAAATACTTTTGCAATGTTTCTCTTTGCACATATTTCAAGTTATTCTTAGAAATAACTCGTCCAAAACAAGAACTGAATGAACCAAGAAGAAAGAAAGAAACAGAATATTGTGTTTCATGCTGTCTGATGTTAGAGGTTCATGTTTCGTTCATGTCTTTAACCGTGACCCACGAATCACCGGATGATCTTCATCACGTTGAGACGATAAGTGTAGTTGGTGTTGAGCAGCTGATGATGAAGCTGATGATGATGATGTGGCGGTCAGCTGCTCACAGGCGTCTTCTTGTCTCACAGGTACTGCGACGACAGCCACCTCTGGTATGAGCAGCACACGTCTGAGGTGTGTCGGCGGGTCAGGAGAGTCTCCTTCTCCAGAAGTAAGTGGTCCGATCGATCGGTCAGCTCCAGCAGAGCAGAACTCTGCTGTTGCACGAGGATTGTTTTGTGTAAAATCTCAAGCAAGTCGGATTCCAACGTGGTACCCAAACGATGGAACCGATTGTTTGCTGATGACTCCCTGACGGACGTTCGTGACGTCGCATGGCGGGAGCTTTAAACGTGTAACCGTTCTAATACAAAACTAAACTACTGTGGTGATGCTCCGGACCCTCGGGGGTTCGGCACAAACGTGAGCCGTAGATTAAACACAGTTTAACCGGTTTAACGGACAGACAGGTTTCCTCGTATCAGAAAATAAAGAACAAACTCTTTACACTGTCTGTTGTCTTCTATCACGTCCGCTGACCAGAGGAACAACGGCTGTGTGTTTAGATCCTCCATGTTTGTAGTCACTTCAGCATCAGTTCACTGCAAACAGAGGCTGAACACAGGTGCGTCCTTCTGCAGCAGCAGCTGCAGTCAGACTTGAAAGTGTGGGTACGATCAGTAACCCTTGATGGTTGCTGATCTGCTGGGTTACTATAAAACCTTTGTCCCACGTATTTCAAAGATGACCTCATTAAAGCACAGCTGACAGAAGAGCCCGTCTCCGGTTACCTGCTCGTAACCCTCCTCTCCTCCTCCCCTCCTCCTCCTCCTCTCCTCCTCCCCCCCCTCCTCTCCTCCCTCCACAGACCTGAAACAGAGATGCCTGACAAAGATGTGCAGTAAACTGTGACCAGAGAGGAAACAAAGAGCTGTTCATCATCGCAGGAAGTGACTGAAACTACAAACCTTCAGCTGAACACTTCTGGAACATCTGCAGAGTGCATGGAAACAGAATCTGGATGGTTTGGAAATTGTTCACCGTGAAAGTTTTCATACAACTTTTACACGTCACGTCAATGTTTTTGACGTTTATCGCTATAACCTCCTCAGTGATGTGATGTTAGATTTTAGGGACTGAATGACTCACACCGGACACCGAAAGCTGCACTCCTGGAACTGAAACTGTGCAAAAGCTCTGAAACTGACAGACTATTTATACAACTCATATTTAAAACCAAGCTTTTCAAATGAACTGAAGATTTTAAGGTTTGGAAAACGGTCTGGAATTTAAATAAAACGTGTTTTTTTTCTCAGTTTAATAAACGTCTGGCTGCCCTGCTCCGTCTCTCTCCTGCTGCTTTCCATTGAGATGCTTGTAAGTTGTTCCAGGTGACCACCAGAGAAGAATTTAAACATTGCAGCTTTTAAAGCTTTAAGTTTTAAATCCCAGAAGTTTAGTTGCGTTTCTTCGTTAAATTCACAACATTTAAAACTGGGAGAACGCGTTTCCCTTGAAACGTCACTGAGGAAGCCGTTTAGTTTTGTAGGAACGTAACAAGTCTCTCAGCAATCTTTGTTTCTTAATAAAAGCTGTCGAGGGTTTTCATTTGACTCGGCATCGTTCTGCTGTTTTACTTCTTCTTCTCTTTGAAGTTCTGCTGGAGATAATCTAAACTCTGTGGCTCAGGCGTAGAGCGGGTTGTTTTACAACCGGAAGATCGGCGGTTCGATCCGCGGCTCCTCCAGCATGTCAACGTGTCGTCGGGCAAGAAGACACCTGACCCCCCGAAGCACACGGGTCACTACGCCGACCTTTCAGAGACGCTGGTTGAAGGATGGAAGACGGAGGCTGCGTGTCAACTGCACTGTTGGTGGAATATTCATTTTCATTTTCCTCATAAACAGCTTGGTAGGAATGTTGTCTTTTTCCGAATCAGGCCATAGATTGTATATAGGAAGTGGTGACGCATACGTCTCTGGTCCTGTCAATCAGCGTGTAGCCCCGCCCTAAAGCATCCCCTGCTTTATGGTCTGTTAGAGACCTGTCAATCACAGTAGCCCCGCCCTAAAGCATCCCCTGCTTTATGGTCTGTGTGACTCTAAATGGACCATCATGTACTAAATGAACATCATGCTGTATTGAAGAAGACTTGAAACTAGAGATTGAGACATAAACTCATGTTTACAATGTTTACTGAGGGAATAAATCAAGAGAGAAGTAGAGTCATTTTCTATAGACTTCTATACAACCAGAGGAGTCGCCCCCTGGTGGCCACTAGAGAGAAGTGGAGTCATTTTGGGTGAAATGCACAAATGCACGTCCATTTACCATGAACTGCAGCTCACAGCGCTTAGGTTCCCTTCGTCATGTACCGATGACTATGAACCCTTAAAGTATAGCCGATGACATGTATTGCATGCTTCTTCACCCGAACTTCTTCATGCGTGTGCATCCTGGTGTGCTCGACACGTGACGGCTTCAGAAAGAATAAGAATGGTCCTAACGTGCGTCCGTGATTGTATCGTGTTCCTGCACGTAACGTGACATTTTGACATGAACCTCTGTCCCGCTCTCCCCCACTGCTGCACCTGTCTCACACAATGCCCCACTATCAACCCCCCACCCTCCACCTGTTATTACCCCCCCCCCATCCCTGCAGGTACTCATTGATCTGGACCCCTGGGAGGATCAGATAAGACCAGGTCGAGCCCTGGGTCACGAATCCAGCCCCCATTGCGGCACAAAGACCACTCTGTGGGTCCCTCCCTCAGGACCCCCGCCTCCGTTAAAGCTTCAAATACCTGCACAGGAACCTAAACCACGAAAAGCTCCTGCTCAGGTGTCACCGGACAGCCAATCAGACTTGAGCTGAAGGGGCTCGCCTCCTCGGGAGGACTGATCAACAGTTGGTGGAGCTGAGAGTTTATTCTGTTGGGAAACTCGTCTTCCAGCTCCTCTGTTGGCTGTGTGTGGTACAGGGACTCAGCTTCCAACGCTCATCTTTACTCAGTGAGGAGACAACTTCTGCAGCCGCCAAGCCAACAACACGGTGAGGGTTCCTCTCTGCTCAACCGCTGTTGAGTTCGGCTGACTCATGATTGCAGGTCTGAGGTTGGTGGTGGTGTTGCTGTGTCATGTGTGTGTTGTAGGTGGTGGTGTTGCTGTGTCATGTGTGTGTTGTAGGTGGTGGTGTTGCTGTGTCATGTGTGTGTTGTAGGTGGTGGTGTTGCTGTGTCATGTGTGTGTTGTAGGTGGTGGTGTTGCTGTGTCATGTGTGTGTTGTAGGTGGTGGTGTTGCTGTGTCATGTGTGTGTTGTAGGTGGTGGTGTTGCTGTGTCATGTGTGTGTTGTAGGTGGTGGTGTTGCTGTGTCATGTGTGTGTTGTAGGTGGTGGTGTTGCTGTGTCATGTGTGTGTTGTAGGTGGTGGTGTTGCTGTGTCATGTGTGTGTTGTAGGTGGTGGTGTTGCTGTGTCATGTGTGTGTTGTAGGTGGTGGTGTTGCTGTGTCATGTGTGTGTTGTAGGTGGTGGTGTTGCTGTGTCATGTGTGTGTTGTAGGTGGTGGTGTTGCTGTGTCATGTGTGTGTTGTAGGTGGTGGTGTTGCTGTGTCATGTGTGTGTTGTAGGTGGTGGTGTTGCTGTGTCATGTGTGTGTTGTAGGTGGTGGTGTTGCTGTGTCATGTGTGTGTTGTAGGTGGTGGTGTTGCTGTGTCATGTGTGTGTTGTAGGTGGTGGTGTTGCTGTGTCATGTGTGTGTTGTAGGTGGTGGTGTTGCTGTGTCATGTGTGTGTTGTAGGTGGTGGTGTTGCTGTGTCATGTGTGTGTTGTAGGTGGTGGTGTTGCTGTGTCATGTGTGTGTTGTAGGTGGTGGTGTTGCTGTGTCATGTGTGTGTTGTAGGTGGTGGTGTTGCTGTGTCATGTGTGTGTTGTAGGTGGTGGTGTTGCTGTGTCATGTGTGTGTTGTAGGTGGTGGTGTTGCTGTGTCATGTGTGTGTTGTAGGTGGTGGTGTTGCTGTGTCATGTGTGTGTTGTAGGTGGTGGTGTTGCTGTGTCATGTGTGTGTTGTAGGTGGTGGTGTTGCTGTGTCATGTGTGTGTTGTAGGTGGTGGTGTTGCTGTGTCATGTGTGTGTTGTAGGTGGTGGTGTTGCTGTGTCATGTGTGTGTTGTAGGTGGTGGTGTTGCTGTGTCATGTGTGTGTTGTACAGCATCTGATTTAAATGGAAGTGGACGGAGCTGTTCAGCTTCTCTTAGCTTCTGGTTTTGGTTTTTGCAGCACATTCCCTGTCTGGTTCAGTCTCCATGTCTCCTCTGTACACACAGACACAGAGCAGCTGTGAACACGGTGCAGCTGTTAGCAGCTAAAGAGCTAGAGAGAGCAGAGCTGAGGTTAGACTCTGTTGTCATGTGGATGCATTAACGTGCAGAGTTGACCGCTTAAAGATGAAATGTATGAATATATATATATATTAGTGCTGGGCAACGATTACAATTTTTAATCACGATTAATCTCATGATTGTTTTGCTGTTAATCATGATTGTTATGGCAAAGTTCAACAATGAACTCATAAGCAGTGTATTGTGCACTTTTATTTTAAAGTGCTGCTCTATGAACAAAGGTCAACAACATCTGGTTTAAACACTTGACACACATCAGGTTGTTGTTAGCAGCAGTGTTCCCTTCACACAGCAGCAGTTATAACACAGTTATAATGATTCTGATCACAGATATTCAGCCGGTGTTCACAACTTTATCTTCATGTGTGGAAGAGATGATATTTAAATATACTTCTTGAAAACTGCAAACTTATCTACGTCATGTTTTTATGTTTGTTAGATTCTCAGTAGTGATACTAAATGATGCTCATTATACATATTACAAACAAAACACTTTAAAACTCTAAAAGAATAATTTAAATGAATCTTCTCTTTTTTGCTTTTTTTGGCATTGTGGTCAGACACATTATGCAACGCTGATTACGTAATATGTGTGGTATTTGTTATAAATGTACGTTGGTACATAGAGGCTGATAAGAAGCTGTACGTGGAGGGACTTAGGACCCAGGGGAGTGTAGGTAAAGCATGGAGCAGGAAGTGACGCCACACAAACAGCTGTTCACCGCTCGCTGCCCGTTCTTGTGTTAAAAGGATTTTTAAAAAACTGCATTAACTCGCGATAAAATAATTGACTGTTAATTAATGAATAATTAAGTATTTTCCGAGCTTTTGAAAGAATAACGACGTGAAGCTCATTCGTAGCCTCAGGATCCTGTAGATCCTGCGTTGCGCTCCCGGAGTTTCTTTCTTACTGTTTTTCTCCGTTAACGTTTTTCTTTCGGGGAGCTTCGACTTTCCCGATGCGAGGGTCGGAGGACGGAGGACGTTATAAGTTGTACAGATTGTTGAACGTCTTCTGACGGCTGTGACGCTGTTACACGTTCTGACTTCCTGTCTGTCTCTCAGCTCCGCGCCCATTGGTTCAGACTGAAGATGTAAACCTTTAAAAGACACCTCGTGCATTATTTTATAGAACTAGTCATTTCCTAAAACAGCTGGTCGCATCGTTTTCAATCAAACAAACAGGAGGAAATGGAGCGTTTGTTGCAGGACTATTTTCGGCGGCGGATTAATCCACATTGTGTGCTTCGGTGGGATTGAGTCAGAATAAGATAGATAGATAGATGTAAACTTTATTTATCCCCAGGGGGAAATTCGTTTGTAGCAGCAGCAATTTACAGAGTAAAATATAACGTATGGAATGCACAATATCTACAGTACAATAAAATAACAGAGCAGATATTGAATTGAAGGAATAGATTAATAAAAAATACGCTAGAATAGAAAATTGAAATGCACAGTGTATACCATGAATATAGTGGTATTAATTAAATATTTATTATTATTTTTTTATTATTAAATATTTTCTTATCATGAACTAGTGTTCATGATATGAAAACTGGCTCAATGATGTGCTTATTTTTATAGTTTTTGGACAAGCTGTCCAGCAAATATTTGACTATCAAACAAACTGCAACAAGTTGAAGCTTTGCTTCGCTTGATGAGGCTCAGAGCACCGTTTGTGTCTTTCTCTGATTCGAACGGGAGCTCTGAGAGTTCTGCACCTGATTGAGCAGTTGATCATTGAACCAGGCTCCTCCCTCTGAACGCAGGTTCGTCATGTTTCTGATGTGGATCTTCATTCTATCTGCTGCTCCAAACGGTGAGTTCCTTTCCACGCTCCCTTAAACAGTCACATCTGGACTGAGATTCATTTATTACATATTTCAAAACATGGACAGAAAACCTCACCAACATCGTATTTAGAGTGAACAACATACTTTCAGCAGAGACTGGCTGTGTTTGTGTTCAATGTTATTCAAATATTTGAACAATGACTCATCTTTCAGCACTTTCTGCCAGCTCCATCTTCTGCCGGGACCCAGAGGCCGGCGACCAGAACGCGGATCACGTGACCGGTGAGGATGAAACATCGGCATGACACATGAGAGACGCTGCTTCAGATCAGCCAATGAAGCAGCTCATTTAAAGCTGTTGCTTCACGGAGTTCACAAAGATCAGCCGCGCAGCATTTCCTATGAGAAAGACAGGACAGAGTGCTGATGAGTTCAGTGTGTTCGCTGTCATATGCAGCTAAACATATCCACACCAGCATCAGCTGATATCTGAATGTTTGCTGAGCTGACCCTCTTTAAAACATGACGAGGACCAACAAACAGGACCCCCAACCAGAAGAACCATGTTTTATTCTCGTGGTTTAGTTGCCTAAACCTGACTGTTGGTTTAGTTGCCGCTTAAACCTGACTGTTGGTTTAGTTGCCGCTTAAACCTGACTGTTGGTGTAGTTGCCTAAAGCTGACTGTTGGTGTAGTTGCCTAAACCTGACTGTTGGTGTAGTTGCCTAAAGCTGACTGTTGGTGTAGTTGCCTAAACCTGACTGTTGGTGTTGTTGCCTAAACCTGACTGTTGGTGTAGTTGCCTAAAGCTGACTGTTGGTGTAGTTGCCTAAACGTCGTCCTGATCGTGTTCTTGTACACAAAAGCAATAGATTGCGTTTGGTGAGACTGTTGCGTAATCTCTCTCCATGATGCAGCCGGTTGTCTTTGTCCGCTCTTCAAGTCTCTCGAGGTGTCGATGAGACGTCGATGTAGATTTACTGTCACCTGAAACCTCACAGGTAGAAAGTATGATCAACTCAGAGACGTTTCATCTTCATCAGACGTAACTGTTCAGACTGACATCTTGTTTCCCCAACAAAGGTGCAGCTGCTGCGACCCCGCCTGTTGTCTTTGTGATATCTTCTGATGTTGTTGACGTCGAGGTGACTCGCTGCTGTGGTGTTCTGGGACACCTGTAGTCCTGATCAGCCCCGCATGCTTCTCTGAAGCCCCCCCCCTCACGTCCTCCGTGTTGTCTCTTCCTGTTTCCTGTGTCCTCGTGCAGATTGTCTCGGCCTGCGCTTCACTTGGCTCCACTCGCTCCTCGACAGCTTCCCCTCGCTGCTGACGTTTGCTCTGCAGCTCCGCTGTGCGACGGGCCTTTGTCCACGCGACCTGGAAGACTACGGCTGCTCCTGCAGATACGTGGCCTCTGGAAACCCTGTGGATCCTCTGGACAGGTCAGTAAGCCCCCCCCCACAGGCTTCATGGGGAACGAGCCTCAAAGCCCGGGAGTGTGAACGGGGAGGCGTCAAAGAACTCTGGAGCGTCTGCTTGGTTCTGACAAACAAACCCACCATCAGATCTTTCATTCATCCAATGAGGCGAGTTGAGCCCTTTATGAACACATGACCACATGAGTCTGAGGGTTCAGGGTTTCAGGCCTTAAGGGGGGACCCTGGGACCGGGCCCCGGCAGTCCTCGAGTTCACAAAGTAAAGATGTGGTCCCCAGATCACCCTGAAGACGGCTTCCATGTCAAAACATTTGCTAAATTATGAAATATTCCAGATAAATTAGAGGATTGGAAGCAACAAGAATCATATTTCTGCTAACTGAAATACTTTTTTGGGCTTTTCTTTTTCCTTCTTGTGAATACTGGATCCGTTTAAAAGGTCACAACCGACAAGAATTCCTCGCTAATGATGGATCGTTCCGGCAGTGAAGGTGAAGGACTTCCTTCCGTCTTCAGACCTCTAACTTCACGAGTCTGTCTGGTTTCTTCTCGCTGCAGCTGCTGTGAGACTCACCGGGCGTGTTATCAGAACGCTGCCCCCTGCAGGCAGGCGCTGCCTCCTCTTCCCAACAACTTCACCTGCTCAGCTGCCAACACCAGCTGTGGTGAGACTTCCACTTCAAAGGGGCGTCACGGGAAACGCGCTGATGAGCTTTCTTGTGTTTGTACAGGAAATACATCAGCTGGTGTCAGGAGACAAGGAGACAAGGACTCAGGGACTCAGGGACCGGCTGAGCCCGGCTCATGAACCGCCTTAAAACCACACATTTGTTTTTTGGAACAAATTGTGTTCTCTACAAAGTGGACGTAGTCGTCGGTGTGACGTCACGCTAGTTTGAGGAGTTTTAGGCTTTGAGTTTCCTTCATTCTGCCTGAACTGTGTCCTAGTAAGACGTGCTGGTGTCTTCGTGAGACGACGGAACTGTTTGAGGACATGAATGAACGGTCTGTTCTTGATCTCTGAGATGCTGGTGGTTGGTGCCAGCAGAGTCTCTGTGGATGTGACCGGGCCGCCATCGACTGCATGACCCGGAGCTCGTACAACTCGACGCTGAGAGGCCTCCCCGAGGCGTCCTGCTCCGCCTCCAACCAGACGGGTAACTACGTCACAGGAGATTCACCTGCACACCCAACACACTGCTTTCTGTGCGCTTTCAACAGTGCAGGTCAAGCTAAGCTAATATTTTATATTCATGTTTTTGCTTTCAGAAAA
>CM051700.1:25770802-25838302 GCA_028022725.1 Lycodopsis pacificus | reverse complement strand
GGAGGAGGAGGAGGAGGAGGAGGAGGAGGAGGAGCTGGCAGACAGCTCGCAGGAGAAAGACGCAGATGGTTCGCACTTTAAATACACAAACAAATGCCCGCTGTGTGTCTTTCCTTCTCATCCTGCAGGACGCCGGCGGGGCTCTTCCCCCGCTCGGCGTCTTCGCTTCGTCAGGTTCAAATCTAAATGAAATGAATGAATGAAGCCGTTTCTCTCACGGGTTCAATGAAGTCCGTGATGTTTAAAAGGGGCGCAGACGTTAGAGGAGATCTGATGACAGAAGAGTGAGCAGCACATGATGCACGTTAACAGTGAACCAGTGAACTGGATGTTCAGCTGAACCAGCTGCGTGCTGGAGAAGCGTAAAGATGGACGCCGCGCTGGAGTCTCCCTCAGCAGCGCGTGAGGAGGTTCGTACGTCCTCCAGCACAGAGCTCAGGTCTTAAGAGGCTCAGCGGTTCAACCAGCCTTCACACTGTCACCCGACCAGCGCTGCGGAGTCTCCACCTTCTGCAGGACGCACGAACCTCCTCCTCCTCATGGAGCTGGTGTCAGAGTCTGTTTCCCTTCAGCGAATCTAAACTTTAAAACTCTAACGTCACACAATAACACACGCGAGCTACTGGAGCCGGCGCTGGTCCAGCTGCTTCATCTGTGAGTCTCTGAAGAGAGCAGAGATAACGGCCTCACAGAGGTCCGTGTGACAGAGTGAAGAGGTGAACGTATTCTAAACACGGCGCTCACTGCACCGTCACTCAGGAACTAAGAGGTCTCGAGGCGTGAGCTCGACCCTCGAACCGCTTCAAACAGCATGACCGAGTGTCCACACGTTGTTCTTGTGAACTCTCTTGATAAGAGGGTTGATGTGAGCAGATGTTCTTGTGAACTCTCTTGGTGAGAGGGTTGATGCGAGCAGATGTTCTTGTGAACTCTCTTGATGAGGGTTGATGCGAGCAGATGTTCTTGTGAACTCTCTTGATGAGAGGGTTGATGCGAGCAGATGTTCTTGTGAACTCTCTTGGTGAGAGGGTTGATGAGAGCAGATGTTCTTGTGAACTCTCTTGATGAGAGGGTTGATGCGAGCAGATGTTCTTGTGAACTCTCTTGATGAGAGGGTTGATGCGAGCAGATGTTCTTGTGAACTCTCTTGATGAGAGGGTTGATGCGAGCAGATGTTCTTGTGAACTCTCTTGATGAGAGGGTTGATGCGAGCAGATGTTCTTGTGAACTCTCTTGATGAGAGGGTTGATGCGAGCAGATGTTCTTGTGAACTCTCTTGGTGAGAGGGTTGATGCGAGCAGATGTTCTTGTGAACTCTCTTGGTGAGAGGGTTGATGAGAGCAGATGTTCTTGTGAACTCTCTTGGTGAGAGGGTTGATGCGAGCAGATGTTCTTGTGAACTCTCTTGGTGAGAGGGTTGATGCGAGCAGATGTTCTTGTGAACTCTCTTGGTGAGAGGGTTGATGCGAGCAGATGTTCTTGTGAACTCTCTTGGTGAGAGGGTTGATGCGAGCAGATGTTCCTTGAACCCGATGTGGACTGGATCTCTGAACGTCTCGTTGTCCGTTGGCAGACTGGGGAGCGGCTCAGAAGAGGACGGTGCCGTTCTTCGCCTGGTCGCTGCTGGAGTCTGTCGGCTTGAGCGACATACACGTTCATCCAGACAGCGCAGGTCAGACACCGTCATCTATCGGCGCTTCCATTCTTTAGCTCGTCTCGAAGGCGTCTGAATCCCGTTTTGCGTCTCTTGAGGAGTTTGAATGTGTGAAACCTGTGTTTCCTCCAGAAGAGTGCAGTCGCTCCTTCACCCTGTAAGGCAGCGACGGGCGAGCCCGGCGGGAGATGCCGGCTCTGGGGGAGATGCTCCGCTGCCTGACGGGTCGATGCCCGCACGAGTACCAGATGTACGGCTGCTACTGCGGACAGGAGGGCGGGGGTCGACCCCAGGACCAGCTGGACAGGTCAGCGGCAGTGGTGACGCGGTGCAGGCTAGCTGCTGGTACCAAAAGGGAAAGAAGGTTTGATGGATGAGGTCTAAGACACACAAACAGTCAAGCTGTGACAAACGTGTTGTTCATGCTTTTCACTTTCACATGAAACATTTAAAAGTTGTTCTTTCTCTGACAGACACAGAGTCTAATTTAATATGTAGAAGTATTGTTAGCGGGAGCTGCCTGATTGATGGAGCAGCGATGAGCGTTCCTCTGACGTTGAGCTGGTTTGTGCACACTGAGGCTGACGAGGAACCCTGCTCTCCATCAGGTGCTGCTTCTTCCACCAGTGCTGCCTGAAGCAGATCGGCTCCATGGGCTGCCGCTCGGACAGGAAGCTCAGCGCGCACGTCTCCTGCCAGAGCGGGAAACCGCGGTGTGAGTACACGGGGGGGGGGGGCAGCTGGTTCCACCGCAGGAACGCAGTGAGGAGAACCCGTTCTCCGCTTCTCCTGCTTACCTTCTGGAACTCCAGAAGCAGGAGGTCCAGGCTTTCTAGTCAATTCATCACTTCATAATCTCAGAGGAAATGTCATATTATTTATAGTTTTTTCTCTTAAATGTGTAGTTTTGTTGGTCAATGTACGATTATTATCTCAGGAACTTATTATTTATAGCTTTTCTCGTAAATGTACGACTTTATAATCTCTTTTCGTGAATATGGTGTCATAATATAATAACGTGCCGTAGTATGAACCAGACCACTGATCTGATCTTTAACCCCTCGGTCACCAGGTCAGGGCGTCGCTGTGTGCGATAAGCTGCAGTGTGTGTGTGACAAAGCCACGGCGGAGTGTATGGCGGCGTCCCACTTCAACCACAGCCTGCAGCAGCAGCAGTGCCGCGGCCCCGCCCCCCCCTGCCGCCGGGCCGGCCGGCCCCCCAAACCACAGCTTTCCCCTCAGTCCAGCGAGGAGAGCGAGGAGGCGCAGGGAGGAAACTCTGAGGTGAACGTGGGGGAGGAGCAGACGCACACTAACGCACCTCCTCCTCTCCAAGTGCACGACAGGTGAGAGGAGTTAAAGCACAGACTCGTCATGTGATCCCACAGACCCGCTCCAGTGCGGCAGATCAATATTCCATTACAATCTTTCACTTGCTGATACAAGGAACGACTCTTTCACAAAAGCCACCTGAAAATCCAAGATTTTTCAAGATGGCCGTCGCTGAAAATGTGAATCGGTTTTTCAGTGTAGAAATTGAATGGCTGGACATATTTTAATAATCTAGACCAGGGGTCTTCAACGGTTTCCAGGCCAAGGACCCCCAAACTGATAGAGAGGTGGAGCAGGGACCCCCGACTATCTATATATATATATATATATATATATATATATATATATATATATATATATATATATATATATATATATATATATATATATTGTATAAAATTGTGTTTTATATGAAATGGGCCTAGTACCATGTATAAACATACCTCTTTATTGTGCATTCAGTACTAAGCTATTCAAATACACAGGTTCATATGTTCATGTTTTCATTTTGAACATGTGTAAGGTCCAGTGAGTAGCGAGGCTGAGCTACTGCCATTTAGAAACACACCTTGTCAGCTGATACCAATGCCGATATCAACATTGTCTGTTAATTGCATGATAATCATGCATACAGGATATTCAAACTGATGTTTTCATTTTAAACATAAATGTGGAAATGAAAAATGAGTGATGGCCTATTAGTGCCACTGCCATCATAAAGATCCTGTTATCTTTCATACAATACTGAACTATTAAAATAATGGACACATTCATGTTTAGAGAAAAAGACAAATCTTTTTTTTTTAATGTTTTGATTGATCTATATGAGGTGACATTCTGTTCATAAGAGTGATGTCAGAGCACAACAGAGCACACCGGCGACATCATTGCTGTGAGACTCAGCATGGGGTTCAGTGTCTACTAACTGTAGTTCTAGTATGGTCTAATTAGCCCTGTATATCTGTAAATTGCGTATATTGGCATTTGCTGGCGGCCATCTTGGAAAATGGCGGCCATATAGTTTGATGGTGGACACTGGGCTTTTTTGAAAATATAGGTCTTGAAGATAATTTGTGCCAAATGTGTTGCTTGTATCACCAAGTGAAAGATTGTTTCACGATCATCTTTCACTTCACGGGACAATAATCAGGATGAAGGTCTCGGGTTCTTTCTCTTTAGGACGGTCGGGAGAAGAAAGAGTTTTGTGGATAAAAAGATGTTTTTTACTTCAGTCCTTCTGGTTTAAGATCAGTTAGAATGAAACACGGCTGATGACTGAAGCTGCCTCCTCTTCATCGATTGGACGACTGATCACTTGGTTTCAGTCGACGGAGTTCTCTTTAGTCGCGCTGCTTTCTTTACGCTGCACGACGATCTAGTAATCAGAGGATTACACCAACTCATTAACTCATCACTACATAAGAGATGATGATGTTCTGCATGAGTACTTTTTACTTGTATATTTTTGTACTTTCACTCTTTGTTTTGAATGTGAGACTGTTACTTAGTATCCGAGTATTTCCTCTGATTCAATGAGCGAAATTCATTTTATGACGTTTTGTCTCTCGGTTCTATTTCTGTCTTCAATCCACTGAAAGAGTTCAGAACCTCAACGCTGTGATTAGTTGTGGAACTCTGCCGTGTTTTACAACTCTGTTCCTTTGTTTGTTTTGAATAAAAGAAAATATTAAAATATAAAACATCAAATAATGAAGTTCAGTTCAACATGAAAACACAAACGTCTGTCTGCAGTGATGAAAGCTCCGACCTGAAGGACCACCAGAACTCAAAGAATCCTCCAGCTGGACCGTCGGGCAGCTCCACTCCTCTTCCTCCTCCTCCTCCTCCTCCCTCCAGTGAGGAGGGCAGAGATCCACCGACACACAGCGGGGTTCAAACCCACAACCACAGGCCGAGTGCAGGGCCGAGACCAGCAGAGAGACCAGCAGAGAGACCAGGAGAGAGACCAGCAGAGAGGCCAGCAGAGAGACCAGCAGAGAGACCAGCAGAGAGGCCAGCAGAGAGGCCAGCAGAGAGACCAGGAGAGAGACCAGCAGAGAGGCCAGCAGAGAGGCCAGCAGAGAGGCCAGCAGAGAGACCAGCAGAGAGGCCAGGAGAGAGCGGGGTGAAAGAGGAGGAAGAAGAAGAGGGAGGAGGAGAAGAGGAAGAAGAGGGAAACTAGAAGCGAATGCATTGCTTTGCAGAGGCAGCTTTTATTGTCAGATCATTTTGTTCCCGATGAATAAAGTTGTAATTTAAATGTTTACTTTGATTTCTTCAAAGGAACAAAAAGCAAATGTATTAAAATGAACATGAATGAAACATTCGTCTGTTTTCCTTTTAAAGAAGACGTCACAGCTCAGTCGATAGAAACATTTTATTAGATTCTGGAACATCGACCTCACGAACACTTCACTGTGAATCAGAACGTGATGAAGCGCTGAGGTTCTGCTGATCAGCGGGTCTCACTGCTGCTGGGTCAGAGTTCATCCAGATGACTCACGAAGGACCGAACACGTTAACACGGAACATTAGTCGGTTAATTGATATTTAAATAGTTTTTGGAGGATTTGCTGATTTTGTAAGAACTGATGAAATGAAGCGAGTGATTGAACCGCGGAGCTGAGACTGACGCTTGCAGCAGAACCTCGGCGCTGTCTAGTGGTTGAAACCTCGCCGGGCTTCAGCGCTGCGAAGGCTGAACAGACGATGTGAATCTCTACAACCGGCACACAAATACAAACATCAAACATAAGAAACATCTCCAGAAGCTCTTTCCCTCTTCTGCTCATGTTGATCCAGAACTCAGCCGGTGAACTGAAGAAAGCCCGTCAGCCTGAAGTAAAGCCCGTCAGCAGGGAGAGGATCTGATCTCTGCTCTCAGACATTAAGACTTGATGCTTTCCTCACGTTCACACGACGTCATTCTAACAACGTTCCACAGACTGAACACCGGGGAGAGAAGAGCTCTGGAGATCCGGTGGTACCGCTCATCGTTGCTGCTGTAGTACCAGGTACACAGGTCAAAGGGCAAACATCATATTTCATTCTGACGCTTATTAACAGCACTTCATCTGAAAACATCTGCTGCCACTCAAACGACTGATGGAGATACACAAGTCACAGCGGTGATGAGTTCTGGTTTAAGCTTCGTGGGTCGGCTCTGAAGGATTTTACTCTTCAAACCGAAGCTGCAGCTTCCTGAAGAAAGAACTCAACGTCGACGCTGAAATGATTCATTCGCTTCATCTGTGCAAAAATAACTGATATAATAATTCATCTCTCAGCACATTTTAATGACATAATGGATTCTATAGTAAAACAAAAATCAAGTAACATTCTGATAAACGGGAGCGTATTGATAAGAACTGCACCATCCCATTGAAACCCTGAACCGACTTCATAGTAAACAACAACAACAACAACAGTGAAAGTGACAATGAATCAGCGCTCGTGATCGACGAGCGTCCTCCTAATCTCTACCAGGCAACAATGCATCCACACATGATGCATAACGTGTACAAAAATATATGATTCACTGCTGTCATGACACGTTGATAAAGGAAGCGATCGTGTCCTCAGGCTGATCAGTGACGTGTTCACTGGCTCGGTTCACATCAGTGACAAGATAAATTCTGATTCTTAAGATATCCTGCAGCGCGTTCACATGATGCATGTTTCTAAGCACAGCTATGATATGAGATCATTAGAGTTTGCATGTCACGCAGCGTCGCTATGCACAGAAGACAGAACCGCGTTGAGCGGAGGACGTCGGGTTTCACAGAGGGAGGAGTCAACGCATCTTTACTTCCGAGGCTCAGAGTTCTGCCCTTTATTCAAACTTCTGCAGCAGTTAGCGTGTTTAGCAGCGAGCTAAACCGTCGACCTGGATGACTGATCACGGCCACAGCTGCCAACACATGGTGCGTCTCAGGTGAAGCGTTCCGGGTCGGTACTGAGCCGGGCTCACGTCCTTCTGTAACCTTCACCACCAAACGGACAGAATCGGATTTGAGATTTACGTTGAGAGGCTGAAACATGTTCTTCGGGCTGCACGCAGGTGAAGGCGAGTCGCTTTATTATACACGCGCATCAATCAACCAATCGGCTCGCGTGACGCGTACATTCAACGCATCGTTGAGACTCAGCGGTGGTATTTACCCAGAACACCCTTCTCCTCATGGGTTTGCAGAGACATAGCTGAACAGACTCGATGTCTTGTCCATCTGCTGAAAACTCCAGGAAAGCTACTGGATGACTTGTGATTTGTTGCTAGCTCGGCTAACGTTCCTTATACTCTGAGGACAGCACCACTGCTAACCAATGCTAATGTCTGCTAACCAATGCTAACGTCTGCTAACCTCTGCTAACCAATGCTAACGTCTGCTAACCTCTGCTAACCAATGCTAACCTCTTCTAACCTCTGCTAACCTCTGCTAACGTGTGATTCAAAGCAGGACAGAACACGGCTTCTGATGAAGACCAGTCACCAGCCAGATGTGTCGGCGCTCACGCTGGTGATTTCAAAGAACACTCGGCCGACCTCTCGTTCGGGAACACGAACCTGCGCTCGACAACCTTTGACGTACAAAAACCATCTGAACCTCAAACATCCCTTCTTCCCCGTCTTTTTCATCCACTTTTCCATCTCATTTCTCCATCGATCACCTTCTGCACACGTCTGAGGATCCGCTCGCAAACAAACCAATCATCTGAGAGCGAGACGGGAGCCGGGGGGGTCTGCTGCTGGTTTCTTCTTTTACTATGGAGCTCACCGTACGCCGTCTCCCGTTACATTTAGTTTTAGATTTTGAACTCGTGGAAGAACAAGGTCTGCTCAGAAGATGAGAGGAGCTGAACGATGCAGGAGGAAATGGAGGACGGTGGACAAAATCTACCTCCACAGAAACATTCAGATTCAATGCTGCCGCTTGAATACTCTATTCGAACACATAAGCTGCTTTCTTCATATACTTGGCTGACTGTACGCGTGTATGGGAGATTTAAAGGTGTCTCCACTAGGGGGCAGATCAGGCTGAATCGCTGCTCGCGTCTCTGGCGTAGCGCCCCCCGGTGGTCATCTCAGCTGTTTGTGGACATAATCAACCGATCAGTCTGATTATGGAGCTGGAATATCTTCCTTATGTTAATAAGTGCAGGAACAACTTCCAGAGACATGAATCCAACATGAACGTCTTTCTAACGCACATGAGATGATTAACCCTCGATGGACCTCTTCAGTCTGTTGCAGTTTAAGTTTTGTGCTCATTTATTTTCACAACACGCCAGAAGCAAACTCCATTTATCTACACTCAGAAACATCAGGCTGGTGATGAACATGATCTGCACGATCCAGACAATATATGTGCATGTTCCTGCGATCCCTCCCCGTTGATTGACTGGAGAAGTTCTGACAACGCGGCTGCTGACCCGACACGCCGGACGTCTCTCAGCAGGACGTCCAGCAGCTCGGAGACCCGACAGACGAGAGACGAGAAATGGAAAACACGGAAGATGCTGGTGAACAGAACCGGACCAGGAACCAAGCGTACGGCAACGTTCCTGAAGCTTTCCCACAGTCCAGTCTGGATATCTGACTTTTACAGTTTCTCTGGATCAGAACCAGCGAGTGAGCGAAACGTCTCTACTGAAACAAGTGTCGAGAAGGAAAACTCTCTTTGGCCGAATAGCCGAGCAGTTCACAGCCACGTATTGCTTTCACACACACACACACACACACACACACACACACACACACACACACACACACACACACACACACACACACACACACACACACACACACACAAAACCAATCTCTCTTCTCTCCACCTCTGGTTGTCCCGGTGCTCCTCTCTGTTACTGACATATTGTACATTTCTACACCGACTGGAAATAAGAGCAGACGCTTGTGAAGAAGAAGAAGAAGAAGAAGACGAAGCATCACAACTTAAGACCGGACGCAACGTTTCGGCCTAGAACTGGTTTTACTTGCGGCGTATGTACAGGCTGTGAAGCTTTAGCTGCACCAGCTGCATGCTGGGTAGCAGCAGGAGGCTGCACTTCTGTACACCGACGCTAGAGTGGAAGCGGTTCACTCGTCTTTGTTCTTGCTGACTCGTGGGTTTACTTTAGTTCCGGGGGTTTGAGCCGAAGGAGACGAGTATTTTAAGAAGAGGAAAGGAGAGGTCGCGTGCAGAGGAAAGGAGAGGTCGCGTGCAGAGGAAAGGAGAGGTCGCGTGTAGAGGAAAGGAGAGGTCGCGTGTAGAGGAAAGGAGAGGTCACATGTAGAGGAAAGGAGAGGTCGCGTGCAGAGGAAAGGAGAGGTCGCGTGTAGAGGAAAGGAGAGGTCGCGTGGAGAGGAAAGGAGAGGTCGCGTGTAGAGGAAAGGAGAGGTCGCGTGTAGAGGAAAGGAGAGGTCACATGTAGAGGAAAGGAGAGGTCGCGTGCAGAGGAAAGGAGAGGTCGCGTGTAGAGGAAAGGAGAGGTCGCGTGCAGCGGAAAGGAGAGGTCGCGTGTAGAGGAAAGGAGAGGTCGCGTGGAGAGGAAAGGAGAGGTCGCGTGGAGAGGAAAGGAGAGGTCGCGTGGAGAGGAAAGGAGAGGTCGCGTGGAGAGGAAAGGAGAGGTCGCGTGGAGAGGAAAGGAGAGGTCGCGTGTAGAGGAAAGGAGAGGTCGCGTGGAGAGGAAAGGAGAGGTCGCGTGTAGAGCGGTGGACTACATGTCGGGGATTCAGAAGCAGCGTTTTCAGCCTGTGGCCGATGTTCTGCGTGAGATTAAGGACGTTACATTTTATCAGATGGAATCTCAGATGTGGGTTTTGCTGTGGGGCCTCTGTGCCGGTCGTGGTTGAGAGGTTATCTTCTGATCATTGTTGGAAGTCCAGCTGCTGTGGTGGAGGTGTGATCAGTACACACACAGGTCTGGGAACTTCATCTCGTAGACGGGGACGGACTGGTGCTGAGTGTGACCCGATGAGATGGAGACCACTCCGGACGGGCTGGGTGGAGGCCTGGTGGGGGGGTAAGATGTTAATTCAGGGTTTCCATACTGCTGTCATCAGTCTGAAGTGGACTTTAGTGTGTTTATTAACCATCTCAACAAGAAGCTGAATGCAGAAAACAGTTAACAGACAAACAAATGAACAACTCCAGCACAAGTTCAAACACATTATGATCTCACATGTAGACGATTAGCATGCTGCCATTCAGTCCTTCCTCATGTTTAGCCTGTTAGCATGCTATGTTAGCATGCTACGTTAGCATTCATCACAATGTGCAGCTGAAGCTGGCGTGATGAACTCAAACACAGCAACCACATGACGTACAGGAAGCTACGCTGCAGTCCTCACGAGAGTCCAAAGTCTCACTCACCGAATCGTAAGCTCGAAGATCTGCGCCAGCCGGTCGTGCAACATGTTCGCCTGCAGAAACAAATGATAATCAGAGTTTATGAAACGTTAATAGTCATAACTTCTCTGGATTACTTCTCATGGAGCGGTTTCATTTCTACCTTGGACTCGCAGTGAGCAGCGATCTCCTCAAACGGAGCTTTCTGGAACTTCTCCATCACCTGACGCCTCTTCTCCCTCTCCTGCTCCTCCAGACCGGTGGTGTCTGGAACACAGGCGCAACAAAGCTAAACTCCTCCTCCTCCTCTTCATCATCATCATCATCATGTCTCACTCTCTCATCTTCAATCACAGTTTACTTCATTACGTTATGACGACAACAATACCGACACCAAGACAGCAGAGTATATTCATACTATATATTGAAGTCAAAGTTACAGTGTAATGCATTCGCTGTGTCATGAAAAGGCCACATGTGAGCCGAGCATTAACTCAAAGTCAGCGGCCATTACTGTGAATGTTTTGGGCTACTGGCTCCTGACGAAGAGCCGATATTGAGTTTGTGTTGACGGAGACTCTTCAGCGAGTCCACAATAAAAGATGAAGCTTAAGAACGTCTGTTGAACGCGTGTCTGATCTCACCGATGGCCTTCTTCAGGGTCTCGAAGGTGATCTCCTCAGCGAGCTGCGACTAAAAACACAGAAGCATCAAAGAAAAAGACTTTCAACGACACGTGAAGCTGCTCAATCACCTCCTCCACATGAAACTAGAGACTCAGACCATGAACTCATGTTCACAATGTTTACTGAGGGAATACATCAAGAGAGAAGTAGAGTCATTTTCTACAGACTTCTATACAACCAGAGGAGTCTTCCCCTGGTGGACACTAGAGAGAATGCAGCTTTAACACATGAAGCTCTGACTTCAGTCTAAAGAACCGACCTTGTCTGGAAGGCTGCTGGACACGATGTCCACTTGAAGGGAGATTGTGTCCACGAAACTCTTCCTCCTGCTCAGACGATCTAGATCTGCAGGACGAGAGACACGTCGACCAGAGATTCATATCTAATTCATATTCATTCGTGTTTTACCACACGTGGTGTTTGTAAAGTCAACTCTTTCGAGCTGTAGCACTGAATTTAAATAGAATCCTTGTTGTTCTCAGATGTTTGCACCGCCGGCCATCTTTGAGTTCCATGGTGCTCTTGAGCTGAGATGTGCCGTCAGCTGATATATTTATTAAAGAAAGTCATTATTTGTTCTTGTTCCTGAGCCTGAAAGCAGCAAACACACAAAAACTCAGAACTTGGCATCCATTTTTGTTTCCAGTGACTCCCAAAACTCTGAACCCCAAAACCCACTCCATCAACCACAACTACTCTGTTCTGTTCACGGTCTACGACCGCGCATCTACACGTAGCACGTAGCACACGTACACGTACACGTAACGCGTCTACACGTAGCGCGTAGCACACGTACACGTAGCGCGTCTACACGTAGCACGTAGCACACGTACACGTACACATAACGCGTCTACACGTAGCGCGTAGCACACGTACACGTAGCGCGTCTACACGTAGCGCGTCTACACGTAGCGCGTCTACACGTAGCGCGTCTACACGTAGCGCGTCTACACGTAGCGCGTCTACACGTAGCGCGTCTACACGTAGCGCGTCTACACGTAGCGCGTCTACACGTAGCGTTTAGCACACGTAGCACATCTACACGTAGCGCATCTACACATGGAGCATGTACGCGTAGTGCATCTACACGTAGCGCGTCTACACGTAGCGTTTAGCACACGTAGCACATCTACACGTAGCGCATCTACACATGGAGCATGTACGCGTAGTGCGTCTACACGTAGCGCGTCTACACGTAGCACGTAGCACATCTACACATGGAGCGTCTACACGTGGAGCGTCTACACGTAGCGCGTCTACACGTAGCGCGTCTACACGTAGCGCATGTACACGTAGCGTAGCGCATGTACTCACCATGACATGTCCAGGTGTAATGCAACACAAAACTGTTTTAAAAATGATCAAACCGTTGTGTCTTTATACACAGAGTGATGCTACAGCTACACGCAGCGGCTACACGCAGCGGCTACACGCAGCGGCTACACGCAGCGGCTACACAGCAGTGTTAGACAGTTTTAGACTCGTGGTTATCGGTGTGAATTAAACCGAACCAAAGTGCTCGGGTAGGTTCAGTAAAAGACTGAGTTTGTGCTGCTGGTGGTCTCCTGCACCGCACCGTCTCTATTCAGACTCATTATAAACACATTTGTATTAATTCAAAAACAAGTGCAAAACGTCTGCTTCCCTTGAAGAGTAATTCCCAGAGCAGTTTGTGTGTCTGAGTGTCTCTTTAGGACAGCGGGCTGCAGTAGTGAAGACGCATTCCATCAGCACCACTGCTTCCTGCTACAGCAGGAAGTCTCTCGCTTCACGTTCGTCTCACTGCCTCAGAAACAGGAGAGTGTGAATATAAAGTCCTCTCAGTTCAACAGCGTGCTCAGCTTGCCGTTTCTTCACTGTGCAGAGCGCACAAACACTGAAGCACAGCAGGAGACAAAACACACATCAGACAGACACCACCCATCAACGCAGAGTCTATTCATGTAGCACGTTTAAAAGCACAGAAGAAGAACGATGGGAGAAGGTCTGTGTTGGAGATCTGATCTCCTAACCTGCCTCTTCATGCTGGTTTATCTCCAGCGGTAAAGAAAAGCTGCTCAACAGAAGCAGTTAAAGCAGCGAGCTGAAGTCGAGCAGGGAGGACGACAGCGCTACTCTAGGAGTCACCTCTGGACGTCTGCGCGCACCTGTGGAGGATCTTTCCTACGGCGTAAAGCACTGGTGTTTGGTGAAAGCGCGGCAGAGGGAAACAGAAGCACACGGTGCGTTAGACCAAAGACCAGTAAGAAAGAAAACATTTCTCAACATTGAACCGGTTTCATTTGGTTTTAAAAGAATGTAATAATAATAATAATATCTTAAAGCTAGAGTTTTAAAATGAGTCGTTGCGTCGACTCTTCCAGAGGTTCAAGTCGCTCTAATGTAAAATATCCCTTTACAGGACCAGAGGACTGTACGAGCAACAGAGCCGATCACGTGACGTGTTTTAACTCTTTAAGCTGTTCATCCATCAGAGCCCGTTCAGCTAAACCTTCACCGAGGGTCTAAACCAGGACAGTGCACCACAAGACTGCAGGCTCACTCCTCTCATCACGCTTTCTAGGAGCTTCTTACACTCTGGATTGATTTGACAGACGGCAGCATATGCAGCTTGGTATGTTGCTTCTGATGCTGCGGGCACAGAGTGAGGTTCCTGTTGAAGCTGAAAGCTGCAGACTTCAAACCTAAGAACGCGCTGGAGGGCGCTCCTACCTGTGACCTGGGGAACGTATGGGATGGAGAGTCTCTCTGCGTTGTATCCCGGTCCAGCCAGACACTCCGCCATGTCGGCCGTCTGGAAGTACAGCTGTCTGTCCTCCTTGTCCAGAGATTCAGGGAGCCTGGCAAGAAGGCGGGTGAGACGCAACGCATGTAGATGAATTTGGACGTTTTTTGTTTTGCCCACATAATCTGAATGAAGCAGAAGTGAGCGGCCTAGAAGCTCTGAAGCGCTCTCATGTCTGAAATCATTGAATCTTCCTCTGCAGCAGGTCCTCATGATCTCTAAATCAGGTTTCATCAGACGCTGATTTTGGGGCGCAGGGTTACATATACATACATGTATGTACATATACATACATATACATAGACATACATACATATACATATATATAGATATCTATATATATACACATGTTTAATGAAGTTTAAATCCCTCAAACAAACTGGAGAAGGTGAATATGTTTTTAAACAAACGCTAACAACATGGATGAAGCGCCGTGTGCTGTTACATGTGAACTTGTCAATGGTTACACATTCTTTCATTACATTTTGACTTTAATGCTCTGACACAATCCTTCTCAGTCACTCTTCAGCCGTACATGAGATCATACGTCTACTTTCTGTACTTCACTCGTTACACTGAAGCAGTGGTGTTCCTTCAGCTGTGTTGAGCTGTAACTCCGCCTGCACAGCAGCGGGTACTTACGCACACTTGTCTCTGAAGATGTGCTCCGGGAGGAGGAACGGAGCGTCCATGGTCCTCAGCTCAATCACCTGGAGAGAGACAAACCTTTAGCAGCAGGTCTCTGAGGCGTCATGAACAGTGCAGTCAGAACCAGCTGACGCGGCACCTTGCTGACGTGCTGACAGAACGGAGGGTTGGCGACCATCTGGCCCAGGAAGTTGAGGTACGCCGCCACCAACGCCATGACGCCACAGCGGATTACCATCGGCATGTTCTCCTCGTTAGCCAGAGCCATGTCCTGCACAGAGCACACACACACACACACACACACACACACACACACACACACACACACACACACACACACACACAGTAAGACACCACTATGTGCTCCAGTAAAGTTTATTCTCACTCATGCCGTCGTTTGGATGAACGTGTCTTCACTATCTTTATGACGATGGAAACACTGTTGGTGAGCGAACACTGCCGGGGAAGATGTGCTTGTTATTCTCCATCATGACTGTCGGTGACTGCAGGAACACATCAGACTCGTTCACCGCGGTGTGAGAACACATGTGAAGAAGCAGATGCTCCTCCATGAGAGGACGCATCCTCTAAACACTCGCACTCCGACCAGCTATCGCTCAGTCATACACCTGAAGTTGCTCTCTGGATTGCTGGTTGCTCTGCTCGTCTACGACGCTGTGACATTTCAGAGCGATGAGACCTCAGCGTGATACACAAACGAGCAGCTGGCGTGTGTGTGTGTGTGTGTGTGTGTGTGTGTGTGTGTGTGTCTCACATGTCGGAGGTTTTATTGGACCTGCGTGCCGTCTGCAGTCTAATGACATTTGGACTCTGCTGCTGACGATGACATCACTGATACTCAACCGTGAGAATATGACTTGTGACTCCATGAATACACATCCTCACATCAGGGAACCGCTGGACGTAAAGCACCAGCGAGAGCTTTGACAGCTGGGAGGTAACTCAGTGGGAACTCTTGTACTTTCCACTTCCCTACATCCGTCTGAGAGCTGCAGTTGACAGATTCTGCGTTTCAGGTGAAAATCGTAAATTCGGTTTAAGTTCGTCAGGAAACAGTTTCACCTGTCAATCACAGTAGCCCCGCCCTAAAGCATCCCCTGCTTTATGGTCTGTGTGACTCTAAATGGACCATCATGTACTAAATGAACATCATGCTGTATTGAAGAAGACTTGAAACTAGAGATTGAGACATAAACTCATGTTTACAATGTTTACTGAGGGAATAAATCAAGAGAGAAGTAGAGTCATTTTCTATAGACTTCTATACAACCAGAGGAGTCGCCCCCTGGTGGCCACTAGAGAGAATGCAGCTTTAACACGTGAAGCTTTGGCTTCACGCTAAAGAACCGGAGGTTGATGCTGTAGACATATTGTTCTCTGGTATGTTTGCACTGGGTTATTATTCCTGCTTTTACTGAAGAAATGTTTGTTTGTTTGTTTGTCTGCATGTAAGAACAGCCGCAGCAAAGTTCATAATAAACACCAACAGATCATACGAACGACTTCGGCTGAGACGAATAACAAATGTTACCTGCAGGGCGATGGAGAGCCGGATGAGGTCGATGACCACGTCCTCGTTGGCCAGCTCGATGGTCAGAATAGCCAGAGTGGTGAAGATCAGCTCAAAGTTCTTGTGGACGTTGTCCTCCTCTTTGCAGCCCAGATAGATGTGACGGTAGAGCTGCTGGCCGTGCTGGAGGTGAGAGAGAGAAGAAGAAGAGAAGATATCAAGAGATGCAAAGAGAGAAGAAGAAGAGAAGATATCAAGAGATGCAAAGAGAGAAGACGAGAAAGTGAAATGAATCAGTGTATCTGGGAGATTCGATGCGATGGTTCAAAGACGTCGATGCTGCACAGATTTTAAAGCCTCCGGAGGCAAATTTGTGATTTTGGGCAAAACCAATGAATTGAAGTGAATGGACTTCATTAGCAGTGCGGGTGAGAGCGTGAGTGAGCCTCTTCCCTCTCTCTCCGTTAGTCATGGAGAATCACTTCTCTTCAGCCAGCACCTGTCTTCCTTCAGCTCGGTTGCTTCTTTCACCTTCACCTTCATCTTCATCATCGGCTGTTTGTGTGCCCACGACAAGCTGCCGTGATCTTCAGACCACAGCTTTGGAGCAAAGCAGGCTTTGAACATGACCCAGAAAGAACCTCCCAGGTCTGATCCAGCTCAGCAGCTGGACTCTGCTCACCTTCACGCTCCAGACATGTGGCCCGGTGGGACCACTGGGACACTAATGAGCTGCCTTACACGTACCTCAGGACGTCAAATACATCTCATGCAACGGTCCAAACGTGTCAGTCCGTCCCTCAACACGGTCCTACTTCCTGTCTGTGGCTTTCAGCTCACACACACGTCGTTAACGTATGTTTATAAAGGTTCAGTATCAAACAGCAGGAGGAACAAAAGAATACAAATGGCCGCTGTCAGCATAGGTGACATGGAGCCTAATGGAGAGTGAAGGCCATTGACTTCCATTCACCACCAATGAACTCAATGAGAGGACCAGCTGGCTTCATCGGCTCTGAGCTGCTCCTGATGTTCAGGTGTCAGTGGAGGTCTCAGCTCAGGTGGGATTCACAGGTTCATCAACTTAAACTCTTTATTGGAAAGTGCTGAAGAGAACCGGGCTCTTCCTGTCCGGCTCAGGAACCTCTGCAACCGCCTCGAATGAAACTCAATGCCGTCACTTCTGCAAACGTTCAATCAGCCTCCGCCACGGACGCCACGGACGCCACGTCTTCTCTGTATTCGTTTGTTTCTCAGCAAGACCACAGAAAGAACTGCTGGCCTGATCTTCATGACACGAGGTGGACGGGTCCAGCACGGGTCCAGCTCGGGAAGAACCCGCTCCGGAGCGGATCTGGATCACTTCCGTTCGCGTTGTGAAGACACGGCCTTGAAGGAGTTCTGCGCTCTTTTACTGCTCTTCTAGTTTCTCATTGTTTCATTAATGCCAGATTTTCTATTTCGGTTCTACGTCTCATACTTTGTGTTCTATGTTCTTTAATTGAACTGTTGCAGCAGGTTTGATAACTAACTCATCTCGTGTTTTGCTGCAGCTCATCTCTTACGGTGGCTTTGTTTTCGGTCTGTAGCATCGCTCAAGAAGGAACCCGGGACGTTTGGAGGGACCGGCCTCGGCGGAGGCTGGTGCTGTCCGGGTGACCCTCAGTCAACTCTCCATGAAGGCTCGAGACGTTTTCATCTTCACCAGCAGAGCCGGCTACTCTTCTGTCAATGTGAAGCCAGAAGCTATTCCAGATGTTCTCACTCAACAGCACATTTGTAATGAAGGATTAGTGTTTTACCGCTTTGTGACAAGCTGCAACTTCTGCTTTAGTTGCTCGTCAATGACACATGCAAACTGATGATTTTGGTTGCAGGACATGGAAACATGATTAGATGAATAAAAGACCTCAGCCGTTTGGTTGCTCCTGTAGGACCTCAGTTGATAACAAAGAAGTGAGACTTCTGCAGAAAGAAGCAGGATTACAGTAACTTAGAGTTTCTACCTTCTTCATGAACGCAACGTCTTGCTTGGAAATCTTCTCTCTTTTAATCTTCAATGCTGCAACATTAGGAATGATTCTGCAACGGAGACAAAAACAGAACTCAGTGGTGGAAAGTACATCTACTCAAGTACTGTACAGAAGTACATATTCAAGGCACTTGTACTCTTCTTGAGTACTTCCCTTTTCTGCTACGTTATACTGTACTACATCTCAGAGGTACATATTGTACTTTATACTGTACTACATCTCAGAGGTACATGTACTTTTTACTGTACTACATCTCAGAGGTACATATTGTACTTTTTACTGTACTACATCTCAGAGGTACATGTTGTACTTTTCACTGTACTACATCTTTAAACATTTCCAGACTTTTAGTATGTTTTTAAATGCAGGACTTTTACTCGTAGTAGGGTATTTCTACGGTGTAGTATTAGTACTTCTACTGCAGTAAACGATCTGAATACTTCCTCCAACGCTGCCAGAAAAACACCAGCTACCAGAAGGGAAGCCGGTTATAGAAATCAGAGCCACGACCTTAACTGCCATCGAGTTTCTGCTCTCAACGTTACAATCAGACGTGGCTCGTTTACTCTGAACACGGTGCAGCCCCTGCACGGTGCAGCCCCTGCACGGTGCAGCCCCTGCACGGTGCAGCCCCTGCACGGTGCAGCCCCTGCACGGTGCAGCCCCTGCACGGTGCAGCCCCTGCACGGTGCAGCCCCTGCACGGTGCAGCCCCTGCACGGTGCAGCCCCTGCACGGTGCAGCCCCTGCACGGTGCAGCTCCTGCACGGGGCAGCTCCTGTGTATTTTGTACCTGATGCCGCGCAGCTTGGCGCGGTTGTCATGGCGGTCGATGATGTTGTGCAGGATCTCGTGCACCAGCTGCCTCAGCTCGCTCTCCTCCATCAGTGAGATGGAGAAGAGCGGATCCAGGAAGGGAGGAGGCAACGCAGCTGCCATGGACTTGGACTTAAAGCCAGAGGTTACCTGAGGGGGGGGGGGGGGGTGATGCCATTAATCCACAGCGAGTATCGAGGACAATCAGCACTTAAAGGTTGCGTTCACAAGCAGCTGACACGGTCCACATGGTGACCTTTCCTCCCGTACGAGGCTGAGCGGATGAGTTATGATCAGAAGGAACAGAAGCATGTGGAACCTGTGTGAGAACATAAACGCTTTATATGAAACTTATGTCAGCGCGAGTGCTCTGCAAATAAAAAGACTGTCAACGGCATTCTATTCAGAAATCCATGTGAATGCAGCATCACACACGCACACACACACACACACACACACACACACACACACACACACACACACACACACACACACACCTCTCTGCTCGACCCCATCTGCATTGCGTTATAAATATTTTGACCTTTCACCTCCTCCAGCTGCACCATGCTCCATCTGAGAGGCCAGGTGGTGGCGAGGAGGACAGACGAGCGCCGTAATAGATCGCTCTGAGGATGTGCACGGACGACTGCAGGAATACAAGTGTGTGTGTGTGTGTGTGTGTGTGTGTGCAGCGGTGCTGGGTGTGTGTGTGTGTGTGTGTGTGTGTGTGTGTGTGTGCAGCGGTGCTGGGTGTGTGTGCAGCAGTGCTGGGTGTGTGTGTGTGTGTGTGTGTGTGTGTGTGTGTGTGTGTGTGTGTGTGTGTGTGTGTGTTGGTGCCACCTGTGCCTCCTCGTGTCGGTCTCTCACAGAAGGAGGTAATGAGAGAGACGGAAGCGTTGAAGTGTTAACTCCAAAGAGACAGAACTGTTAAACGCTACATGAATAATAAAGTGGGGAAAATGTCATGATGACACAAAAAGTGACTTTTTAAAAAGAACACTTTCACAATATAAATGTACCAAAATCAAATAAAAGTGAGCTGCAATAACGCACTGTTTCACAGTCCATTGGTTGATTATAGACCGGACTATGAACGGTTATGTGTTGTCCTTGTTTGGTTGTTAAGTGTTTGTATGTGGCACCATTTCCTCTGTCCATGAGGCCACGGTGGAGTTTTCTTCTTCTTCATTTATTACAAATAAACCAGAATGTTCAGAGCATCACTTCCTGTGATGTTTGCCACAGTGAAGTCAGCTGATTAAAGCCAGGGTCCACACAAAGAGCCGGCGAGGAGGACTCACCATGATGAGCGAGCTGAGCAGCATGGTCTGGATCCGCTTGGTGCCGTGATGCCTGAGTGACAGCAGAGGAAGAGGACGTCACGTTAATCCATCGGAACCAACACGCCGAGTTCACCGGCACCACAGCCATGCAGTCAGCTCTGACGGGCCGTCATATATACAGCATTGTAACAGCGGCGGAGCAGAAACTGAGGCTCAGAACATCACACAGCTGAGCGAGGCTCAACGTCTGCATCATTCTCCAGATACAGTCTGTTTGCTTCATGAAAGGGAGGACATCTACAGGCCTGTGCATCTACATCTAAGAGAGGACATCCACAGGCCTGTACATCTACATCTAAGAGAGGACATCTACAGGCCTCTACATCTACATCTAAGAGAGGACATCTACAGGCCTGTGCATCTACATCTAAGAGAGGACATCCACAGGCCTGTACATCTACATCTAAGAGAGGACATCTACAGGCCTCTACATCTACATCTAAGAGAGGACATCTACAGGCCTGTACATCTACATCTAAGAGAGGACATCTACAGGCCTGTACATCTACATCTAAGAGAGGACATCTACAGGCCTCTACATCTACATCTAAGAGAGGACATCCACAGGCCTGTGCATCTACATCTAAGAGAGGACATCTACAGGCCTCTACATCTACATCTAAGAGAGGACATCTACAGGCCTCTACATCTACATCTAAGAGAGGACATCCACAGGCCTCTACATCTACATCTACATCTAAGAGAGGACATCTACAGGCCTGTACATCTACATCTACATCTAAGAGAGGACATCCACAGGCCTCTACATCTACATCTAAGAGAGGACATCTACAGGCCTCTACATCTACATCTACATCTAAGAGAGGACATCCACAGGCCTCTACATCTACATCTACATCTAAGAGAGGACATCTACAGGCCTGTACATCTACATCTACATCTAAGAGAGGACATCCACAGGCCTCTACATCTACATCTACATCTAAGAGAGGACATCTACAGGCCTGTACATCTACATCTAAGAGAGGACATCTACAGGCCTCTACATCTACATCTAAGAGAGGACATCTACAGGCCTGTACATCTACATCTAAGAGAGGACATCTACAGGCCTCTACATCTACATCTAAGAGAAGACATCTACAGGCCTCTACATCTACATCTAAGAGAGGACATCCACAGGCCTCTACATCTACATCTAAGAGAGGACATCTACAGGCCTCTACATCTACATCTACATCTAAGAGAGGACATCCACAGGCCTCTACATCTACATCTACATCTAAGAGAGGACATCCACAGGCCTCTACATCTACATCTACATCTAAATCTAAGAGAGGACATCTACAGGCCTCTACATCTACATCTACATCTAAGAGAGGACATCTACAGGCCTCTACATCTACATCTAAGAGAGGACATCTACAGGCCTCTACATCTACATCTACATCTAAGAGAGGACATCTACAGGCCTCTACATCTACATCTAAGAGAGGACATCTACAGGCCTGTACATCTACATCTACATCTAAGAGAGGACATCTACAGGCCTCTACATCTACATCTAAGAGAGGACATCCACAGGCCTCTACATCTACATCTACATCTAAGAGAGGACATCTACAGGCCTCTACATCTACATCTAAGAGAGGACATCTACAGGCCTCTACATCTACATCTACATCTAAGAGAGGACATCTACAGGCCTCTACATCTACATCTAAGAGAGGACATCTACAGGCCTGTACATCTACATCTACATCTAAGAGAGGACATCTACAGGCCTCTACATCTACATCTAAGAGAGGACATCCACAGGCCTCTACATCTACATCTAAGAGAGGACGTCTACAGGCCTGTACATCTACATCTACATCTAAGAGAGGACATCTACAGGCCTGTGCATCTACATCTACATCTAAGAGAGGACATCTACAGGCCTGTGCATCTACATCTACATCTAAGAGAGGACATCCACAGGCCTCTACATCTACATCTAAGAGAGGACATCTACAGGCCTCTACATCTACATCTAAGAGAGGACATCTACAGGCCTCTACATCTACATCTAAGAGAGGACATCTACAGGCCTCTACATCTACATCTAAGAGAGGACATCTACAGGCCTCTACATCTACATCTACATCTAAGAGAGGACATCTACAGGCCTCTACATCTACATCTAAGAGAGGACATCCACAGGCCTCTACATCTACATCTAAGAGAGGACATCTACAGGCCTCTACATCTACATCTAAGAGAGGACATCTACAGGCCTCTACATCTACATCTACATCTAAGAGAGGACATCCACAGGCCTCTACATCTACATCTACATCTAAGAGAGGACATCTACAGGCCTCTACATCTACATCTACATCTAAGCGAGGACATCTACAGGCCTCTACATCTACATCTAAGAGAGGACATCTACAGGCCTCTACATCTACATCTACATCTAAGAGAGGACATCTACAGGCCTCTACATCTACATCTAAGCGAGGACATCTACAGGCCTCTACATCTACATCTAAGCGAGGACATCTACAGGCCTCTACATCTACATCTACATCTAAGGGAGGACATCCACAGGCCTCTACATCTACATCTAAGAGAGGACATCCACAGGCCTGTGCATCTACATCTAAGAGAGGACATCCACAGGCCTGTGCATCTACATCTAAGAGAGGACATCCACAGGCCTGTAAAGGGCTTCATTTAACCTTCCAATGCTGGAATTCACACATACATTGGAAAAAACTTCATGGTGAAATATTATCGTAGCATTTTGTATCAGGGCCACTGTAGTGTAGGAGGAGGAGGAGGAGGAGGAGGAGGAGGAGGAGGAGGAGGAGGAGGAGGAGGAGGAGGAGGAGGAGGAGGAGGAGGAGGAGGAGGAGGAGGAGGAGGAGGCTCGTTTGATTTGGGATTATCTGTTCTTGCTCTCCTGAGGCCTGGAGGGATTAGATTGTTTTTCTTGCTTTTGGTCGTCTCGGTGACCCGGCAGCTGAAGTCACTGCAGGATGTCCAGGAGGTGAGGCGAGGACAGATTAATACACAATTCACTTTGTAAGGGGGAGGAAGAGGAGGAGGAGGAGGAGGAGAAGAAGAGGAAGAAGACAGACAGAGGTTTTTACAGATTCTAGATATAATAAATTGTGTAATTCTGGCACATAAGATGTAAAACGTGTCTTTAAACTGGTGGATTGTGCGGTTCAGCGGCTTAGAGAACAGACGAGAGCGCTTTGATTCTTGGGTAACGGCGGCGTGCGACTCACCCGATCTTCACGGTGTCCAAGGTGTGGCAGGGGGTCCCGTAGACGGGCACCCTGCCCATGACGAACATCATGACCTCAGCGCGCTGGTAGTCTGGCAGGTTTCCACCGAAGAAGCCTGGCGAGGGACACGATGAGTCACATCTCTTTTTGAGGTTCGACACATGACATCGTTTCACAAACAACAACAGGAAGCCGAGAGTACCGATGGTCTGGATGATGGCGTTCTGGACGATCCTCTCCTCGCTCTCTTTGCTGCGACCTGAAGACACGCTGACGCTGGAGTTCCTCCTGGAGCTCTCGCCCAGCTCGAAGTCCACGCTCATCCTCAGGTGTTTGAGCAGAGTGTTGAACACCTCCAGCACGGTGGGGCCTGCACACATATTTATATGTTTGTATGTTTGTGTGTCATTAAACACGCCAACATCTGATTCACGTCCCTGAAGCAGCTTCAAGGTCTCCACACAGTCCGACCGTGTAACAGAAAGTCTGTTACGGCTCTTTATTGAAGCTGTGGGACATTTACATGAAGACAAACCACCACATATGTTTCAGCGTCTTGTGCTTCATTTTAAACACCTTTTCCAGAAAGTCAACCTGATATATTGAGTCTTTGGAAACGTTGCACTCTGAGCGACTCATTAGTCCATTAAACACGGACTAATGCAGGATCATGCAGAGGTACCCGGTGACGGATTCTTTTTTAAATGTGTTGTTCACACTCACATCTTCTCTGAATTCACTTTGGCACAGAAAGCAACACCTGAGATTATGAGCGCCGAGCGACTCAGCCTTCAGCCTCGAGCACGTCACAACAGACTGAGACTCAGACTACAATACTAATGTTGTATATATATGTATTCATTCAAACGTTTTATACAATATAATTGATTTAATATAAGATTTATGTGTATTATTAATAATTTATTTTTTAGGTTAATTGCTTGAAATTAACGAAGAAGAATATGTACAACAACAAATAAACATTAGCAGTTACACAAGTTAAAATGTAACACAAGTTAAAAATGTGGAACTTGTTATTTAACTAAAACATTTAACATTAAAATACAAAAGTAACTGAAACTTCATTCTTCTAAGAGTTACATGATCTTATTCTGGTGAACATGGAGGCTGTTGAAAGGTGTATTGTTTGTTTGGTTTAGTTTGATGGAGCTAGGCTAGTTCCAGTCTTTGTGCTAAGCTAGGCTAAACACATCCAGGATACACTTCTACAGAGGAAACGCTACACGGGTCTGGATAAAGCATCACAAGACTAATCTACAGAAGCAAACGCTTCAGATCACAACTGGATCTAAGACAGAAAACCTCCCAACATGTTAGTGTTGTTATAGCACAGTTCACTGGGGGGGGGGGGGGGGGGTCTAAACATTCACTGTAAGTGTCATACTGTACCAAGCCACAGATTGGGAGGAGTCGTGATTTCACTCTCAAAGGAGCACACATCACTTCTCTTGGACTCTTGAATCATTCCTGTCCAGACCGAGGTGAGTTTTGAGTTTGTTTCCAGGCAGAGGCAGTAAAACACAGGTTGGAGGGATGAAATACAAAAGAAACGGCATGATATCAAGCTGACAAGTACTTTGATTCCTTCTATTTGTTAATGTAACTCTAATCTCCCTTCGACAACCAACACCTTAATGCGTCCCTGTGACTCATGGGAGCTAAGCTGTCGGAGCTAATAGCTCCTGGTAGGGTCTCCAAGGTAAAGTGGTCCTCGGTGAGGGGCCAGACTCCGATTCACAGACTCTCACACACACCAGCCAAGAATTTCTTTTTGGAGGAAGCCTCCTTGGTGAGCCTCCTCGGCTTCTCCAGAGCCGCTTGGGATATACCCAGAACAAGTTAGAGAGATGATAGATCTCCATGGTGCCTTTCTTTGGAGGAAGCCTCCATGGTGCCTTTCTTTGGAGGAAGCCTCCATGGTCCCTTTCTTTGGAGGAAGCCTCCATGGTGCCCTTCTTTGGAGAAAGCCTACTTGGTCCCTTTCTTTGGAGGAAGCCTCCATAGTCCCTTTCTTTGGAGAAAGCCTACTTGGTCCCTTTCTTTGGAGAAAGCCTACTTGGTCCCTTTCTTTGGAGGAAGCCTCCATGGTGCCTTTCTTTGGAGAAAGCCTACTTGGTCCCTTTCTTTGGAGGAAGCCTCCATAGTCCCTTTCTTTGGAGAAAGCCTACTTGGTCCCTTTCTTTGGAGAAAGCCTACTTGGTCCCTTTCTTTGGAGGAAGCCTCCATAGTCCCTTTCTTTGGAGAAAGCCTACTTGGTCCCTTTCTTTGGAGAAAGCCTACTTGGTCCCTTTCTTTGGAGGAAGCCTCCATGGTGCCTTTCTTTGGAGAAAGCCTACTTGGTGCCTTTCTTTGGAGAAAGCCTACTTGGTGCCTTTCTTTGGAGAAAGACTACTTGGTGCCTTCCTCTGGAGGTTTTCTGGTTGTTTCTGGTACACCCAGAACAAGTTAGAGAGAATATAAATCTCACCCGGCTCGGCCCAGAACCCTCCAAAAAAAGCTGGAAAACATTGCTGGGCAAAGGGAAGGCTGCTCTACCTTCCTCCGCCTGCTGCCACGGTGACTCCCCATGGAAGGATATTTCTACTCCTTTCTTCTCAAAGGGTGTCAAACTTCATGCTAATTTAATTATCAGTCAATTATCACATCGGCACCTTTTTTTTTTTTAAACACCTCGTTTTTTTACTTTCTGTTCCTGTTTGTGTGTTTCCTGTCAGAAATAATCTCATTGAGATACTGATGTTGGCGAGTTGTCGGGGAAGAAAGAAGTCAGTCTCACAGATCTGGGGCACCCTGGGGCGTTGTGGGACCTGATCCTGTTTCATATCTTAATATCTTAAGAAAGAAGGTATTCTGTTACGTTTGACCAGTTTGTCTAATAAAAGTGTGCTGATTACACCTGAACTCTTGCAGATTTGTTTTCAGTAGACAAATCAATTTAAAGCAAGTTAGACGGATGAGTGACCGGTCCAACAGTGGAAACCAGCATCGTCCCGTAAACTCACCCACTGAGCCTTTAGCGGCGATGGCCACCGTCTCCAGGAGGACCTGGACGATGCCGGCTCTGACCCGCGGTGTGTTCTTGTTGTTGGTGTCCAGGTGATTCAGAACCTGCTGGATGACGTGGTGGGAGTGCTGAGCCTGGACCACAGAGAGACAAAGAAGATTTAAGACGCGTCATGTTTGGACGGAGCTAAAGTGCGTTTGCCCGCTTTGTCAGCTGAAAGTAAAGGAACAAACAACTACAACTCAGTTAAACTACAACTCAGTTAGAGTCGTATCATTCTGGTCAGTGGACTTCAAAGAGGAAAACTCCTTTGAAAGTTGGACATACTGTTGCAATCAGTCCATTGGGGGATTCCAAGTGATTGGGTGGGCATAACTGGCATAGCGTTAGACTGGTTTACATCTTACCTCAATGACAGAAGTTTCAATGTCTCTGTGGGTGATTTTGTGTCCGTTACCTGTCCACTGTCTTGTGGTGTACCGCAGGGCTCGGTTCTGGGGCCTCTGCTATTTTCCCTTTATCTGCTACCTTTGGGACCGATCATAAAAAGCTATAATGTGTCCTATCACTTATATGCAGACGATATCCAACTTCATCTGTCATTCAAACCCAGCGAGGCCTTCACATTAACTGGGCTCCTGGACTGTGTAAATGCCATCAGAGACTGGACGGCAGAAAACTGCTTACAACTCAACGACTCTAAGACGGAGGTCCTAGTTATTGCTCCAGAGGAGTTTGTCCCCATGATCAGGCAGATTATCAGTCCACTCTCCTCTGCTGCCCATTGCAACCTGCGCAATCTAGGGATGTTCTTTGATGGATCCATGTCGTTTGACCCTCATGTTAAGCAGCTGTCCAGGTCATGTTTCTTCCATCTAAGAAATATCAGTAAACTGAGATCTGTGGTTTCAACACCTGAATTAGAGATGATCATACACACATTTATCTCTACACGCATTGACTACTGCAACTCACTTTTCACATCACTCAGTGCATCTGCTCTTAACCATCTGCAGGTTATCCAAAACGCTGCCGCCAGATTACTCACCAGGACAAATCGACGGTCTCATATCACCCCCGTACTCCGATCTCTCCACTGGCTTCCTGTAGCATCTAGGATACACTTTAAAATTCTCACCATCACTTACAGAGCACTTCACGGTCAGGCTCCGGCTTATGTAGCTGATCTGCTTCGCCCCTATTCACCCGCCCGCACTCTCAGGTCAAACGCTTTAGATCTTCTGTCGGTCCCATGCACACGATTTAAGACCCGTGGTGACCGAGCCTTTGAGGCAGTGGCTCCGAGGCTCTGGAATGCTCTGCCTGCAACTCTGCGCCTCGCAGATACTGTGGATACTTTTAAAAGCCAGCTTAAAACCCACCTGTTTAGGCTGGCATTTGTGTAAAAGTAAACCCATGTCCTAGCCATATTTTAAGACCTGCTCATAAAATGTTTTACATTTTTATTTATTTTTATTATTTTATTTTATTATTTTTTATTTTAAAATTTTTCTCTGTGTATATAATTTATTGACCCTAGGGTCACATTATGTTTTTTATGCTTTTAAATGTCTTCTCTGTTTAAGCACTTTGTGATATTTACTATCTGTGAAAAGCGCTATATAAATAAAATTCATTCATTCATTCATTCATTCTTCTGTATAAAAACAAAAACTAACATATTTCTGTTTTGAAAATTTGTAATTCATTTTTTTATAAGAGCAAAGCATCCTGGTCTATTTCTTACTCCTGTGAGTTTGAGAAACCAAACCGTGCCATTAAATCCTGACGTGAACGGTTAATGTTCAGTGGAAGTGTCCCCGGAGCTGCTGAGACCTCGACATGTAAAGAGCATCATCGGCAGCTGCTTTTCTTTTCTTTTTAAAATGGGCCGAACGCCGTCGTTTCCTCCCGGCAGCAGAACGTGCGACTGCGTCTCTGCGGGACGAACACGCGGCGCGCTTGTTTTTCGTCACTCGGATCAAACAGAATCTCCCGGCAGACAGAACGAACTCCCCCCGGACAGATCAGAGACCAAACCCTGCTCATGTCACACACACTCGCACGGTGGACACACAAGAATAAACCGACGAGACACATGCACACAGCAGGAGAGACACCTGGACCCCAGAACCATTGACGGTTTCATCTGTGGCAGCATCTCAGAGTCACGAGACAGAGTAAAGGAAATACAGTGTGTGTGTGTGTGTGTGTGTGTGTGTGTGTGTGTGTGTGTGTGTGTGTGTGAGAGAGAAGTATTGCTGCTGTCTCGGCCAGGCTCCCTTATAGAAATGTAATCTCAAAGCAACTTACCTGGTTTTCTAAATGTTTAATTCAAAAAACTAAAGACCAAATCTAACTCAAATGGAAGGACCAGAGACTATATATTCAAGAAGTGGACGTGGTCGTCGTGACTTCACCCGTTGGTTTGTGGACTGATGTGTTGAAGCCTCAAATTCGGCGATTTTGCCGTCGTTGTTTTTTTACTTGCAACCAGTGAACAGGAAGTGACCATATGTGGACTGAGGAGGAGTGACGTAGAGACCTGTCAATCACTGTGTAGCCCCGCCCTAAAGCATCCCCTGCTTTATGGTCTGTAAAAAAGAAAGAAGAACTCCCCAAGAACCAGATCAGAGGAAGCGTAACAAAGCGTGATTAGCTGTGTCCTCCTGCGGAGGCTTCAGGGACGCCTGAGGCTGGATGACAGCTCGTTAAGATGATTGACAGGTGCTGGAGCAGGATCCATGTGGGGGAGGGCGGGGCTAATGGGGCACCTTGTGCTCCAGTGTTAAAGGAGCATGACGTGCTGGCGTCGTACTTTAAAACACAGTAAAACGTAGATTAGCATGCGTGTACTGTACCTGGATGGAGTACATGATGATTCTGAAGCAGGAAACTGCGAACTCATTGGGGTCCCACAGGTGGTGGTTGTCCAGGTGACTGAAGACAGAAGAGAAATAATGACATCATCAATGTTCTCATCTGATAAAACTCTTCGGTTTGACCAAAAGTCAATGTTTGGTTCATACACATGGAACAGATGTTTATTGATCTAGTTTGTGAAGGTTTATCTCTGCACCATGACGTCATGAGATCTGATATTAGAATAATCATTGATATCTTCAAAGAGGAAATGAGGAGGCCCAGCTGTTGAACTGCTCACTGAGCTGATGGAGACAGACGGAGAGAATTAGATGAAGCAGAGGATCACAGAAGAATGCAGGAGAAGAAGACGAGAGAGCCTGAGACGTCCCGCTGTTGATCTCAGGAAGACATGATTAAGAGCCGCATGTTCTTCATCTCTGAGGTGAGATACTAAAGGTCAAAGGTTACATGAAACATCATGTGAGTGTCGAAGACCTGCAGTGTGAGAACGACGGATTTACTGAGCTCTGTGGGAGGCGACAGGCTAAACTCATCTATCACACACACACACTGCTAACAGCAAGAGGAGCTTCAAAAACATCTGTATTCTGATGAGAAAGAATCTAAAACAAAGAGTGTACGAGAGAGAGAGAGAGAGAGAGAGAGAGAGAGAGAGAGAGAGAGAGAGAGAGAGAGAGAGAGAGAGAGAGAGAGAGAGAGAGAGAGAGAGAGAGAGAGAGAGAGACAGAGACAGAGAGAGAGAGAGAGAGAGAGAGAGAGAGAGAGAGAGAGGACGACGACGACAGGAACAAGAGGAAAGCAGAGCGATGGAGAGGAAGCTGGTTGTGTAAGAATCGTTCACCAACATGACGTCAATCCAAACCCCCAAAACCCACCTCCTCCCCCTCTCCTCCCCCCCCCACTGTTAACCCCAATCCCTGCTATTTATAGTCTGAAGACGCTTCCCCTTTCCTCCTCCTTCTCCTCCCTGTAGGAGGAGAACTGGTTTCTCACACAGATGAGAAGCAAAGCGTCTGTTAAATGAGGAGAAAAATAATCAGACTGGACTGCAGAGATGAAAGTCTGTCTGTCTGTTGCTCTCATAGCTTCAGCTGAGCCTGCATGAAGCCTCATTCTTCACTTTTATAATATTCACTTAATGATCTACGCTGCAAACATGTCACACCATCATCACTGTCTTCTGCCGTGCATCGCCTCACACTCATGGACCGGAGTAAAGAACAGTAATAATCTTTACTAGTCCTACAGACGATGTAGCTCACATTGCTGTACATTGACAAATAAATAACAACTGAATTATTTTAACTGCATTCATAAAAACAAGGTAAGTAACACCGCGGCTCTAATTCACGACCTAATGCACCAATCAAATCTATTTCTGCATCTGTCCAAACAGCTTCTGTAATTCCACAAATCCACCAAAGATGTTCTGTTTTAAGACTCTCCCAGGCTGCAGTACCACCTTCCTCCTGAAGTGTAAATGGTGCACCAGCGGGGGCGCTGCTGCACCAACAAAGAAAAGTAGTTTCATATACGAATGGTGAATGGACTGTACTTGTAAAGCACTTTTCTCGTCTTTCTGACCTCTCAACGCGCGTCAACACTCACATTCACACAGCGCAGGCACAGCGACGAGCGGACCGGGGATCGAACGGCCGACCCTCTGATTGACGGACGAGCCTGCTCTCCACTGAGCCACAGTTAGATCCACCAACAGTCACATGACTGCATTCTGTTCCAAAGTCATACCTTTCTTTAAAACATGACCCATGTGAGCGTGTCTTTTAGTGCACATGAGCGTAAGACATGCTCACGTGCACTAAAAGACACGCTCACATGCACTAAAAGTTTAGTGCATGTGATCGTGTCTTTTAGTGCATGTGAGCGTGTCCTTTAGTGCATGTGAGCGTGTCTTTTAGTGCATGTGAGCGTGTCCTTTAGTGCATGTGAGCGTGTCTTTTAGTGCATGTGAGCGTGCATGTGAGCATGTCTTTTAGTGCATGTGAGCGTGCATGTGAGCGTGTCTTTTAGTGCATGTGAGCATGTCTTTTAGTGCATGTGAGCGTGTCTTTTAGTGCATGTGAGCGTGTCCTTTAGTGCATGTGAGCGTGTCCTTTAGTGCATGTGAGCGTGTCCTTTAGTGCATGTGAGCATGTCTTTTAGTGCACGTGAGCGTGTCCTTTAGTGCATGAGAGCGTAGAAACGTAGCGCCCCCCTCAGATAGAGGCTGTCACCATGTTGAGAGCCATGTGGAGGCAATCAAAAGAAATGCTCCCAATGGTCACATGTTGCATCTTTGAACTGATTGGGACACAAACACTGGTTTCTGTCACACCAAAGCCTCTGAAAGGTCGACGACCATCTCATCTGCTCTGATGTCGTTACACCGGAGTCATGTGCTGTCCGAGCAATGGTGCTGAAAGCGGCCCAGTTACTGAGGAAAAGGTGTAATTACACCAAACTTCACAAGAAGCTCCAAAACACCGAAATACAACTGTTTTAAGTTCAGTACAACACAGAAAAATCCCTGTTTGACGAAGGAGTTATTGACCAAAGAGTAAAAGAATACACCAACGCCAGGTACTCACACCAGCACGGGTCTCACAGCGTTGTTCATGTTGCCGTAGGCCGCCCGGCCCAGCAGCTCCCTGAAGCAGCTCTCAGCCAGCGCCGCCGGGTTCTCCTCGCCATCCTGACCCGCCACCGAGGGAGTGCTGGGGTGCCCCGCCCTGTCCGACACAGAAGACACACAGAGAGTGTTTAGAAATAAAATAAGCTCGAGGTATCCTTAAATCATGTTCAGAGCACTGACACACAGAGAGAGAGAGAGAGAGAGAGAGAGAGAGAGAGAGAGACACACACAGAGAGAGAGAGAGAGAGACACACAGAGAGAGAGAGAGAGAAAAAACATAAAAAGCATAATAATGTCACATGGTGTCACATGATCGATATGATTCCATCTTTCTAGTTAGAGGTGGAAACAGGATGTTTTCTGTAATCAAGCAGAGCAGCGTCTTGGTTCCAGCCCGACCGCCGGCCCTTCATCCTATGCAACACCTGTGGGGTGACGTCAGAAATGCTGTTTCTGAGGCAAACTGAACTGCAGAGGAATTATGGGACGTAGTCCAATCGTCCTGGGCTGGAACACCTGTTCACAGGCGGTCGACTGCATGCAACACAGACGTGAAGCAGTTCTCAGAAACAGTCGATTAGTTCAGTGATTCTCAGGAAAGCTGAATCCTCAAGCACTCTTCAGTTCACAGGAACGTTTGAGTTTGTAAAGACAAACGCAGACACTGCTGTTTCTTTGAAGCCTGATATTCCCTCTTGTTCACTTCCTGTGACGTGGAATAGAATGTGCAGTGTTCCCAATGCATTGGTGTGTCCGGGAACAGAAGCTATTATAAGGAGTTTGGGCTTTACTTTTGAAGCACACTGCTGTTATTTTGGACACAACTGTATATCTGAATGATCTACCAGGAGACGGGCTGCTGGTCCGTCTGAAGGAGTTCTACCTGCTGCTGCTGCAGGAGGACGGTCACCAAGCACACGACCACAGCAGGTCACTCGTAAACACAATGTAAGAACAACGTGTGATCTGAATGAATGTCCCACTGATCCTGCAGCTCGACATGAACGATAAAAACCTCGTTTGTGTAGTCAGTGGAGTCCTACAGATGTCAGGACTCACCGTGCTGGCAGGAGAGCAGCATCTCCTGAACCAGATGTTATCGCCCTTCAGTTCATACAGCAGAACTTTTATAATGAAAGTGCACAATACACTACTTTTGAATTCATTATTGAACTTTCCCATAACAATGCGATTAATCGCTAAAAATACATGCGATTAATCGCGATTAAATATTTGAACTGTGATGAGCTGAGGAGATGTGAGCCTCTCTTCTCTCGGAGGTTAATTTGTCACCTGGTGAATTCAAGACGCAGTGATTTTCGGGTGAAACATGTAAATGAGTTGTCACCATGACGACCATCAATACAGCAAGACTGTACCGATATATACGGACGCCAAGGATCCATCTTATTGTTATTATGATACGATTAGATTATATAAACCATGAGTACCTTTGGGTAACAGTTGCTTTCACTCCTCTCGAGTGTTCTCTGGTATAGAGTCAGCAGGCTGGAGTAGAAACACCTGTTTTTCAGGTGCATGATGCAATATTTATGTTATTGCAATAATCAGCATTTCGTAAAAAGATTAAAATCACAATGATATCGTATCGCTGACTTATGTATCGTGGTAATATCTTTAATAATGCTTCTGGTGAGTCTCACTCCTAACGACCACAAGCCTCAACGTCCCGGTTCAACCCCGGCAGAGATCACCTTTGCACCTCTATCTCCCTGTATTCTATTCTATTCTATAATATTATATTTAAGTGCTGGTCCGGCACCATTGGGGCTCCACCCTAGTAACGTGTTTTACAAAGTACCTAAAAAAGTATATTTTTTACAAAGAAACTACAAAAGTAACTTTTTTTACAAAGTAACTAAAAAGTAACTTTTTTTTACAAAGTAACTACAAAGTAACTTTTTTTACAAAGTAAATACAAAGTAACTTTTTTTACAAAGTAACTAAAAAGTAACTTTTTTACAAAGTAACTAAAAAGTAACTAAAAATAAACTAAAAAAACATGCTATAAATATATTTTTTTAATAGCTCCACCCTAGTAACGTTTTTTACAAAGTAACTAAAAAAGTATCTTTTTTACAAAGTAACAAAAAAAGTAACTTTTTTTACAAAGTAACAAAAAAGTAACCTTTTTTACAAAGTAACTAAAAAGTAACCTTTTTTACAAAGTAACTAAAAAGTAACCGTTTTTTTACAAACTAAAAAGTAACTTTTTTTTACAAAGTAACTAAAAAGTAACTTTTTACAAAGTAACTAAAAAGTAACTTTAAAAATAAAGTAACTAAAAAAACATGCTATAAATATATTTTTTTACATAATTATCTGACTTATGACGACTTTTCCACATACAAACTCTTCAACTCTGTTATTTATAGATTCTTTGTTGTATTTGTATGTTAAGGTGCAATTAAATGAATTTGAGGTCAAGCATTTCACTACATATTCTTGTACAACCAGTATTTGACCAAAAAGCTTTGAACTTTGGTGAAAGGTAATGTATGAAACTTTTGCTAAAAAATATGTTTTTCGACATGCTGTACTGTGACTTGTTTAAATTAAGTTGAGTATCTTCAAAATAAAGTAAATAAAATAACTTTCAGAATATAGTAACTTTTTTTACAAACTAAAAAAGTAACTTTGTTTTACAAAGTAACTAAAAAAGTAACTTTTTTAAACTTTTTTTTTTTAATTATAAAGTAATGCTGGTCCGGCACCATTGGGGCTCCACCCTAGTAACGTTTTTTACAAAGTAACTAAAAAAAAGTAACGTTTTTTACAAAGTAACTAAAAAAAGTAACGTTTTTTACAAAGTAACTAAAAAAGTATATTTTTTACAAAGTAACTAAAAAAGTAACTTTTTTTACAAAGTAACTAAAAAGTAACTTTTACAAACTAAAAAGTAACTTTTTTTACAAAGTAACTAAAACCTAACTTTAAAAATAAAGTAACTAAAAAAACATGCTATAAATATATATTTTTACATAATTATCTGACTTATGACGTCTTTTCGACATACAAACTCTTCAACTCTGTTATTTATAGATTCTTTGTTGTTGTATTTGTATGTTATGGTGCAATTAAAGGAATTTGAGGTCAAGCATTTCACTACATATTCTTGTACAACCAGTATTTGACCAAAAAGCTTTGAACTTTGGTGAAAGGTAATGTATGAAACTTTTGCTAAAAAATATGTTTTTCGACATGCTGTACTGTGACTTGTTTAAATTAAGTTGAGTATCTTCAAAATAAAGTAAATAAAATAACTTTCAGAATATAGTAACTTTTTTTACAAACTAAAAAAGTAACTTTGTTTTACAAAGTAACTAAAAAAAGTAACTTTTTAAAACTTTTTTTTTTAAATTATAAAGTAATGCTGGTCCGGCACCATTGGGGCTCCACCCTAGTAACGTTTTTTACAAAGTAACTAAAAAAAGTAACGTTTTTTACAAAGTAACTAAAAAAAGTAACGTTTTTTACAAAGTAACTAAAAAAGTATATTTTTTACAAAGTAACTAAAAAAGTAACTTTTTTTACAAAGTAACTAAAAAGTAACTTTTTTTACAAAGTAACTAAAAAGTAACTTACAAACTAAAAAGTAACTTTTTTTACAAAGTAACTAAAAAGTAACTTTTTACAAAGTAACTAAAACCTAACTTTAAAAATAAAGTAACTAAAAAAACATGCTATAAATATATTTTTTTACATAATTATCTGACTTATGACGTCTTTTCGACATACAAACTCTTCAACTCTGTTATTTATAGATTCTTTGTTGTTGTATTTGTATGTTATGGTGCAATTAAAGGTATTTGAGGTCAAGCATTTCACTACATATTCTTGTACAACCAGTATTTGACCAATAAGCTTTGAACTTTGGTGAAAGGTAATGTATGAAACTTTTGCTAAAAAATATGTTTTTCGACATGCTGTACTGTGACTTGTTTAAATTAAGTTGAGTATCTTCAAAAATAAAGTAAATAAAATAACTTTTAGAATATAGTAACGTTTTTTACAAAGTAACTAAAAAAGTAACTTTTTTTACAAAGTAACTAAAAAGTAACTTTTTTTACAAAGTAACTAAAAAAGTAACTTTTTTTACAGAGTAACTAAAAAAGTAACTTTTACGAAGTAACTAAAAAAGTAACTTTTTTTACAAAGTAACTAAAATAACTTTTTTTACAAAGTAACTAAAAAAGTAACTTTTTTTACAAAGTAACTAAAAAAGTAACGTTTTTAAACTTATTTTAAAAATTATAAAGTAATGCTGGTCCGGCACCATTGGGGCTCCACCCTAGTAACGTTTTTTACAAAGTAACACCTGTTTTTCAGGTGCATGATGCAACATTTATGTTATTGCAATAATCAGCATTTCGTAAAAAGATTAAAATCACAATGATATCGTATCGCTGACTTATGTATCGTGGTAATATCTTTAATAATGCTTCTGGTGAGTCTCACTCCTAATGACCACGAGCCTCAACGTCCCGGTTCAACCCCGGCAGAGATCACCTTTGCACCTCTATCTCCCTATATTATATTCTATTCTATAATATTTAGAGGATGTGTTGTGTATTTAATCTGGCAGTCAGCTGTGAAGAGGTTGAGATATGTGACGTCACTGATGAAGGAATTCAGAAAACTAAAGAGGTCAAAGTCGTCTTCAAGGTGGCTGCCTTCAAAACACAACAGAGCGAGTGTGTGTGTGTGTGTGAGAGAGAGTGTGTGAGAGTGTGTGTGCGTTGCACATCTCAAGCAGCCTTTAATTGTGGAACAAGGAGACTTTCCTTCACCTCTGCTTTCTGCACGTCCGCCCTTCCCGAGAAGCAATTAACGGAATCGGACGTCCTTGACCGCGGCTCCCCGCCGGCTTCCAGCAGGAAGCCCACAACACGGCGCCGCGGGGCCGGCTGACCACGACTGCGTCTGAGATCCACAAAGTGCATTTCTTGCAGCGTTTAACAGCGAAACACTATTTGTTCGGCCCTCAGAGCGCCGGCTCGCTGCTGATGGACTCGGCTGTGAGGAGGGAGGGCAGCATCGTCTGAACTAATGACCACCTGCCATCCACAGCATGCTGCTATTCAAAGAGATGAAGAGCTGCGCAGCGTGTCGGGGGACTTCTCCAGAAACCATTTACAAAAACTCTCTTTGCTCTATTTTTCCTCCGAGTTCATTTATTTTAATGAAACAGCAAAGTGTAATTTACATAACATCAAGTGTCAGTGTTTCCATCCAACAGAAACCCACGTTCCTCCTCCTGCACCAAACATTAGGGAATGCAAACACGTAGTTACATATTGGGCATGTTCACAATAAACTTTAATCGTTAAAAAACCTATGCAAGCGTACAAATACAACGCAAAGCATACGTATCTCCACATAACCGTAGTTTAATAACCGCTGGACATTCAGTGCACACATCCCTGAGATACGTCATCAGTTAACTCAACTCAAACATCACGCGTCACCTAAAATCACTCCCGTGGCTCCATATGGCAAATAATGCTTCACAGCCAGATTAGAGGACACACAACATTTAGCATTTTAATAATAATTGTCTCTCAATTGTTTGCTTCCATTACGTTCTATGTCAGGGCTGTGTGCTGTCTTGTGATTCTTTTAGATGTTGCTGCCCCCTAGTGGCCAACAACAATCAATACAGCTTGAAGTAATTCATTTAATTACGAGTCAATTACTCTGAAGGTACTCATGAATACGTTGTGCTCTCCGGTCTTTAAGACATCCTGAGTGCAGCTAAACGTCGTGGTCTCTTCCCAACGCAGACGCTCATCAGTCATTGGGGCCGAGTTCCTTGTGAAGAGGCGGCGGCGGCCTGGAGAGAACGCTCACGACGCGTTGCTGTGTTTTGGTTCTGGCGCTGCGTGATTGCAGACCATCGGCGTGATTCCCGTGCAGGAAGCGTACGCGAGCCTCTTCTGATTGGCAGCTTTATTACCACACAGAGCACCAGAGGCACGCGAGCACATGTGTTGCGGTTGTAAAAGACTTAAATTCAGCAACAAATCTCCTCATTCAACACGAATGGTCTCAAAAGACAAACAAACCAAACTCCAGTCATAAAGTGATGACGTCCATGAAGAGGCTTCATTCAGCGACCGTGTCGTGATCCTCATGAGGTCGTTGATCGCTGGTAAAACCCAACAGAGGGCCAGACATGTACTGCTGGGCTGGGCTGGACTCTACACACTGGATTGGTCGATGGTGATGTTACGATACGATCTCCAACCGTAAACTTCGAGATGAGATTCATTACTGACGAGCCACGAGGAAGACGTTCAACTTAAAACACCCGTTCTCAGGACTTGCGTACACTTTTGCTTCCTGCTCCAGGCCCCGCTGGGCCCGGTCCTGCAGAAGGACCCGAGTTCTGTGACGCTCCAGGCCCCGCTGGGCCCGGTCCTGCAGAAGGACCCGAGTTCTGTAGCGCTACAGACACCACTATGTATGTCTATATTACCCTTCAGACTCAACTCCTCTGGAGCACTGCAGGGACCCGGTGCAGGACTTGAGGACCCGTTTGGTGCGTTTCTCCTGCACCACCAGCACCAACAGGCACCTACAGCGAGCGACTGCGTCACTGTGTCTGGTCCTGATGCTCAACGTGTTACAATACAACCGATCGCAAGATGTAAACAAAGATGGATTTGGGTTTCTTCATGACATCACATCATAACCTCCTTACTTACTCCACCTGTGATGAAGAGGAGGTTCTGAAGGTAGCACGAGAAGAAGGAGAAAAAAACACAAGGAGGGAACAAGAAAGAAAGAAAGACGGGGTCCAAAAATAGATTTCTGTTCACATGGAAACCACCGGAATGAGACGGAGAGGAGAGAGAGGAGAGGGAGGAGAGGCCACGGGGAGAGGAGAGAGGAGAGAGAGGAGAGAAGGCCACGGGGAGAGGAGAGACAAAAGGAGGAGAGGAGTGGAAAGGAACAAAGCATAAAGTGTGGAAAATAATTGACTGGATGTGTGTGTGTGTATGTGTGTATGTGTGTGCGTGCGTGTGCGTGTGTGTGTATGTATGTGTGCATATGTGCATGTGAGCAGTACCTGTCCAGGTCTTCGCTGTCCTGCATGTTGAACAGCATGGAGGGGATCAGCTTGTCCATGTGCTGGGGCTCCCAGATGATGGCCTGCAGCTCATCGTTCACCGTCTTCCTCACGACGCCCTGCAGCCCTTTGATCCCGGCCACGCGGATCCTGACACGGACACACGGGGGCGCTGTTAGTCATCACGGGACAGCGCCGAGGTCATAGCGTTAGCATTTAGCAGGCTGTGTTAGCATGAATCTCCACGCTCCACTGGCAGCTGTAGAGTCATTAGGTTTCATCCTCTGGTGGCCTTTGATGTCTGCACCTAATTTAATGTCCAAACATCCGAACACTGTCCAGACATTTCTCTCTGGACCAGTTGTTGGACCAACAGATGGACCAAACTACTGACCGACACCGCCGGCCTTTCACTGCTACTCCCCAAACACAGACTACATCACTGGATAAGGTTTGGTGATCAGGCTTTACTCTGTAAAGGCCTGAGCAGCTGTACCTGCACCAACGTGGCACCATTGAACTCACCTTCAGCCGTGCTGCTGAGCACACTGCTCTCCTGATGCTGTGCACTATTCACACAACGCGCCTCATTGCAAGAACTCCATTTCACCAACGCAGGTACAGAGAAATGATGAGTCGTTGGAGACTGAAGCACATTTATAACCTCGATATATATTCACGCAATATTTCTGTGACGTTTACGTTCCTTCATGAAGTCTTCATCGCTCGTCGCTCTGCCTTCAAATTCAACATTCATACTTTGCATAACTACCCTCAGCGTTGTAAATATCCGTCTCTGCAGAGCGACTGTGTCTCAAACCACTCATCTTAAGAACACTGCACATCTGCACACTAACATCTGCAGAGGGTCAAGGTTCACCGGTTACCTCGCCTTCAGCCTGATTCAATGACCACCAGAGGAACTCCTCCCACCTCCAGCGAGATGCTGCCGGAGTCAACAATGAAACAAGTGAGAAGTCATTCTGTTCACAGGCAGAAATATTCCCAGCATCAGCATAAGTTAATATAGAATAACTCTCAAAATAACCCGAATCACTTCAAGTTCTCACATCATTTCATCAGCAGTGGAAAGATCCGAACAATAAGATATCAATGTGGATATGATCCATTAGATTAGAAGAAGAGGCCGTTTCTGAAAGTGGACGTTAAAACGTCTTCATCATCATAACAACAACAACAACAACAACAGCTCAGCTCCGCCCCATGAGGAGAGCTGATCAGAGTAACTCTCTGCACCATCAACGATCGATCAGAAGTTTCTCACATGAATGTGAAGGTCCGCTCCGCGAGTAAGACTGAGATTAAACTCTTCATCATGTTGTCGTGGGCCGCTTCACTTCAGGGACAATATTAAGCTTATTCTTTTCTTTTAAAACGAAGATAATGAAAGAATCTTCACTTGTCTGTGACGACCGATGCAGCCGCTCTCTGGATCTAATCAGTAATAAATGAGCCATCTTCTTTTCCACTGCGGGGATTTCTTTAATGAGTGGAATTAAAGTGGTGAGACTCAAACCTCGATCAAGGATAAGTTGTGTTTTCTTCTGGCATACGAACCAAGTTCAACACAGATTCATGATGAATACACTGGATTCAGTGAGAGGAGGTATCAGGGTCTTAAGCTTAGCTTAAGGTCCAGCTGAAACGCTCAACTGGACAAAAGTAACACAAATATAAAGACTTTGGTAGTCAGGTCAGGACATTAGTCCAAGAAACAACTTCCTTTAACTTAGACGAGGGCAGAAAGTCTCATAAATAGAATTCTAAGTTAGAAAATGTTGGAGCCTGAGCTACAACACCTATAGATGGTGGAGGTCTACATATTAAAACATCAGTTTTTATAATGTACATTTAAAGTTCTGAAGATATTAAACCAGTGCGGTCTGCTTTATATTGTGACATATATTTAAACGTTGACTACGCTGCAATAAAAACACGTGATCATGTGAAGGAAGAGGGGGCCCACAATGGAACCCTGAGGGATCCCAAGATGATGAAATACCTCCAATATGAACAAAGACGAGCAGAAATATATACAGAGGAGCATGCACCCTCAAAGGAGCAGTGTGTAAGATCGCCAACTACAACCAACGTCGTAGAGACTTGACTTAAAAACACTGAAGTCTCTCTGGACTCTGTTTGGTTTGCTTGTTCTGGGAAACTGTAGAAACATAGCGATGCAACATGGCGGACTACGTGAGGAGGACCCGCTCCCGATGTAGATATGAAGCGAACGAAAACACAACGATTACTTTCTATTATTATGCCAATAAATCTCCATGAATCCTACACAATGTTCCTTTATAACTGTTAGGAATAACAGTCTCAGTGCCGAATAACTGTGAAGAGTCTTCACCAGCTCAGAAGACACGTGTCTCTGTGAGAGTCCCTGTCGTCTTACCTGGTTCTGGTCTCGGGGTCTTCGTGGGTGGAGTGGCACATGGCGCTGAACTGGGACACAAAGAAGTCGTAGCGGCGGTGGTAAGACGGCGTGTCCTCCTCAATGTTGGCAAACTTCACAAACTAGAGAGAGGAGGAAGACATCCGTTAGTGTCTCTTGTCTTCGGCCCATCATCAGTTCTGTCCTCGATCCATCGCTGACATCAGATCACAACTCAGTGACTCGTCACCTCAACAATGGAGAGAAGCAGAACTCAAGGCCAGCAAGAGCACGATGACACGCCAGTTAAATAACGTCACATTGTTGCAAAGGGATGAACGGGAAGCGCCGGCGATAATGATGAGAACCATGAGAGCCCCCCCCCCCTATTGTTTTGTCCAGCCTATAAGTTCCTCCCTCCCAACGAGCGGAGTGTCCTCTCGAGCCTCCTCCTCCTCCTCCTCCTCCTCCTCCTCCTCCTCCTCCTCCTCCTCCTCCTCCTCCTCCTCCTCCTCCTCCTCCTCCTCCTCCTCCTCCTCCTCCTCCTCCTCCTCCTCCTCCTCCTCCTCCTCCTCCTCCTCCTCCTCCTCCTCCTCCTCCTCCTCCTCCTCCTCCTCCTCCTCCTCCTCCTCCTCCTCCTCCTCCTCCTCCTCCTCCTCCTCCTCCTCCTCCTCCTCCTCCTCCTCCTCCTCCTCCTCCTCCTCCTCCTCCTCCTCCTCCTCCTCCTCCTCCTCCTCCTCCTCCTCCTCTCCAGTCAGCTGAGCTCTCCTCTCATTGTCCACTGCAACAAATTGCCTCCGTAACGTTTTAGGCAACGGCGGCCAAAACGCAGCCGTTCCAGCTGTCCTTCCCTCCCTTTCTGTCCCTGACCTTCCTGCCTCGGATGAACGAGCAGGAGAGCGGCTTCTCTTCCACATCACCAAACGTGTTGCTGAGCTACTGCAGCAGAGGACACAAAGAGCAGAGATCATATATCCACCTTCACTTCTCTTTGTGGAGATCTCAGCAGCCACTGGATGACTTGTTACAATGAACAGAAAGAGTTGTCCCAAATTTAATGGAATAGTAATTATGAAATGTAATCACTCGCATCTAGCGCCACCATCGGGTCAAAATTATAATTGTTTGATATTTTTGGCATTCCCATCAAAACAAAGGCAATAAATAAGACGGTATTTATTTGGGAGGGGTTATTGTAGCTTCTTTAACCCTGAAGAACACTGCCGTGTCCAAACGCTGCATCGTGGCTCCGAGTGTGCGACTATGTTTCTGGATCTGAAGATCGACTGAAGAGACGACTGAGGAGAGGACTGAGGAGAGGACTGAGGAGAGGACTGAGGAGAGGACTGAGGAGAGGACTGAGGAGAGGACTGAGGAGAGGACTGAGGAGAGGACTGAGGAGAGGACTGAGGAGAGGACTGAGGAGAGGACTGAGGAGAGGACTGAGGAGACGACTGAGGAGAGGACTGAGGAGAGGACTGAGGAGAGGACTGAGGAGAGGACTGAGGAGACGACTGAAGAGAGGACTGAGGAGAGGACTGAAGAGAGGACTGAGGAGAGGACTGAGGAGAGGACTGAGGAGAGGACTGAGGAGAGGACTGAGGAGAGGACTGAGGAGAGGACTGAGGAGACGACTGAGGAGAGGACTGAGGAGAGGACTGAGGAGAGGACTGAGGAGAGGACTGAGGAGAGGACGAGTGCTTTAAGAGGCTGGTAGTTATGTCTGAGCTACTACTTCTACTTCCCTCGGGACAATTTAAAACACAACAACCACAGGGGCTTAAAGTGTGCAATGGAGCGTTCTTAATGATCTATGCATACTGATTACATAACGAGTGGTAAAGAGTCAAATCCATTCACACAGACATGGTGATCATTGCCCATCGGTCTCAGCAGCCACAGCACAGCGAGCGGTTGGAACCGTGGACGTCTTTTTACAAACGCGACGGTTTTACAATTATGTCGCCAAAGATGAGGTTCACTCCAACGTGGACACGCTTCTCTTTTACGTGTCCAACACTCGTTTCCTGGAGGTTTGAGAGCAGAGCTGAGACTTCCTGAGGAATATTGAATATTGAACATGTGAATATTGAACATGTGACGCGAACGCTTCGGTCAGAAAACACGACCGGAGATAAGATGACTGAGATGTTTCAGCTAAAACATATTCTACACGTCTCGCCCCAAATAAACTCTTTACTCTAAAGGAGAGGAGAGAGGAGAGGAGAGGAGAGGAGGAGAGGAGAGGAGAGGAGAGGAGAGGAGGAGAGGAGAGGAGAGGAGAGAGGAGACGAGAGAGGAGAGGCTGGAAGTAATTAAATATATTTATAGCACATAAAGCCTTTATTTCCAACATTGTAACACTAGTGGACACTTGAATATAATAATAATATAACATAATAATTGGACATAGATTACATTGTATTCCAATTTTTTGTAAAACACATCAAAGAAATTCTACCTTCTTTGTAATGATTGATGTGATAATAACTGTTGTTCTGCACTGAAGACGTGTTCTAGTCATGGCTCTGTTTCATAGAGGAGCAGGACTTTAAGGAGTTAAAGTCACTAAAGCTGTCGAAGAACTTCTCCAAAAGAATCTGAGCAAAACAAAAAGAGTAAAATGGAAGAAGATTGAACAGACGATAAATAAACTCCCGTGTTTGTGACTCAGTGGAGGACTGACGAGTCTCTGCTATAGAGACGGGAGGAGACACACTTCTAGTCTGCCGAGTCCTCCTGATGACTTAACGTGCAGATAAATGTGGAAACAGAAAACGGCTGTCACACACACACACACACACACACACACACACACACACACACACACACACACACACACACACACACACACACACACACACACACACACACACACACACACAGTCTGGCCATTCACAGAGTACTTTACATTGAGACCAAAATCTTTTTCTTCTGATATTTTTCTCAATAAACACCGACGGTTGAAGCTCTTCTAAGTCTTGGGTGTATAAAAAACTCTGGAAAGAAGTTAACTACGAGTCCCAGAATGCACTTCAGTGACTCCCCTCCCTGTCCCTGCAGCCTCTCTCCTCCTCAGACTCTAAACACCACATGAAGAACCCACAAGGCTCAGAAGGAACCCACGAGGCTCGGAAGGAACCCACGAGGCTCGGAAGGAACCCACGAGGCTCGGAAGGAACCCACGAGGCTCGGAAGGAACCCACGAGGCTCGGAATGAACCCACGAGGCTCGGAATGAACCCACGAGGCTCGGAAGGAACCCTCGAGGCTCGGAAGGAACCCACGAGGCTCGGAAGGAACCCACGAGGCTCGGAAGGAACCCACGAGGCTCGGAATGAACCCACGAGGCTCGGAAGGAACCCACGAGGCTCGGAAGGAACCCACGAGGCTCGGAAGGAACCCACGAGGCTCGGAAGGAACCCACGAGGCTCAGAAGGAACCCTCGAGGCTCAGAAGGAACCCTCGAGGCTCAGAAGGAACCCTCTGGGTTCTTGGAGGAGGAGACGGGGCTGATGTTCGCTGCGGCTTAAAGCGAGCTAATAACAGTTCGTCTGTGACAGGATGTGGTAAACAGACACCGCCAAAGTAAGAGTTAAATGAGGTATTTAACCACCGTCATCAACCTCTGGGCGGCAGCACAGTGACGGGTTTTACTGCTTTATGGTAATTTTGGTTTCATAAACAACCTGCATGTATGTATGTAGCGCATACGCTCACATTTGGATGTTTCTCCACAACAAGACTTTGTGATAAACAGAAGAAAACATAAAGACCATAATAATGTCAGGAGCGTTGAGAATGATGTGAAAGAAGCCAGCAGAGTATAGATATACTTATCATGTTAAATCAACCCTCCTCTAACTCTGTACATCAGACAAACGGCAAATAACTTATCAGCTGACGAAACACAATCTGTTATCATGTAAACATCTCACTGGCTCATCTCCTCATGCGTCGCTTCCTTCTCAACGTTTACATCCTGCATGTGTACGTTGTGATTTATTATATTTTACCAACTGATTAAAAGGTCCAGGCTCCAGTAAACGATATGGATTCTTAGCTTCATGTCGGACATTAATAAACTCCATCAGGTCAAATGATTGCTGCTGGTGAAGCTGTTGAAATGTGAACGTTTGTCTTCTTCACCATCCTGATGGAGAACATGAAACTACTTCTGTTACCTCTTCACCCTCCTCCTCCTCATGGCACCATATCTGGATATTTTATTTTATTTATTTTATGTATTTTATTTTATTTATTTTATTTATTTTATTTATTTTATTTATTTTATTTATTTTATTTATTTTATTTATTTTATTTATTTTATTTATTTTATTTATTTTATTTATTTTATTTATTTTATTTAATTCATTTAATTCATTTATTTATTTTATTTATTTTATTTATTTTATTTATTTAATCATTGTAGAGCTCCTTGTAGAGCTCCTTGTTGTCTTCTCTCATTTACGATGTATATTATATGTATAAATATTAGCCGGGGGTACTTTCTCATGTAAATCTGAGCTCCTGCACAGTAGAAGCTGTTTTGTTCTGCGTTAGTGTTCCTGAAGGTCTCGATTCTCACCGAGTTGGTCCCGAGGACCTGCAGGTCTGGTTCTCTGGACTCCAGCAGCTTGGCCACCATCTGCAGGAAGCTCTCCACGAAGGGTTTGATGCTCTGAGAGTGACAGGCCATCAGCAGCTGGTCCAGAGCCTCCATGGCTATCACCACGTTACTGAGGAGGAGGAGGAGGAGGAGGAGGAGGAGGAGGAGGAGGAGGAGGAGGAGGAGGAGGATGATTTTTCTTTCTGATATTACATTTTAAATCTTCTTCTGCATCAGTCAGCCGTCAGTGATTTACACTCAGCAGGTTAGGAGTTAAAAAATAAAAAATGACAAAAATAGTAATAATAATACATTGATTTTGAATAGCACTTAAAAAGCTACGCAAAGGCACTTTACATGGTAAGACCATGAACAGTAACATCTGATAAATATCTATATTATAATAATATTAACATCACATGAATATGCATCACAGGTTAAAAGGTTTAACGGTGACTAGAGGAGTGAGGGAGAACGTCATCACAGTAACTGAACACATGCAGCAGCTCATCACAGTAACTGAACACATGCAGCAGTTCATCACAGTAACTGAACACATGCAGCAGTTCATCACAGTAACTGAACACATGCAGCAGCTCATCACAGTAACTGAACACATGCAGCAGCTCATCACAGTAACTGAACACATGCAGCAGCTCATCACAGTAACTGAACACATGCAGCAGCTCATCACAGTAACTGAACACATGCAGCAGTTCATCACAGTAACTGAACACATGCAGCAGTTCATCACAGTAACTGAACACATGCAGCAGCTCATCACAGTAACTGAACACATGCAGCAGCTCATCACAGTAACTGAACACATGCAGCAGCAGCTCATCACAGTAACTGAACACATGCAGCAGCTCATCACAGTAACTGAACACATGCAGCAGCAGCTCATCACAGTAACTGAACACATGCAGCAGCTCATCACAGTAACTGAACACATGCAGCAGCAGCTCATCACAGTAACTGAACACATGCAGCAGCTCATCACAGTAACTGAACACATGCAGCAGCTCATCACAGTAACTGAACACATGCAGCAGCTCATCACAGTAACTGAACACATGCAGCAGCTCATCACAGTAACTGAATGGATCAGCGTATTGATCCGGTCTTCTCTTCAGAAACACACGAAGCAGAGTGTTTGTTCTCTCCTGATCATTTGAATCTCTTTCCAGCAGCAGAAGGCGCCGAGAGGTGATCATTTCACAGAATCCACTCTGATCATTCCGATGAGTTTCGTGACGCTTTCTGTTATTAAATGCTTCTTTTTATTCTCTGTTTACAGGTGAAAGTGTCACATTCTGTCTTATAACACCACAAATAAGTGAGGAGCACTAATATTATATAGGTTTCCCGTGAAGAGGTCTTTTGAAAAGACCTCCGCGTTAGGTAGGAGGAGAACCCTGACGGTGCAGTGAGTGACTCACCCGTAGCGGTGTCGCAGCACGTCTCTGCTCAGCCTCTCGGCGAGGTACGCTCCGATCCGGTCCAGCTTCTCTGGAGCCGACACGGCGTAGAAGGTCAGCTTCTCCATGTCCGACTTACTGAGGCCATCCTGAAGGAACAACACACAGAAGGTGGTCCGGCTTCATGCTGCTGTAGGATTCCAACTAGAGCACCAAATGTGGATTAATCCGCCGCTGAAAGTAGTCCCCAAAACAAATGCTCCATTTCCTCCTGTTGGTTTGATTAAAACCTACAGAGACTTGTTGTTAAACATGAAACTATACATCTGTGTTTCTAAAGATTGATTCTTCAGTAGGAACCAATGGGATTGGAGCTGAGAGCCACAGACAGGAAGTCAGAACGTTGTTGGTTTCTCTTTAACTGGACAAATATTGAAAAGTCGTTGCTGTCGCGTCAGGTTTAGGCACCAACCATCACTCTGGATCTTATTCTTATCTTCTCTATTCTTGTTGTTTTGTTCCAGACAAAGTCAAATCTAAGTCTGAAGTCTAAATATAAAGATCAAGACCAACTCAACACGTAAAATAAACATCTCAGTTACAAAGTCAAGGCACCTTAAAGAGTCACTGCGCTGGAGTACAAGGCAAGTAATCCTCTTTAACCTCCAGTAGAGTGCATTATATTCCTTAAATTGACAAGGTCTCGACCATTGGAGCATTTCCATTTGCCACTGCACCCGTTTGCTTATGCCAAAAACCCCTTGAGAAGATATCGGGGGGGGGGGGGGGGGGGGAGTAAACGAGAACAAACCGCGAACATGTTTAGCGTATTAATTAACAGCGCTCGAGGAATCAAACGGATTAAATTACTCGTCTAAGCTACGTCACGTCGGATGAACACTGAAGCTTTTCTCTGCGCTCGTCCAATTATTTCTGTCAACACTGAGTTCATCACAGCCAGAAGCTGTGAACCGTCACTGTCCTGAGACTTTCATCTTCCCGACGGTCATTGAACACATGCTCGTGCTAATAAAGAAGACAAATAAAAGATCAGTGAGAGAACGATTAGTCTCAGAAACCTGAGATTACGTCCGTGTGGCTTTAGGTTAATTGAGGATGCAGTGACTTACTTTGGGGTCCTCGGGGAAGATGTTGTCCACCAGGCGTTTGTACCTCGGCCTCAGGGGCCCACAGCAGCCACACACTCCTGCAACAGACCAGAGACACGACCGTTAGGATACGAACCTGTCATAGACCACCATCAGGTCTGACTCAAGCAGACATGCATGAGATGAAGACAGAGAGACCTTCAAGGTGTCGTCTTTACTCACAGACCATCTGGAAGCTCGATCGTGAAATAGTCAACAAATAAGGACCTTTGTAACTTTTACTTTTATTTACCTCCCGAACTCAACAACATCACCACTTTCATCTGATGAATGTTTAATTGTCTTCTCCTCCTCTGACTCACGTCGAGCTCCGAGACAAATCCAGACTCACTGTGGATTCAGAGGGAGTCTCCTATTGACCGGCGTCAATTAGCATTTAGCAGCAGCCGCCTGCGAGTCAATAGGAAGTGAGGAGGCATCACCGCGGAGGAATAAGTTAAGAGTCGCAGCGGGAACGATTACAGACCAGCCGACCGGTCGAACATCAGGAACCCGCAGACTCTCCCGAGGAGAGTCTGACCGTGGTGTGTTCAATACCATCAAGTCATCCTCAAGTGTTCGTTGCAACGGTCCTTCTTTGTTCGGTAGTTCTGTGAGAACATGATGGGATCTTTGTGTCCTCAACGACCACGAGATACAAGTTCACAAGAAGTACAAATTTCACTTTAACGACGTTTAAAGAATATAAATAATGAAATCGCAGCTGTGGGGAGGGTTGCATTTCTTCCTGACCACCGCAGACAGAGGAAGCATTCATAGAACCAGGGTTACATATGCAACTTCTCGCTTGGAGCAGAATTCTTTGAGAGCGCCAGTAAACCAGTAAGAAATGCTCAGATCCTTTCCCTCCTCAGACTCAGAAAACCTAACGTTAGGGACTTCATTTCCCAGGAGCCCCTGCTCACATAGCTCACATAAGGTGAAAGGTACCCTGGGTGCTCTGTAAAGACCTCTAACGCCATTAAAACGTTAAGACCTCCACAGTTTATTTCCCGGGGAACAGTCCTAAGGCAGCTCCCCACCTGGAGGGGGTCTGGAGATGAATCAGCTTCATTACGCCTCAACGGCCTGTCGCCATCATGGATCCTGCAATTAGCCGCAGCTAATTGATCAACCCTGATCAACCCTCCAGAGTCCGTTTCATTCATTTATTCTAAAGCAGTTTCAGATCTCCATCGTTCTCTCACAGCGACGTGTGATGGAAACGATCACACGATTACAGCCGACTGCTGGAAAATCCTCAAAAGCTCTTCCACATGGAGACTAATGTTTCATGTAATGATGGTGGTTCTGGGTTTCACGGGTCAAAGTGTTCTGGAGTCGGTCCAGAGAGTCCGTATGAAGCCACGTGGCTGATCGGATGAGGGAAAGTGAACAGGAAGTGAGTGAAATATGAGCGGCGATGCAATCGGACAATATGGTGTCGCTTTACGTGATAACAACACCGACACAGAGTCAGTGACGTGAAGGAACTGAAACCGGGTTCGGTGACAATCGTTCAGCTCTTTATGTCCACTAACAAAGAACAGCCAGGCTCAAAGTCATCCAGCCACGATCACAAGCATGCAGGTGTATTCCTGGAGGAGCTGCCTCCATGAGAACCGTCTAGAGTTCTGTGTGAGAGTATTAAAACCATATTCTGTATATAAGAGGTAGACGTAGTCGCCGTGACGTCGATCATTGGTTCTAAAGCCTCGAGTTTGGCTTTTTAGGTCGTCGCCATCTTGCTTTTGTGCACCAGGAAGTGACCATATTAGATCTGAGGAGTGACGTAGAGACGGCGTATACATCTCTGTTAGAGAGACCTGTCAATCAGCGTGTAGCCCCGCCCTAAAGCATCCCCTGCTTTATGGTCTGTGTGACTCTAAATGGACCATCATGTACTAAATGAACATCATGCTGTATTGAAGAAGACTTGAAACTAGAGATTGAGACATAAACTCATGTTTACAATGTTTACTGAGGGAATAAATCAAGAGAGAAGTAGAGTCATTTTCTATAGACTTCTATACAACCAGAGGAGTCGCCCCCTGGTGGACACTAGAGAGAATGCAGCTTTAACACATGAAGCTTTGGCTTCATTTAGCAGAACCAGAGGTTGCCGCCTGTTTTTATATATTTACAAATTCTATATGTGGATTTTTTACCGTTGGTTTGATAAAACAAAGTAATCCGAAGAAGTTACTTTGAGCTGTTTTGACTTCTGACGCTCCATCATCCGTCTGACATGGAGCAGACATGTCTCCTGACTGCGGTCAACTTGTTTGTGCAGAGAAAGAGTAAATGAATGACAGCAGCTCCAAATTACATTAAACCCATCGAGTCTCAGAGCGCCGTGGCTTCAATACTGTAATGGAGGCGATGCATCAATGTGAGCGTCCGCCTATAGACCTGCAGAGAGAGGCTGCATAATGGCGCTGCAGAGAGGCTTCAGATGGAGGGATTGTGGTGGTCACACGGACTGATGAATTACACCTCGGCGAAACTAACTCAGCCGGCTGAGGAGAGGCCATTACGGAGCATCGGATCCATCATCCCGCTGCGAACACAAACACGGGGGCAGAGAGGAATGAATAGAATGTTAAACGCCGTCACGACTACCGAGACGCCGTTAGAAATACGATCACGACAGGAGCTTCACAGACGTGTTTGTTCAGACAATAAGGCCGAATGTTTAAAATCGATATTTCAGCGTTTGTAGTCCGCAGTGGCTCTGAAACCGCTCGTTAACACGTGCTTTCATCAGAGTTGCATGTTGGGTAGAGATTTGTTCATCATGGAGCACCTGAGCAGAGTACTAAGATAATCTTTAACTCTTCATCGAGGAGAGGACGGCCACAGAAACACACTGAACACTAGGGGTGGGGGGAAAAATCGATACAGCATAGTATCGCGATATTTTGCGTGGCGATATTATATCGATACACGGACGCCAAGTGTCGATACTTTATTACATAAACTATTTAAAAAATTAAAAAATCAAATTAAAAAATCAAATCAATTGCTTCTTCAGTCCACTAGATGGTGCTGAGTTGTTTTCTGCTGAGGTCAGCAGAGTAGGAAGTTGGTCGAAACAAAGATGGAGACATCAGAGAAAGAACTCAGATAAAACATGTTGTTGACAGTTTTCCTTTGGGGACATCATTTGAAGTTGAAAAAAGTAATAAATCGCAATATATGTTATCACAATACTAGAATATCGCAGCATCGTGAAAGTATCGCGATAATATCGTATCGCGAGATCTCTGGCGATTCCCACCCCTACTGAACACACAGGCAGAGTGGAAACATACTGAGAAACCAACACACACCCTGAAGCAGAAGAAGAAGACCAGGTCGTTGTTTGGTGTAAAATAACCATCATAATAAAGTTCATGTTAAACTGGAGGAGAGTAATCTCTGTTGTCCACACGGTCGTCTTCACAGCTCAAAGCTTAAATAAATGATCGAACAATGTTCGAAAGTGAAACTTCTTTATGGTCAACAACGATCAAACGGCCCAACGAGCAACAACAACGTTAGAAACTAGACACTTGATCAGGGTTCCATCAGAACACAACACAACAATGAACATGTTGTATTTAACAACGGAACAATGAACATGTTGTATTTAACAACGGAACAATAAACATGTTGTATTTAACACCACAACAATAAACATGTTGTCTTTAACACCACAACAATAAACATGTTGTCTTTAACACCACAACAATAAACATGTTGTCTTTAACACCACAACAATAAACATGTTTTCTTTAACAACACAACAATAAACATGTTGTATTTAACACCACAACAATAAACATGTTGTCTTTAACACCACAACAATAAACATGTTGTCTTTAACAACACAACAATAAACATGTTGTATTTAACACCACAACAATAAACATGTTGTATTTAACACCACAACAATAAACATGTTGTATTTAACACCACAACAATAAACATGTTGTATTTAACACCACAACAATAAACATGTTGTATTTAACAACACAACAATAAACATGTGTTGTATTTAACAACAGAACCCAAACCTCTTATTGTCGTATATCGTTCAAACAACATTACAAATCTGACGAGACATTCAACGCCAAGTTTTGACTAAAACCTCCTTCTCTCCACGAGAACAAGTTTCAGGACAAACATCAAAGCAACACTTTGATGCGTGTTGAATATGAACCTGTTCTTTAACAAAACACGACTTCCTGTTCAACACAGCAGCCTAAAGACGTGAACATACGTGAACTGTTGACGCAAACATTTTAACGTGTGAATTCTTAAGATCTCAGTGATTGATTTAGAATTTATATTTATATTATAGTCTTCGTCTAACATCACCTATATGCGTGTGTACACAATGGATCAATACTGTAAGACAGCACCAACAGACCTCCACTGCACATATATAAATATTGCAATACTTTGATTTTTGCCTTATTGCTCAATCACCACCGTGTTTCCTCCTTCAGCGATGAATGAAGACCTGAAAGAGCTTTCAATGAGAAGCCTCTATGTTCGCCACTTTAAGTCTAAATTATGACGTGAATGAATGAATAAAAAGGCAAAACACGTGTCAATTTATTATTACAATTTTTGGCGCAACCAAACGTGCTGAGGTTATAAAGTGAGAGGGTTTCTACAGCAACAGCAATAATTGTGGACACATAATAGAACTGAAAACCATATTACTGCCTTGATGTAGCACTAAATATGCATTTCAAATATAGCTCAGCGCCTTCCTTTCATTTAAAGTGTTTTAATCCACATCGTTTACACATGTGAAGCATTTTAATTCCCTCCCTGCTCCAACGGCGCTGCACAAGAGAGAAACCTGCACATCAGTAAAGCTGTGATCCGATTGAGGGTTCTGGGTTCTGGGTTAGTCCGACCTACCAGAGCTCAGCAGGCCTCTCCCGTTTGAGGCCCGGCTGTAGCTGAAGGCTCCGTCGGCCCGGGCCAGAGGAACCGGCCTGTACCTCCTCAGGACACAACCCAACGGCATGGCCGGGAGACACGTCCACTTCAGGCTCAACCGTGGATTTCACAGCAAAACGACAAAACAGGTTCCGAGTCGGGCCGACGTTTGCATCGTTCAACGAGTTTAAGCTTCCAATTCACCTCACCGACGACAACATTCCAGCTTCAGCTCTCTGCGGATTCTTCCTGCCACAGGAGACGTCACCTGTCCGACGGGCAACGAGTTCGGCCAATGGGACATCAGCTCGAGCGGCGCGTCCGTCACCGGCCGGGATCACGCTTCATTCTGACGGAGAAGACGAGAAGCCGCCGGGTCTGATGCGGGCCTGTCTGCAGCGGCTCGGGTTACCGGCCTCTTGTGTTCAGAGGGAAACGCACACAGATGGAGACAAAAACCCTGCAGCCAGAAAAGCCTCCCAAGTCTCTGTGACTTCACACAACAATGAGCTCGCAAGACACAAAATAATGAGCCGCCACCGCCGGGCCTGCTGCAGGAACCGGACCCGCCGACGAGAAAGTGTCAATTTAAGATGCTTATATTCCATGGATATGATGATTAGTTAATACTTAATTTCAAAGAGGAATGAACTTCTAAAGAACATTCAGACATTAGGATGTGAAAAAATATTAAAATATCTCAAATAAATAAAAATATTGTCCGTGAATTTTACGATACGTCATGAATGTAAAATTAGAAGTCATGTCCAGATATCCTACAATAGGGCGATGAAGTTTAAATGGATGAGGTCATCTCTACAAAGATAAAACTAACGTCATAAAATAAGGTCATGCCCATGAACGGTACATTGAGTCGATAACGTAAAAACGAGTTCATGTCCATATGTCGTACGTTAAGTCGTTAACGTAACAATTAGAGGTAAAAATTATGCAATTAGTGAAAGTAAAAACACTCAAGGTCCTGTCCATGAATTGTACGAGAATTCAATAACGTACAAATATTCAAGGTCCATATTTAATAGAATAAATCGCTAACGTTTAAAAAAACAAAGTAGAATTGAAAATAAAATGTCGAGTGACAATAAGAAGTGCGCTTGTATGAGGTGGCAGCAAAGCAGCGCGCTGCTGTGGTGGCGTTATAGAGATCAGCTCTCGTGACGCCGTCTTTAGAATAGTTACCACCGGGGAACTGAACTGAATATGATCTCTGCTGTTATTTTCACCTTGAGTTCAGTTCCCCGTCAGAGAGAGAAGGTAACGCAGTGAAACCCTCAAAACAGCCGAACTATCCTTTACGTTCCCTCTACGACCCGCTCCGACAGACATCGTGTTCTCCGTCCCGTCTTCTTTCATCCGTCCACACAAACAGTGAATCTCCGTTTACTCCGACCTGCAGCGGAGCCGGCTGTGAGGAGCGTAATCCGCCAGGTGACAGAGCCCCTCAGCCCTCCTGACCAACGTCCCTCTGAACCAACCCCGACCCCAACGGCATCCCATCAACAAACACCGCTCCCTTCGGCTTCACGGTTCCTCCTGAGGGGGGTCGGAGACCAGGAGCCCCTCAGATTGAGGGGCGCCGCGTCGTCCTCGTGAATAAATGAAGTGGAGTCTGTGAAGATAGAAGTGTGATTTAAAGGCATGAAGGAGAAGATGTTTCCCGCCTCTGAAGGACTACAGAAGAGGACCAAAGGTTTAAAGATGACACCGGTCCGAGCAAAAAGACACTTTCAGCAGTTTTGCTTCTTCCACGACTTAATGGATATAAATCGTGAATGGGCTAATTGATGAACAGAGGAATCGTTGCAGCTCAATGCTGGGTATGATTATGGCTCCACCAGCACGCTTTAGTAAGCAGGTGTTTTATCTGTGACGCAAAAGAAACTGTAAATGATGTTTAGTCTATAAATACACCCGACCGACTAAACCCACAGGACTATGAGAACACTGCACATCCATCTCAGAGACGATCACTGCGACAGTCAGAGGCACAGAGGAGCCATAAATATGAAGAAATATGGAGTTATAAAGACATAAAGTCGGACTTCCACACTATTAAAGTGATGGCTGGCAAACACAGAGCTTCCTCATCATGATCAACGCCTCTATAAACGTTAGATATCTGTTCTGCTTCTTTATGAGATGTGCAGAGTGTTGGTGTGCTGTGAACAGCACGGCTGTGGAAGGCTGCATCATCACGTCCTGCTTTCTGGACCTTGAAGGGCGACGCAGATGATGACCCATAAATGTGCCGCCTCCCCGGACAGACGGGCGTCTGAAGTTATGCTGCTTAAAAAGAACAATCTGTGTTCCTGTTCTCTCGCTGCGTGGCCTGCAGGTCTGGACCGGGTCAGCAGTCAGCAGGATCATCTGACGGGACACGAGTTCACCAGCAAGGAAACAAAGAACAACATCTCATATTCATCAGCAGTGAATACTGTGCATGAACACAGCATCACCCTGGAACCTTCTTCTTTACTTTGTTTGTGATTCATTCGGACCAAAACATCCATTTAGTCACGAGTCATGCTCTTTGTGGTGGACCTTTAACACCTTAGAATCATCTTTTGTGCGTCTTTGGTCGCTTTTATTTGATGTAAACTTCTGAAACTCTTTCGCTGTTTTCAAGGCATTTGTTTTTTGGGTGTTCTTTGACACTCGAGCTGGTCAACATATTGTGTGGACGCTGTCTAGATTCAGTTGACTCTAGTTCTGGGGTAAATAATGTGGGATTCCCTTTGAGCCTCAGAGGTTATCCATTGAAGCGTCTCATTGTTCACACAGTAGAGGCTTCAGATGCATGGGAGGGCATCAGATAGCAGACGTCTTGAGCACAGTCACCTTCCCTGTGGCGCCGCCTTGTAAACATCCAACCAGTGACCAGGAAGCAGTCTGCACCTCATGATGGATGCGTTTCAAGTGGAATTATGATCCAACTGGAGATAGTGGATTTGTTGCGGCGGCGGTGGAAGCTCAGTATTTTCTCATTTAAATATTCATGCCGGGTAGACACAGCGAGGAAATGGAAACCAAGTCGGATGAAATCCCAGGGTTCAAGTTTCCGAGGCGGAGGAGGAGGAGGAGGAGGAGGAGGAGGAGGAGGAGGAGGACGTCACAAGACACTCAAGCTCTCTGGAAAGGCTCAGGTGGGAAAGGTACGACACACATCTGAAAATCTCTTCACAGCAAACAGACAAAGGGATTGTTTCTTCTTCTTGATGTCTTCATTCAACTCCAATTCATAGTGAAGACCCTGAGAGAGCAGCCAGTGACATTTGGGCCTTTAGAAACACATTAAAACAGAAGCTCCCTCCGTTTCATCAGCCTGCCACCGAGGGGGGGTGGGGGGGGGGGGGGGGGGGCTAACGCCGAGGAATGACTCCAACCACCGAGATCCATCAAACACAGCAGGGGAGGGGGGGGGGGGGGTGATTGCAGCGCCGGTCCATCCATCTCTGAGCGAATTACAGCCACCGCGAGGGAGAAATCCACCGCAGAAGGACGGAGGAAGAGGAGGAAAGAAGAAAAGGAGGATAGGAGGTGATGATGGAAGTAGAAAGGGAAAAAAAGAGGAACGGATGGTTGAAAAGGGAAGAAATAATGAAATTTAGGGCATTAATGGAGAGCTGGAAGGGAGAATAGGGGACAGACGAAACGTGGGAGGTAGAGAGGAAAGTGGGGGAGGAAAGATGAGAGTAAAGCAGGAGGGAAAAGAAAAGAGATCGGCGAGAAGAAGAAGAGAGGAAAGGGAGGTAGGAGAGACCCATAGGGAAGGAAAGGAGGGATGATAGAGGGGGGAGGAAGTTAGTCGGTTGGCGAGGAGGCTGGTCCTCCAGACGAGGACATCGATCACTAAACAAACCCAGAGTCAGACTACACAAACAATGTGCTCTCTTATTTATCCACCAGTGTTCTTCTGAAGTGAGACAGTTTCAAGAGGATCATGAAAACTTTCCAACCCTGGAAGAGGAATTTAAAAGCCCAGAGCTTAGAAGCTGGTGGGCGTCCAGGGGGGAGAGGAAGGGGGGAGGCGTTGAGACACAATTACCTGTCTAAGCCTTTTTATCAATGGGGGAGGGGGGGGTGGGGGGATTTAGCCGAAGATTCCTCTTCATAAATCCTCCAACAGCTCAGGGACCTTCAGCAGTTTAAGGTTCCTAGCTCAGGACTTCCTTTCACTATCAGTGAAATGAAGATACAGAGACACGCCCACAAACACGCGTGTTAAAGCTGCATTCTCTCTAGTGGCCACCAGGGGGCGACTCCTCTGGTTGTATAGAAGTCTATAGAAAATGACTCTACTTCTCTCTTGATTTATTCCCTCAGTAAACATTGTAAACATGAGTTTATGTCTCAATCTCTAGTTTCAAGTCTTCTTCAATACAGCATGATGTTCATTTAGTACATGATGGTCCATTTAGAGTCACACAGACCATAAAGCAGGGGATGCTTTAGGGCGGGGCTACACGCTGATTGACAGGTCTCTACCAGACCATAAAGCAGAAGATGCTTTAGGGCGGGGCTACACAGTGATTGACAGGTCTCTACCAGACCATAAAGCAGGGGATGCTTTAGGGCGGGGCTACACGTGATTGACGGGTCTCTACCAGAGACGTATACGGCGTCTCTACGTCACTGGTGGGGGTGAATGGTGTTGATGTGTATGTGATGATGAGCGTTAGCACACAGTGTCAGAGTCATTATCAGCCGTTTGATTGTCGACCTCAATAATTAAACTGGCGTCGTACAAGCCGGACGTCAGTGTCCAGCTCTGCTGCTTCATGTCTGGAGGGGGGAGACATGTTTCAGGCTCTCTGCTCTGAGGCTCAGATCTCACGCTGGGAACTGAACCGAACCGAACACAGTGCACGATACCACCGGACCGTCTGTCTGCTGGACATCAGACAGATCGCAGCTTTAAGACATGAAGCTTTGCCTTCATCTACAGTACGAACACAGTCAATAAAGCAGTCCGAGTGTGAAGCCTCTCAGGGCTGACAGAGCGTCGTCCTCTGGCTGTGATGAGTGGCGTCTGTGTGATAATGGAGCTGGGGGGGGGGGGGGGGGTCCTAAACTCATCTCCCAAAAGACAACAGACTCCGATACAGACTGCAGCTGGTGGCAAATCTGAAGGTATTTCACAAGAAGGAAATACACCTTTCTGTGTAGCAGCAGAGCGATCTCAGTCGGACATCTTTCTTTAGTTTGAAGAGAGCCTACATTACCCAGAAAGCAAACTGAAGATGTCACCCGTCATATATTCTGCCATACTGCTTAAAGTTAGTGTGAGGATCTTCTATCTGGTCCGTTTAGTCCTGATCCTCTATGAACCAGTCTCAGTTTAGACCATCAGAGAGAAGATGGTCTGTTTCTATCGAGTTATTCTTGACCGGTCCACCGTGGACAGACCCAGATCCTCCAGCAGAGACCGGTCCACCGTGGACAGACCCAGATCCTCCAGCAGAGACCGGTCCAGCGTGGACAGACCCAGATCCTCCAGCAGATTACTGAGTCTATCATTACAGTCTCTGTATCACCATGTACCAGGTTTGTCTCGCCAGCATTTCAAAACAAAAGCATGATGTTTGCATCTCTGCAGCACGAGTCAACAGGGACGACCCCGCTGCTTCACTGGTGGCAGTAGAAAACGTCTCTTCCATTTCCCACCCATCAGGCCTTCCACTCCATGTCAGCTCACAACGGCGTTCAGGCTGAACGGCTGCGATCATCAGAAGAACTCAAAGAGGAGAGAAGGGCTAAAAGCCCGGCTTCCACCGTCTGTACGCGTTCGCTCCATTAACTTTAACTTTTGAACCCGGAGAGTGAAAATATCTCCAATAAAAAAGCTGTTTCTCACAAGCTGCATGTGATGAACAGAGTTTACGGTAACAGCAGGAAAAGTGAGCCGGAGCAGAGCACGGGAAGAGGAGCCAAGAATCCAATCCTAATCCTTTTAGTGGCCGAATAACTGAACGAGGCTATTGTTGTTATTCTGGTATGTTGAGTTCTATTGTGGATTCCAGGAATATGTGAGAGTGTGATAACAGATACTTTGGGATGGATTCATACCGGCTCCAAAGCCGGAGTCACAGAGACGGACATGTTGTTAACCCATTAAGGAATTCATTTCATATTTTTGCTTTATTTATAAAACTATCATTCAAGAATGGACTTCTACAATGAGAGCTTCCCGTTACAACTTCTACAATTCAGCCACCAGAGCAATCAGACCAAGTTCCCCAAAGACGCGTCAGCAGTTAAATAAATCCAGGAACTCTCAGAACTGCAGTTCACAGATCTTTGAGTGAGGCCGTTTCCTGCCGCTTCCTCTTTCTCCGCAGACTCCGTGTCTCAATGTCTCGACTTCCTGAAGAGATCCACAGCCTTCACAGGCGTATGGCGCCGATGACGTCAATATTAAACACCACAGATCTGTATTAAAAGCTACATGTTCTCGTTGGAGACTCACCGTCCCGGAGGACAGAGGGACAGACGACAGACATCATGACGTCCATCACGTGACCTCAGCTCGGAGGGGTGATGGCGGGCGTCCAGCAGTAGACTGAGGCGGTGCACCGTGTAATTACCATAAACCATAGAGTTTATGGAGCTCCGCCGTCCAGCTTCACTGAGCGCAGTGAAGAAGCCGTCAGGTCAGAGACTCGGGTCTCTGCTTCACGTCTGTGATTGTAATCCGGGCTCATGTGGCCGTTGCTTACCTCTCGTTTAACGCTTCTTAGGTTCATAGCTACGTTTACAGGCTGTTCGTCTCTGCGGGACGGAAGATTCAAACAGATGATTTCAACACGTCGAAACTAAATGAATCAGTGTTTGTAGTTGTAGTCGTGTTTTCTGCATTATGAATGATGTCTGAAAGCAACGTACCCGAACACAAACATTTGAGATCTTACTCCTTAATTTGTCTTGTCTTCTTTAGGTTTCAGAAAAGATCGTGAAATACTCAGAGAAGAACGATAAAATGAAGAATGTATTAAGTGTTCATTACCCAAATAACGTTAAAGTTCTTCAAAGTGGGACAAGACTGTTTAAATGTCTCAGTGCGTCACTGTACTCTAACCCGAGGGCTTCACTGTACATTTGCATGGTTTAATACACCAACACAGGGCTCCAGTTAAACTGGGTTTTCAAACATCAGCCTCACAGAATGAAAAACTAATTCCTCCAAGTCTCCAAAACGTGACGTGAAAGAGAGTGAAGTGGTGGCGCTGATGACCGTGTATGGAAACAAGCGCTGGTGGAAACTGTGGCTCTGCTGTGGATGACTGACCAGAGACAAGACGCTCGTTCATCAGGAACACCAACAAAAGACATTCTAATGAACAGAACCAGCCTGAAACATTTACCCTCGTATTAATATGCAATAACGAGATTTACTGGAGAATGAAATAAACTCTAAACATAGTTCATCCTGTTTGAGGAATTAAAGAAACAATAAATACGTATATAGATTATGAAAAGCAAAACAAAGAACCCCAACACAGCAGGTTGTACTACAATTGTATTATTATTATTCCGTCATCACAATTTCCTTCTACAGTCATGTGGAACAAAGAAAACCTAATAATCGTGCTCTGAAGATACTTCCCGGTGATTCAGAGGATTCTTTGACTACAGGTGATTTACATCTTTATTAAGGGCTGTAATTAGTAATCTGTGTTTACCAATAAATCAATTGATTGTTTAGTCTTTCAGAAAGAAAAAGTTCCCAAAGCCCAGGAACTCGGTAGTCTGGGAAACATGGCAGGTTCAATTTACCCTGATTATATTGGGAAACGAGAGATCAGGACTCCGGCTTTAAAACTTTAAACATCAGTTTCATCAGTTAACTTCCTGCTTTAATGTAGACACAGATACATGGAACCGTCGTCTAGGATTCATTCTAAACCTGGATTCTACATGTTGAACTACAACCGGACTTTAACTTTCTACTGTGATTCATTCCTCTCTAAACCTAGATTAGAGTGAGCTAAACTGTGCACCAAACTGTTTTGGGAAATAAATGAGCCCAGTATGATGAAAGTTTGTGAAATAGATGCAAAATAAAATCTATTCGCTTTCATGTACAAGGTCCCTCAGCATGAAAATAATGTCAATGTATGGTTGGTGTTGTTGCCTAAACCCAACTGTTGGTGTTGTCTGAACCTAACTGTTGGTGTTGTTGCCTAAACCTAACTGTTGGTGTTGTTGCCTGAACCTAACTGTTGGTGTTGTTGTCTGAACCTAACTGTTGGTGTTGTTGCCTAAACCTAACTGTTGGTGTTGTTGCCTGAACCTAACTGTTGGTGTTGTTGTCTGAACCTAACTGTTGGTGTTGTTGTCTGAACCTAACTGTTGGTGTTGTTGTCTGAACCTAACTGTTGGTGTTGTTGTCTGAACCTAACTGTTGGTGTTGTTGTCTGAACCTAACTGTTGGTGTTGTTGTCTGAACCTAACTGTTGGTGTTGCTGTCTGAACCTAACTGTTGGTGTTGTTGCCTAAACCTAACTGTTGGTGTTGTTGCCTGAACCTAACTGTTGGTGTTGTTGTCTGAACCTAACTGTTGGTGTTGTTGTCTGAACCTAACTGTTGGTGTTGTTGTCTGAACCTAACTGTTGGTGTTGTTGTCTGAACCTAACTGTTGGTGTTGTTGCCTGAACCTAACTGTTGGTGTTGTTGCCTGAACCTAACTGTTGGTGTTGTTGTCTGAACCTAACTGTTGGTGTTGTTGTCTGAACCTAACTGTTGGTGTTGTTGTCTGAACCTAACTGTTGGTGTTGTTGTCTGAACCTAACTGTTGGTGTTGTTGTCTGAACCTAACTGTTGGTGTTGTTGTCTGAACCTAACTGTTGGTGTTGTTGTCTGAACCTAACTGTTGGTGTTGTTGTCTGAACCTAACTGTTGGTGTTGTTGTCTGAACCTAACTGTTGGTGTTGTTGCCTGAACCTAACTGTTGGTGTTGTTGTCTGAACCTAACTGTTGGTGTTGTTGTCTGAACCTAACTGTTGGTGTTGTTGTCTAAACCTAACTGTTGGTGTTGTTGTCTGAACCTAACTGTTGGTGTTGTTGTCTGAACCTAACTGTTGGTGTTGTTGTCTGAACCTAACTGTTGGTGTTGTTGTCTGAACCTAACTGTTGGTGTTGTTGTCTGAACCTAACTGTTGGTGTTGTTGTCTGAACCTAACTGTTGGTGTTGTTGTCTGAACCTAACTGTTGGTGTTGTTGTCTGAACCTAACTGTTGGTGTTGTTGTCTGAACCTAACTGTTGGTGTTGTTGTCTGAACCTAACTGTTGGTGTTGTTGTAAGAGAACTCCTGCTGTAACCTTCTTCAGTGTCAGTCAGCTGAGACAGAAACCTATAAATCAAAGCTCACGGTCAGCTTAATGTCTGCAGATGGAAGTGAAATGTCAGCAAAATGTCTGAATATGTTAATATACAACATAGGTCAGGAGACAGAGAGATTTCTTTTCTCTCTGGACAGAAAATCACATTTTATTTTCTGGCTGAGAGGTTTCAGACTGAACAACGAGTCGACCTGATGCAGAGACCGGCAATGTTACAAATATCCGATTTGGATTTGTTGCAACTTCAACACAACGTTTGTTTATCCACTCAGAAGTTGATGAAGTCCTGGCAGTAGGATTCAATGTTGTCACCACATTTTGGAGGAAGGAAAACGAGGGAAGTCATTTTAGCGCTGAGCCCCATTTGGACCGTTTATCCATGCAAAGTAGGTTAATTGTAATTATAACTTCAGCTACTTGTTCATTCTGATCCCATCTGCACCGACCAAACTGCTGATTTCCCCCCTTGAGCTCTGCTTTAATTTAATTCTACAGTCATCGGGAAGGAAACTTTTTGTTGGAAAACTTTAGCGGTCACACTACTTCACTACTCCAGCACAAAATAAGAACATCACATGTTGGCCGAGGGTTAAATCCTCAAACACATCCGAGTCGGTCTTCAAGCAAAGCAACGAAGCGGCAACATCCAACCAATCAATGACGTACAAGGAGATAAATGGACCGACGGAAAGAACAGATTTGATCCATAATTAATGAACATAATTAATGAAGTCAAATGGCTTTCTGAGGAACAACTGGAATAAAAACTACAAGCGTAAGACAGAAGCTGAGGCCGTGGATCATTTCACTGACAGTTGCATCGACTCCACGGACCATATTTGCATTAAAAAAGCATTAATAACTCAACAGTTATTAATGAATGTGCATTTGAATCAACACTAGCCAATCATAGGTCTCAGACTCTAACGATGCAAATAATGCAGATGTTACAATTTAGGATAACAAATATCTTAAAGGGCCAGTCATCCCCCCAAAGAACAGGTGAAATATTTGCTGTTATACTTATTTCGGCAAACAAACATGAACACAAAAGCATAAAATGCCACCAGTCAGTAACGCCGGCGATGATTCCGGCTCAACTTAGACACTAGTTTATTATCTTTGTGAGATACGTAGCTTCAAATGTACAGAATTATGTTGGTTTAAATAATACATGTGCAGTATGTGTGTGTGTGTGTGTGTGTGTGTGTGTACACAGGTCTGTATATTTTACAGTCAGCTACTCTGACGTGTGTGTGTTCTTCCTGTGTGTACTTGTCTTTGCGTCTCTTACATGCATCATACATGAATGCATTTGAATTATATACACAGTGAGGACATTTCTTTTGCACATGATGTCCACTCCTCACGTCATTTAGTCAGACATGCGTTTCAACGAGGGTCCTCACAAGTGTAGAAGTACAAACGTGTGTGTGTGTCATTGACTTAATTGAGGATGAAAGGCAACAGATGACCTCTGGTGCTTCAGCGCTGCCGCCAATCAAAACATCTGCCGGCCTGAGGCACAAGGACGAACGCCGCAACACCCCAAACCACCGCGAGCCCTCCTCCATGCTCAGACTCACCCGTGGACTCCATCCGAGACTCTGACCGTTACCGGTCCGAGGAGCGTTGCCCTCAGGCCTCAGCCCAAAGCAGCGCAGAGCGACAGAAAGAGGAGAAACCTCCAGAACACAGATCCATACAGAAGAAGCACCTCTCTCTGTTTGCTGGCTGTAGTTTGTGTTGGTCTGACGGAGGCCGATGACGTCGCTGCAGCTTTGTTTGCAGCCTCAGCTGATGACGTGAGAGACGAGCACAGAGGCGTCAACACTCAACGTCCTGTTCACGGCATGATGAAGAGGACAAACTAAATGAACTGTGACCTGTGAAGAAGACGCCTTCAAACTAACCTCCACTGTGACGAAGAGGAGGGCCTGTAATGATCTGTACTCATATCTCATATTCATGCACGACTGTATTAAAAGTATCATGAAGAAACAAAGGCTCAATATGCTGCTGACTATTAAATGTAGATTTTTCAGACTTTCTGTTTCTAAAGCATCTAAAAATGAATTGCCATAAGTTGTCAAATATCATTGTTAGACGGTCCCGTGTGAAAAGCTCCGATCACGTGCGCCAAGTTACGAAAATTCAGAGGCGAACGACAAAGTGGCGCGACCGCTTGTAGTCGTCGTGACGTCACTCGTTGGTTTGTGGACGTTTTGAAGCCTCAAGTTTGACGATTTCGCTGTCGCCATCTTGTTTTTTTTTGCAACCAGTGAACAGGAAGTGACTATAGAGACTTCTATACAACCAGAGGAGTCGCCCCCTGATGGTCACGAGAGAGAATGCAGCTTTAACACACGAAGCTTTGGATTCACTCTTCAGAACCGGAGGTGGTCAGCCCCGATGTTAGCAGCGTTGGCTAATTAAAAAAAAAAAAAATCATCTTCTTCAAACAGCTTCGCCCAAAACAACTTTTCCCTGAGCGGAGCCTGAAGGCATCACAATGTAACTGAAGTGAACCTCCGTTGGTTAGCCGTTAGCGGTGCTGCTAATGTTACTAGCTCTCCTCCAATAATATTCATGCGACACATCCTGAAGACACAAATGCATCAAATAAAAGCTAAATAATTAGCTTACAGTATAAGTGCACTGCAGCAGCTCAAATTCATAAAAACAACAACAGGAGCGACGAGTCATCGGCGTCACACCCCCCCCCCCCCCCCCACCACACACCAGTCATGACGACGTGATAATCTGTGGCGTCGCACCGTTTGCTTCTCGAGGTGCGTCAGTCAAGAGGGGAACCAAGCAGGCAGCTGATTGGACGGTTCAGACGGAGAGCGGATCAATGGCCGGTCGGCTCGTTTAACCGAGACGCAGACCTGGACTCAGTTAGCCCGAGTTACTCCGTCACGGTCACACACACACACACACTCATGGTCACACACACCCTCCCTCCCTCCCTTCCTCCCTCTCTCTCTCACACGCACACACGCACACACGGAGAGTAAGACCTGAAAAAGCAGCCCCCTACCCGACTCGTTGTTCTCTGAATCCATCTTGTCGGAGGCGAAAGCTGAGGACGGCCTGCCAGGTGGACCTCGACTCCTCTCTCTCTCTCTCTCTCTGTGTTTCCACCCTCTCTCTCTCTCCCTCTCTCCCCCCCCCCCTCACACACAGACTGTCGTCTGTGACCTTGCAGTGTTTGTGTTTCACCTCGCCAGCAGCAGCAGCAGCAGATCATCTGGATGCTGCAGAAGAAGCTGCAGCATCGAGTCCAAAGAGCTAAAAACACTCGAAACCTCCTCGATACGATGTTAAACACCCTGCACACACACACACTCTCACACACATAAATACACACACACACACACACACTCTCTCACACACATAAATACACACACACACACACACACTCTCTCACACACATAAATACACACACACTCTCACACACATAAATACACACACTCTCTCACACACACTCTCTCACACACATAAATACACACACACACACACACACACACACACACACACACACAATGAATGTTCTCTGTGTGTGTTGAAGGTGTTTTAATCGCCTGATTGGAGTGCAATTATGCAGATTGACTGAGATGTTGAAGGAATTTAGGAATTATTAAAAAGTGCGTGTGTGTGTGTGTGTGTGTATGCGTGTGTGTGTGCGTGCACACTGTCTATTTGCATACGTGGAAGTGTGTGCGGGCCTCTGCTGTTGTGTAACTGTGTGTGTGTGTGTTCGTGCTTGAGCTTCTATCTCTGTGAGGACTAGTTCTTTGGTTTGAGGACATATTTAGAACGGGAGGACAGTATCTAGACAAGTGAGGACATTCAGAGACGTTTAAGGACGGATGGCTATTGTTCCATGATGAATCAGGGCTCCAGTTATCTGTCATGTGCCACGAAACATCTTTATTAAACGCCGTCCTCCTCGAGCAAACATCAGCACCCGAACAACATACCGCTGACTCAACAAGAAGAGAACCGCTGGTTGTTTGTGTGCTGCGGTGCCGGTTACACTCGTCCTCGGACCCTGAAGGCCCAACACAGACCCGGCATCTCCGCCGACATCTCCGCCGACCCCGACATCACCAACGAGCACGTTTACACTCACGTTCCACTCTCATTCTGAATATGAGAACAGAACCAGCAGCTCTGTGCGCTGAATCCAAACCAGCAGTTAGTAGAGCTACAGTAGAGCTACAGTAGAGCTGCAGTAGAGCTGCAGTAGAGCTGCAGTAGAGCTGCAGTAGAGCTGCAGTAGAGCTACAGTAGAGCTGCAGTAGAGATGCAGTAGAGATGCAGTAGAGCAGCAGTAGAGCTGCAGTAGAGCTGCAGTAGAGCTGCAGTAGAGCTACAGTAGAGATGCAGTAGAGCTGCAGTAGAGCAGCAGTAGAGCTGCAGTAGAGCTGCAGTAGAGCTGCAATAGAGATGCAGTAGAGATGCAGTAGAGCAGCAGTAGAGCAGCAGTAGAGCTGCAGTAGAGCTGCAGTAGAGCTGCAGTAGAGCTACAGTAGAGCTGCAGTAGAGCTGCAGTAGAGATGCAGTAGAG
>CM051700.1:25758302-25763302 GCA_028022725.1 Lycodopsis pacificus | reverse complement strand
CCTGATCCTCTACATGAACCAGTCTCAGTGTAGTCCTGGTGCTCTATCTGAACCAGTCTCAGTGTAGTCCTGGTCCTCTATCTGAACCAGTCTCAGTGTAGTCCTGGTGCTCTATCTGAACCAGTCTCAGTGTAGTCCTGGTCCTCTATCTGAACCAGTCTCAGTGTAGTCCTGGTGCTCTATCTGAACCAGTCTCAGTGTAGTCCTGGTCCTCTATCTGAACCAGTCTCAGTGTAGTCCTGGTGCTCTATCTGAACCAGTCTCAGTGTAGTCCTGGTCCTCTATCTGAACCAGTCTCAGTGTAGTCCTGATCCTCTACATGAACCAGTCTCAGTGTAGTCCTGATCCTCTATCAGACCTCCATCAGTACAGAGACCATCAGAGAGAAGATGGTCTGTTTCTATAGAGTTCTTCTTGATGCTCGTCATCTGAGCCACCGGGTTGGATTCTGGTGAAACCAGATGAACTCATGCAGGTTCACCAGAACCTCCTTCAGCTCAGACTCCAGCAGAGACCGGTCCACCGTGGACAGACCCAGATCCTCCAGCAGAGACCGGTCCATCGTGGACAGACCCAGATCCTCCAGCAGAGACCGGTCCACCGTGGACAGACCCAGATCCTCCAGCAGAGACCGGTCCACCGTGGACAGACCCAGATCCTCCAGCAGAGACCGGTCCACCGTGGACAGACCCCGGTCCTCCAGCAGAGACCGGTAGAATGAGAGGTTTACTGAAGGGACTCTGGTGCTTTCGTCCACGGGGAGCACCAAAATAAACACAAGACAAAAGTCCTTTTAGGAACTTTAATATCATTGAACCAGGGAGGTGTTGAACTGATGGGATTCATTTCCTGTGGAAACAGGAAGTAGCAACAGAGACAGATCACTCCACCAACGGGATACCAGTTAGGGAGGCACAGCTTTATCTGTATTTGTTTCTAACATGCGGCCACTACCTTTAAAGCTGCTGACCTCCATCGTCCCCCATGTTCTCCCCACGCTCACAGCACAGGAAGTGGTGAATGTGGATTGCAAGTCTTTGGTGAGGGGGTGAGTCTGCAGTGGCCTGCATAGCTCAGCCTTGAGCAATGCCGGAGCTAAGACGCAACTCCTCAAAAATGCAACTACAGCACGGAGACCACAGGGGTTGTGGTTTAAAAAAAGGCTCGGTGATCGACTCCTTCTTAGTGAAAAGACAGATATTGATATAGAATACATACATGTAGGCCACATGCTACTGCGGGTAGGCTTTATAATGAATGATCAACACATCATGTAAACAGTTGGTGCTTTCAATCACATCCCACGTCCAAGTCGGCTAAACCGAGAACGTTGTTCACCGTGCTGGTCACCTTTTAAATCCATCTTAAAGGAACACGCACACACACACACACGCACGCACACGCACACGCACACACACACACGCACACACACTCTCACACACACGCACACACACGCACACACACGCACACACACACACACATGTATAGATGATTGGTTGTTTACAGGGAGTTATGAAACGGAGCTGTTTCTTGGAATACAACAGAGAAGTGTTGTTGCCAACATGAAGTTGCTCCAGCGCTGTAATCACAGTATATTTTAAAACTTATGCTAAGCTAGGTTATCCTTCTGAATATAGCACGAACATGAGAATAGTATCAACTCTTGGCAAGAAAGGAGATGAGTGTATTTCCCAAAAAGTCTTTCACTTTCTTTCTAAAATGTAAATTTGAAACTTGTGTTGAAGAATGTTTGTTTTGTGGAGTTCGGTTCTCTGAAGAGATGTTTCTGAAGTGTAGCGTAGATGAGAGATGAGCTTTGTATCTCTCAATACTGTGAACGGTGGAATACTTTACTCCTTTAAGCCGTGAACGTTGGATCATCAATCCACTGATGAAAAGCTCAGTGAAGGAACATGAATCAGAGGGCAGGTGAGGGGAATGAATTGTGACTATGAGCAGCTGTTCACTCCTTCATTCAAACACTTTGCACATCTGTTGAAAGAACTCTTCGCTGCACAAACAGTCACGCAGTCAGACGCACGCATATCTGCTTTAAATGTTTACCTGTGAGTCCTTCACATAAAAGAGAATCGACTTTTACAGCAAACACACACAAGATGCAATCAATCTGTCGCTCTCTCTCACACACACACACACACACACACAGGTGGAGGGGAAATTGCTGTGGAAAGCCTCGGTTTGCACTTCAAAGGCTTGTGTGGGAGTGAGGACGGACGCCCGCTGTGAGCTGAAGCACAGTATTATGAAGGAGCTCCCGCTGGAGTTTGACCTCGTCTGACACGTCCGTCAAACACCAGATTAAATTGACTCGTGTTGCCGGACTTTTGTAGTGAAACCAGCGAAAAGTCAGGAGTAACGTTTGTTAAATCACTCGAACCGTTGCATGAGGATCGTTGGGCAGCTGCTTCTTCTGTGTCGCTCTCTTTCCAGACCACAGCCGGGTGAACAGACTGGCTGGATGGCTTTGGTCTTTTAAAGCCCTTTGGACTCTGCGCAGGCACCTCTTGTCACCAATACCACTGATGCTCGGCAGATCGGGACCAATGAGGTCTCAATCCCCCGCTGTAGAGCCCTCCTGTTCTGGCCCGTGCACCTGCGATGCCATTATGTGATGTTTCCAATCAAAACATGTGGGGACACATGAAAAATATATCATAATTTCAAAAAGTCTAACTCTGGAGACGCTGGGGAAAATGGTTCACAATGAAAATCTTTGTGAATATCTGAACAAGTTACAAATGTCAAATGTATTCTTGTGATTTTTCTGATGAGGTGACAGGTTTGAGTGACACCGTAGTAAAGCTGCGTGTCCAGCTGCAGGAGGATCGCATGGCAGTGAATGGGCCGTTCCATGACGGTAGCGTGACAGTGTTTCCTTTGTCCAGACGCTCTACGTTAACGTTTCAGGATCAGTCTCTACCCTCCCTTCTGTTACACATCACTACCGAGTTATGTCTGGACTTGACCTGGAAAACCGGTAGATCGACTCGATCATTCCGCCCCTTTAAGGAGCGTCGTTGCACCGAGTCATCATAAAGAGGAGAGGACGGTTGGCTGGGTTTTCTTTCAACAGACATAATTGTGTTGACACAATCATGCGTAAACGTGTAATATGAGACTGACCGTAGAATCACATGACCAACAAGTATTGCCGTGTACATTTACATCCATTAGGACTGCAACTCACTGCATTTACTATTATTTTCATTGTTGATTTATCATTGTTTTCTGATTCATTCGATAATCTATTAAATAATCAAATGTTCAGAAAAATACTCGTCTCAACTTCAAGAGCCCAGATGTCTTGATCGTTCAGCTAAAATATATAATTAATTATGACAATGAGAAGACGCAAATCATCTCATTGGAGAAGCTGCAACAAATAATATTTGGATTTTTATATATTACTGACAACTAACAAAAGTATTATTTCCTCTGTTTCTAAAACCCAAAATAATTTACACACAAAGGTTTTTCCACAAAGGCACAATAGAGTAACTGGTGACAGTAAACTAAGAAAAGATCAATTGACTGTGTAGTTGAATGTAGAATTTGGTGTTTTTTCCATTAACTTTGATGCAATTAGGTGTTTTTTTGGTACCAGTTTCTGGTGGCCGTTTGAGGAACTGCACCTTAAAACTGCGTTAATCAAGTTTTTGCCACTAGAGGGCAGAAACTCCCCATAACAACCACCATATTACAGCTTCTTCGGTTGTTTGGTTAACATGCAAACAGGTCATTTGGAGTTTGTTTCCACCTGATGCATGTAGGTCCAATGTTCACCTGCTAGCTCTGTGTTTGGTCTCCACCAACTCCTGTTAAATATCCGTCTTTTTGTCTTAGATGTTCCACTTTCTATCGCTGTTCCTTCAGAGCTTGTTCGATGAAAACAGCTGCCGGAAACACTGAGACTGAACCAGACAGCAGGAGCTGAAAAAGCTCCGTAGAGCTGCAGAGTTGGTGACAATTTATTGCATTTTTCATTTCTGCACAATGAGCACAGTGAATTTAAAAACTCGTCTATAGAGAGATAACCTTTCTATCAAAAGGTGAACTTTTTACTGCTCGCGCGAGACGTTTCAGCTTGGAAATGAATGACAAGAGAAGGAGAGCGTTGAGCGCTTGGTGTTGGCGCTGTCGTTCTTTGTTTCTGGCAGATGTGAAAGGTGTGGCATCACCGTCTCTCTGCCGGCTTCCTGTTCTCCATCAGACGGCTGAGAACAGCAGATCAAGAGTGCAGCGGGAGGTTCGGAGGAATGAAAGTGTGGATGGACAAAGTGCGACTGTACCTTTAGCTGCGAGATCAGACTTTCAGAAACGCAACAGAAAGAGTGAAATGTCTGTTGAGGAGATGAAGCGTTGTGATGTGACGTCTGTCAGCGTCGTAGCCAGAGGAAGCCAGACACAAGAACACGCTGACCAGGTGGAGCTGCAACCACAAGCCTCATTCCTCCAGAGGTCTCCGGTTGGTAACGCGCCCTTCCCCCGCCCTACAGCTCATCCGTCTCTATCTGCAGCTGAACAACCCCGACCCGTTCCAAATGACCTGGTCATACAAACACACTGCTCTCGTTACGTTTCATGGGGAATGTATCCTCTACCGGAACCAAACCGCTTCAATTACGTGGTCAACGGAATGAAGGAGAAAATACAAGCAGCCCAAAGTGAACAACGACTTGCACGAGGACTTTGGCTTTTAAGTGTTTCATGTTGATGGAACAGGAAACATCTCACCGTAACTAAATCTACACGTCAGCGTTTACTAAGTATTCAAAAAACGTCCAAATGCTTCAGCCTCTCTCTGAACTCCCTGCACGAGCTCTGCTTTGTTCGAGGATCGGTGACGTCGCAGCTGATGAGTCAAGGAAACTCTACAAACCGATGAGTCAGCCTCCACAGAGGGAGGAGACGGGGACGGAGGAGACGGGGACGGAGGAGACGGGGACGGAGGAGACGGGGACGTTGGTCCTGAGACGAGC
>CM051700.1:25683302-25748302 GCA_028022725.1 Lycodopsis pacificus | reverse complement strand
TCGTTGCACTCTGAGTGTTTCTGTGACGTAACGTCTGCAGGTATGGATTGTGTGATCTTAACACTCGGGTTGAGATTTACCGTATGATGTGAACATTTGGTTCAAAGAGCTCTTCGCTGCTTATTGATTGTCTGATATTCATGGCCGCTCAGAGGGAGAAGACCCTGATTGATCGGCTCGTGATTGACCGACAGAGCCGCAGAAAAGAGTACGAGAGGTTATTAGAGTAGAAATCGATGTCGCTTAGCTTCCTTTACTCTTGTCTTGCTGCTGATCGATGGACACACCTGCAGCCACGAGGTCTTCTGAAGCTGCTGGCAGAGATGTCACAGCTGGGATATGAACCCCGTGTTCTGGTGCTTTCCTGCAGCTCGCCCATATCTCCGCTGCCGTTGAGCGAATATCTGTTGACACACATCTCGCTGGTTGGACTCAAACTGTGTCGGAGCCGGCGAGCAGGTGGCTGATCGTCAGACAGACGAAGGCGATGAAGTGGGAAGAAAGGGCAAATAATCAAGGACTCGCCGTCGCAGATAAAAACAAAAAGCAAACTCTGGCGTTCAAATTCTACATCGAGATGCAGATGTGTGTGAAGAATGAACTGCAGATTCATTTCCTTCCTATGAAGCAAATTCACAGGTTCATTCTCACTCAACTAGACGTATACGTCTCTGGTAGAGACCTGTCAATCAGCGTGTAGCCCCGCCCTAAAGCATCCCCTGCTTTATGGTCTGTTAGAGACCTGTCAATCAGCGTGTAGCCCCGCCCTAAAGCATCCCCTGCTTTATGGTCTGTTAGACACCTGTCAATCACGTGTAGCCCCGCCCTAAAGCATCCCCTGCTTTATGGTCTGTGTGACTCTAAATGGACCATCATGTACTAAATGAACATCATGCTGTATTGAAGTGTCTTTCCATCCAGCAGATCCTCCATCCTTTGGTTTCCCAACACACCTGAAAGATTCCGATTAACAATATCAGAAAAAAAGGACAAAAATGTGTTGTGTTCATCTGAACTTGTTGCTTTATCTCTTGTTAAATACACTTTAATTTGTTGCCACCAACATGATAGAAACAAGCCTCAACAAGTCAAATCCTGAGTTAGAGACGGATTAAAGACGCTGACATCACGTCTGCTCAGCGGCATGAGATGAACGCTGTGGCTGAAGCACGATCCCCGTTCCCCTGCAGTCAACCCGCTCTCAGTGTTGCACGCCCGGTTCATCCGTGCAGATGAGCCGGGCTCGGGTCTGAGAGAGCCGGGCTCGGGTCTGAGACGAGCCGGGCTCGGGTCTGTGACGAGCCGGGCTCGGGTCTGAGACGAGCCGGGCTCGGGTCTGAGACGAGCCGGGCTCGGGTCTGTGCGGCGGCCGCTGATGTTTTGCTTCTCGGCCCTCGTTCTGCTGTCACATCCGTCACATGTTCCGCCAGCGTTGATGGGGCAGCAGGTAGCAGAGCCGCAGCCTTTTTCATTATGTGGACCAATAAATCTGCTCTCAAGGAAATGTCAGTGAACAAGAGGGGGGGGGGAAACAGGATTAAATGGATGATATTTAAGAACACTGGTTCTTTGCTGTAAAGTAGAACATGCTGAACTTCTTTCTCGTGCACTTCAGTTTTTAGTCGTTTGAATTCATGTTCATGAATAAAATGACGGAAGTCAATCATTACTTCCACATTTTTAGGGATTATAATTCGAAACAAACTCAACATTTATCTCCAGTTGCCACGGGGATGTGAATGAGCGGTGAGGTGATTGTGTCCGGGATGAGGAGGAGCTTTGGTCAGTAGATTGTCCAGACAGCAGCAGATAGACGGTGACCTGGTGCATCTCAGGCCAGATAACAGACGGCAGCATCGTGCATTTCATCAAACCAGTCAGCAGCACAAGACATCACGGTGAAGATGAGCGAGACGTCAGAGAGACGAGTTCATGGTCGTTTCTAACCTTTAATATCGAACCTGTGTACAAAGGTTAATACATTTCTAAATCAGGGTTGGATTACCCAAATAATGAGCAGAGCTTTTATTCACCTTGGCGGTTCGATCCCATCTCAGCTGGTCGCATGTCAATGTGTCCTTGAGCAAGGCACTATGCTGCCCACCATGTGGACAGTCTGGTGGTCTGGTGGTTTGGTGGTTTGGTGGTCTGGTGGTTTGGCAGTCCCTCGTCAGTATGTGAATGGGTGAAGGACGACAAGTAATGTGCAAGTGCTTTGAGTGAAGACTAGAAAAGTGCGATACAAGTACTGCATATCCATATGTGCATATATTCTGTGACAGTGTAAAGCATGGTGGAGTTAGATAACTAGCTGTTTGCTAGTTAGTGTTAATGTCACGGTTGCTTGGTGGGGTGAGATGAGGACAAATTCATTTTGGGGATTTGTTTTTCCTCCTAATATTGGACAGAAACCTTTTTTAAATTTAGAACCTGTTGAAAAATTGGAACAGAAAAAGACCGAAGTCCTTTATCCTGATTGATGCATTAGCAGAACTGATCCTGTAATTCTGTTTCACGCCCCAGTTACTCTTCAGGACCAGACAGGAACAGAGACATCCACCCTCCCCCCCACCTCCCCGAATAACCTCCTCATCCTCATCATCACCTCCTCAACTCCTCCATTATCAAACATGTGCATCTTTAAAAACACGTAATCCATGAACATCAGAAGGACAAGAGAAACCGGTCCACCGCGGACAGACCCAGATCCTCCAGCAGAGACCGGTCCACCGCGGACAGATCCAGATCCTCCAGCAGAGACCGGTCCACCGCGGACAGACCCAGATCCTCCAGCAGAGACCGGTCCACTGTGGACAGATCCAGATCCTCCAGCAGAGACCGGTCCACCGCGGACAGACCCAGATCCTCCAGCAGAGACCGGTCCACTGTGGACAGACCCAGATCCTCCAGCAGAGACCGGTCCACCGTGGACAGACCCAGATCCTCCAGCAGAGACCGGTCCACCGCGGACAGATCCAGATCCTCCAGCAGAGACCGGTCCACCGTGGACAGACCCAGATTGAGACACACTGTTTGTTAAAGGGGCAGACGTGGAGAACAGAAGGGTCAGTGAAGACGAGTTTCCCATCAAACCCCGGGGCTGTGCTTCAAATGTGACTTCTTTCACTCAAGACACCAACATAACGAGGATCTGATCAGGTGGATATGTAGCGTGAAAGCAGAAAGCGAGCTAACTAGCTAGCCGCTAAATGAGTACAATTTGACAACTTAACGCTTCATCCACACACTCTTGACGCAGGAAAGCACATGGCTGTCTCCAGATGAACGGCATTTTCTGTAACCACTCTAGCAGTAGCATTAAAGCGTGGCGGAACTACTACACTAGCTAGCTGGCTAATTAGCCGGCTGCTAAATCAGTGGAATTTAACACCAAAGACTCTTTTCCATCTTTATACACGTCTATCCACGATGAATAATTAAACGTCAATTATTCTTTTTCCTTTGCGATACAGTTGCCAACTAACATGTATTTTGGATAAAACCTAATCCCAAATCCAGAAAATTACTTTTGTGAACATTTTATTCGTAAGCTTACTCTTTAATATTTTCCTGAGATTTTGACGTAAAATCTCATCGTACAAACTAAAGTATTTGTCCAAATTCTTGCTTTTATGAAAATATAATCGTCTTTTCTTCATATACAGTAGCTGCCTTCTCGATGTGTGACTTGATAGCACATGTTACGTATGATTTATGTATATCTGCTCTATGCGCCATGTCGGATGTGTAAATGTATGTAACTGTGTAATTGGTCCGTGCTCGTCAGCTGCATTCACTCGTTGAGCCACTAGTCGACTGACCCGGCTGCTCCCTGTGACGCTGCCACTGGCCTGGTTCTGGAAGTTGTGGAATGAATGTGATGAGAAGAACAAGTTTCCTGATTGCCATGCATATGATGAAAGAATTATCCACCGAGGCAGCTCTCCATCGTGACTGACTGTTCATTCAGCGCTTTAACCGACGGACTGCAGCCCGAATGTTGGAACCAAGAACTGAAGCGTGTTAACAGTGCAGACAATATGAAGATGAACAGAAACCCGACTTGTAAAACAGAGAATACAATCATGTCAGCTTGGTGGCACAGGGTGGCCGTAGTCACCAGTCAGAGCTGGTGGGAGCAGAGGATATAGTCTAATATAATATTTGTAGACGTGTATCTGTGTTTTTTATTGGTCATGTTTTGTTGAGCTGTTTTTTACCCAAATGGTGTTCTGACTAGTCCCGCCCCTACTTTGCTGTGATTGGTCGTGGTTTGATTGGAACGTTTATCCTCAAGACTTTCTGCCAGAAAAGGTTTTTTTTATCTATAAGACCAAGTGGGTTTGTTTGTGGACTGATGCATTGAAGCCTTGAGTTCGGCGATTTTGCCGTCGCCATCTTGGATTATGGTCGTCACAATGTTGTTGTTTTTACAGGCAATGGACAGGAAGTGACCGTATCTGGACTGAGGAGGTGTGACGTAGAGACGCTGTTGAGACCTGTCAATCACTGTGCAGCCCCTGTGAAGTCCTGCCTCTTGCTCTCTCTCTGAATTTAAATGATGGTGAACAAATTGCAAGTTCAAATGTTGACATCTTGAGTTTTGAAAAGCAAGTTGATTTGTGGTGTGATTAATAAGCCCGAACAGATGGCCTTCGGAGGGAACGCTGTGATTACGGGTTCAGACATTTGTCTGTATGATCTGGACCTCAGCGCAGCAGAGTCAGCGCCGTTCTATCATCTGCACATTTCCTTTGCAAATGAAATGAGAGACGCATACATCATCCTGTCAGACAGATAAAGCAGAGCCTGCAGCGCTGGGGACGGACAGAAGGCTTCTGAATGAAGCTGTTTCCACAGGATTCAGCAGAGAGTGAAACCTGTCATTTGCATTGACGGAGTTGGAATCACAATGTTATGACTGTGTGAAGAACTCACTTTAGTTTCCCATCGTGAGGATTTAGTTAAATTTATTGTTGTCCCCAACACTCACCTGCATGGGGGGGTTGTCCATCCCAAGGTTCAGTAGAAAGGAAAGTTCACATGAATACAACACAATGGTGCATTCTACAGTTTATCTGCAGCTATGCGAGGCTTCAGCAGTGAGTTATACGTTGGTATCAACCAGGCGGCAACCTCTGGTTCTTCCGAGTGAAGCCGATGCGGAAGTGTCTTAAAACTTGCATTCTCTCTACTGATGTTCATTTAGTACATGATGGTCCGTTTAGAGTCACACAGACCATAAAGCAGGGGATGCTTTAGGGCGGGGCTACACAGTGATTGACAGGGTTAGGGTTAGGTATACGACGTCTCTACGTCTCCTCCTCAGTCCAGATATGCTCACTTCTGTTCATCGCTTCTGAAAAAAGCAACATGGCAACCGCCTTAATCAAAGATGGCAAAACCGCCAACCTCGATCGCAACCGATCGAATGTAAACAAAAGGGAATAAATGGATTAAACGCAAACATCGAGCTGCTGCTGCTCAGTTGTTGAATGAGGGTAAAAGTTACGTAGTTCATCGTAATTAAAAACCGCCAACATCAATGTCCGTTCCAACCACGTCTACTGGCATCTAAACAGGAAGTCAGTGGTAAAGTAGTAAAGCCCGCCCCTTGCTTGATTTGATTGGCTGCATGCGCCAATGCGCCGTAATTCGTAGATGTCCCAGTTAATGATTCTGTGTGTTATCCACGTGATTTTGAACCAGGAAGTATGAAGACCGCAACAGTCCCCGTTTAGGAGGGCAGGTGGGTCCAACAAACACGGATCTTTCATCCGCTGGTCATTCCCCATGTGAAACAAGTCAACGTTGATTTATTTGTCACGGAACTTTCGTAGTTATTTTAACCCAAACCTGACTCCGTTTTTTTCATGTGAAGTTGTGAAAGTTTCTTTTTTTAAGGCTGTATGCGTGTCAAGCGTAAATTGATATGTGTTGCTGGACTTTCGTAGGAAAACACAAAGAATGCTGAGTAACCTCTCGTAAGAAATCCTACTCCACGGTTGCACCGCCCTGCAGTAACTGTCACCTGTCACCTGTAATCCCACCATCCTCATCATCTCTCCTCCTTTCATTGGTACCTGTTTGGTCTCCGAACTTGGTCTTGGGGGGCCGTTACGAGTTCGATCCAGAGAGACGTCCACTCGAGTTTCACCCGAGGTCTATTTCTACGCTTCTATTTTCAGTCTTTTGAGTAATTGTAACTACAGGTGACCTCCACTCAATACTGCGCCTGAGTGCATCCTGTACAGACATTGACACCCAAGCTGCTGCTGCTGCTCTGATTTCATGTTCTTAGAAAGTTAGAATGTGGTACATTCCTCCCAAAATAGAGATGTTATGAAATAAATATTTTCCATTTTTAGCCACAAAAAAACCCCCCAAAAAACAATCAGAGAAGAGCTCGAAGCAGGATTTTAGATGCTTTTAGCAGAATTGCGGCGGCGAGACGTCACGAAAAGCAGGAAGAGCTTCAGTTTGCTCCAGTGGTCTTCATCGCCTTCAATTCAGCTGACTGACGGGGAGCCGGTCTAAAGCCATGTAACTATAGGACCCGGACTTTGACTCATTGTTATTTCATTTAAATTACAAAACACAAAAGAGTTATGAGAGTCTTTCTACCGCACACACTATCAGTGTTTCCAGGTTATTTGCTCCCCTGTATGTCCTTTAAAAGTCTTCTTGCAGATTTAGATCTTTAAATTTATTTGACGGGAAAACAATGACTCTGGCATTTGAAAAACTTAGGCTGCCAAAGTTTAAATCTTATATCACATTCAATATTTAAAAGACAATTGTACACAAAAAGTGTTGGTGAAGTCCTCGCTGTCTCTCTCCTGACGGTTTGGAGTTTGGACGACTGTGCGGTGAGTGAATCTTCTGTTCAGAGTTCAATGGATAACTTCAGCAAACAAACGCTGTACTTTAAACGTCAGTTTTACCTCAATACAGGGAGTGAAGCAGGTGATGAACCAGGTCACATTTTAATTCATTAAACTGATGACTAAAGCTGTATCAGCACACAGTCGGCTGCTCCTCTCAGATTCACAGAGATCCGGTTCAGAGACTCTCACCTGTCTGTGGTCCCACCTGGACCACCGCTGCTGGAAGAGAGCGCGCTGTACACTTCCAATGTGTGCCGGCACGCAACTACATATTGCTTCTTCTGCCCATCTGTGGTGTGAGCCATGAGGTGAAGTCGTGATTAATATTCTGCAGTGACAGCAGGCTGGGATAACCTGTCCAGGGCCAGAGACGATATTTACAGGTGTGACCTTGGTGTGTGTGTGTGTGTGTGTGTGTGTGTGGATTTATTCAGAGGACAGACTCGGTGCACATAACAACACAACTCATGCCTGCAGCAGGTGCAGGTGGATCGGTACTTATAATGATCTGGGGTTTCATTTCCTGAACGGAAGATGAGATTTTCTCAACTTCATTTTTTTTAAATATAAATTTTCACATCTTTTTGCACATATTTTGTTGGGAATGTTAACGATGGTTCCTTTTGTCTCGACAAATTCATGACATTCATGGTCCCCAGAGGATGAATCCTATTGACTTGACTGAAAAGAAAGGTTTAAAACCAGCCTGATTAAAATGAATGACAAACCAATGGAAGGTCACATGACTCCCCAGGTTTTACAGATAGAGGGTTAGATCGTCTGCAAAGAGAGGCAGGATAACACAGGACTCTCACCCAGGAGACGGATGTTCGTGTCTTCTGTGAACCATGAACTCATTTTGAATAACTTTGATCTTTTCCTAAACCTAACTGAGTTGTTTTCTGTGAAGACGGAAGTTTATTTTGAAAAGACCGTATTCATGTAACAAGCAGGAAATGGACACGTTTGCTGGACTTTAGTAGGAAAATACAGGAAAAACGAGGAGCAGCATTTGGTAAGATATCGTGTGAATCATTGCACGAGGATGAGTTGTGTTTTGTTGGTTGCAGATCTTCTGATCGATCAGTGTCAGTAGAACAGGTTTGAGTCATTACATCGGCTCAGCAGTAGCTCCGTCTGGTGGAGGGGAGACTGTGGAATTGGTGCAAATGTGCGTTTTCTTTAGTTTTGTTGAATTTCCCGGCACTTTTCTTCATTTCATCAACATTTCTATTAATCATTTATATTTGCTGAAATGGACGTCTACCATTTTGCTTCATTCAACATCCTCCAAAACATATTCTCCTGTTGCATATAACAGGATGAAAACAGCAGCAGTCCGTCCTCAGTGTATTCCGCTGTGTTTCTGATTCCCTCTCAGCTGCACATTGTTCCTCGTGCAGCCGAAGCCCTTCATTACTGCAGCCGGTTCACTGTTTCGATAGCAGTGCTTTGGCGCTCTGCGACATCCCAACTGTCAGTTTAATCACAGAGCCACCGCGCCGGGCTGGCTCTGCCTCGCCTCATCCTACACGCCACAGAACAGCCAGCAGCAGAAGTCACAGCACCCCCGCTGCTGCTCCACCTCATCGACGAGTCCGATCCAAGTGACTGCTCAGCAGAGGAATCTATTCTGTGATGTGACTTCTGACTGAATGACCTTGTTGGGTATTTACCTGTGCTCACATCGTGATGTTTGGTGCTCAGACAGTCTCAGTTGATGCAGAAGGTTTTCCTCCTGTTGAGTTTTTAATGTGAAGATGTCGGCCATCTTATCTGAACCAGAGGGTTGTTCCTGCTGCTGCTCTTTACATTCCTGATGATGCTAATTCATAAAGTGCACTAGAGGAATGTTCTCCTGTTTATGTTTTACCTGTCATGAGTTTGTTGTGTTATAAATGAGCTACAACTGAATTTCATTGTGAATCCGTGTTTTGCATAATGACGTTAATGATCCTTGAATCCCTGAAAGAGAGAACACACAAGAGTTAAGCACAACTTCAGAGAACATGCTTTAAACAAGTTTTAAATATTCGTATTCACCTGTTTCAGGTAAATAACTCGAGGGAGTTGCAAATAAAAAAGAGATTTGTTATGGAGAATATAGGATAATAAAGGACCGTATCTGGACTGAGGAGGAGTGACGTCTCTGGTAGCGACCTGTCAATCAGCGTGTAGCCCCGCCCTAAAGCATCCCCTGCTTTATGGTCTGTGTGACTCTAAATGGACCATCATGTACTAAATGAACATCATGCTGTATTGAAGAAGACTTGAAACTAGAGATTGAGACATAAACTCATGTTTACAATGTTTACTGAGGGAATAAATCAAGAGAGAAGTAGAGTCATTTTCTATAGACTTCTATACAACCAGAGGAGTCGCCCCCTGGTGGCCACTAGAGAGAATGCAGCTTTAACACGTGAACTCTTCAGGACCGGAGGTGGCCTCCTGGTCTGAACCATTGGGATGCATGCTGCACTCCATGAACTCTTTATGCTCCTCACTGAGACCCGAAGTGTCTTTTCAGGGTTTCGAGTACATGCTCTGCAGTTTGAAGTGCATCGTTACAGCCGAGCGTTGGGCTGTGAGAGCTGGTGACCTCCACTCACGACGGTCCCTGAAGTCGTGCTGTGCAGACGCAGACCTCGCTGCTGCTCTCGATGTGTTGGACGGCTGCATGGTGGAACCACACATTCATCTCATGGCACACTGCTGCTGTGAACACAGTGTGTACTCCAGAAAGGATTAGAACTCATTTGGATTGGTTGACAGCTCACTTAATGTGGCCAGTTGAAGTTAAAGAAGTAGTGAAAAGACGAGTTCTTTGTGTGATCTAGTAAGACATAGAAATCCCTCATTGGCGTTTCCCTGCGTCTCTTCGTGTTTGTTCTCCAATCAGATAAAAATGATATTTCTTTGTGATAAAATCGCCCTCATCTTCCATCCTTATCCAAGATAAATGAAGTGCATGATTAGAGTGGTCTCAGTGTTTCACAGCTCAATGTAACACAAAGCAAACAAGCGCACCAAATGTTTGTCAAACTCAAATATGAAACGTCTTTGAATAGAGAACTAGATCACTCTGCTTTGTATTGCTCCTCTTGCCAAGCCCCCAAAAGATGTGGTCATCGTACGTTTCTGCGAGTTTCATTTCTTATAGCAGTTATTGATGTTATTTTATTTGGTTAACTGAGCCAACAGAACTTATCACTCAGTCGTGTTGAAATAGCAACGTGTGTGATTGTATTGTCAGTATTTCTGGAGGTCTGTTCACGTGAGATACAGTACAACAATGTATAAATGATGTCATATGTATCTGTTTTGCAGAATGAATACATTTCATTGAGCTGAGCGAGGCTGAACAGCAGGAGAGGAGTTCCCTCGTCCCGGTTATTTGTCCTGTTTGCAGAAACGATCTATTTGCTTCCAGTCGGTACTTGAACAACAACGACTCTGAAAACAGCAGAAGAAATACACATTTCAGCTTCTCTGTGAATGCAGCGGAACACGTAGAATACTTGAAGCTGTACATATAACCAGCGAGGTTATATAATATACAACAAACAGAGAAGAGAAATGAATCAAAACGAGAAGAGAAACAAGTTCAACTTCACATTTATCCACATTGAGAGCAGAGACGATGCAGATGTGTTCGTCCGACATCACAATCTACCGACGTGACATTTTCGTGTCCTGCACGTCGGCATCTTCAGCTCGAGTGGAGAATCAGAGGAAATGTCTGCGTATTGATCACGTTCCAGTATTCTCTGATTACCGCTGAGGCTCGAAGCCAAACAACGAGGAGCCGGCAGACAAACGGAGGCCGAGCTGAGCGCAGCAGATTACACGTCAGAGACTGGAGGAGGAGGAGGAGGAGGAGGAGGAGGAGGGGATGAAACAAGGCAACACAAGAAAGCCCTGTGGATGACTCATCCCCTCCGGCTGCCTCTCAGATGTGATGCCAGCACAGCCGCTTATTTGCAGGAGGCTCAAACTGCCGCGTTGCCCTCAAACAGGATCGTTTCGCCTCCGTGACGTCATCGAGTGCACAAACAAGCTGTTCGTCCAGAGGATTGAAAACTTCTATCACTTGGAACACACGAAGGTGATTTCCTTGTGTGCTTTAACTGCAGATCAGCTTGCTGCAGGACTTCTCTTTCTGATTGGGTTTGGTATATTGTAGGATTATATGGACGTCTGTAAAACGGATCAGACGTCCAAAGATTCTGAGTTCTGGGGACGACGTGACGCTCAGAGTAACCGTAGAGGACGCTCATCAGCTCCTCTCTGCTTCATGTTGAGAGAAGAAAAGACGACGGGATTTTGATATAAAAACACAAAGAATCCTTTTTTGTGCATACATTGTTAAACAGGCGTACAATATGGCGGTTGATGTGGTCTAAAAGGGTTAAAAGGCCTTTTTCATTTCATCTCGACTTTAAATGACATCAGCAGCAGAGTACGTTGGACATATGTTTGATTTGAATGCAGTTTTATCAACGCGTGGACAGACAACGGGAAGGTTTGGAGGAGACGAAGGTTTCTTTGATTTTGTTACCAAACGTGTGATTTGACATTCTAAATGAAGATGTTGGGTGAAAGCGAACACTGACTTCTCTGTATTCATCTTTCAACAGGTTGCTGAAGAGAACCTCTGTGATGGAATCAGAAGTCAACTTTTCCTGTATCTGTACCATTTATGATGTCAGGAGCTTAACGGCTTTGCTCACATTGACGTTGGTCTCTCCACTTTAATCACATCTGATTGCATTTTGGCTGAGATGGATCTGGAAAACCTCAAGTCAGCAGGTTTGAATTACTGTAGCTGCTGCTGTCGACCAATCAGAGCAACTTACTCTCCAAACTCATTCAGCCATTTCAACAGAACTGCATTAATTCAGAACCAGCGGCAGGGCTGGAATAACTCCTGACGTTCAGGAAAGAATGAGCCCCGTCCGACCAACAGTCAACCTTTATTATTGTTACCCAGCAACAAAATCTGCAACCGCTACGGCACGGACTTCTGCAATGCAAACATTAGCGTGTCGTTGCTTTATATATATATATATATATATATGAATGCCTCATGGTGGCTGTCGAGGATGAAGATTCATCCTCTGGGAACCATAATTGTCTTGTTACATGATTCAATATACCGCTGGCGTTGTGGTAACTGCTGTATTTCCTTCACATGATGATCTTTCTGTTTTCTACGTGAATGAATCCTCACTGCTGCTGGCAGGTCATGTGTGACCTCAGTGCGTCTTTACAGCCACATTCCCTCGCTGAGATATCTATTAACACACACACACACACACACATACAGGAATATGTGCTTTATGAGACCCATGTGACGTTTCGCTGGTGTACAGGGACACACGTACACAAACAAAAAGAGAATACTGTTTCCTACTTGTTCAGCAACGTTCCGCTGCACAGATCTTTGAAGATCAACCTTTATCAATCCATCTCGACTTTTCTCACTGGGATTTCCATTTGAACCTGATTGATAATGTCGTTAACATTCAGACAATATGCTGGTTGAATGAGCGACAACATACACAGACATGCACTGACAAAACAATGGTAAGAGTGAGTCGGTGTTTCAAAACTAGACAAGCGTTCCCCTTACTACTCGCACCGCTGGGTTGGTTCTTTCTTCAAGTGTTTCACAAGGAACTTTAAGATGAATGAAAATAAATTGAGAGCAGGGATATAATGTTTTAACTTACATGACTAGAAATGAAGTGTGTTAGCGTGCCTGTTTGGTTTTAAAGAAATGTCATGCATCCTTGTCTGATGTAATATGTGTCATATCGGTCACCTCCTCCCGACATTCCTCAACGTACGTTTGCACCCCCCTCCCCCGAGATGTCAGCGTTTTGAGGTTGATGTCTCCAGGTGTGAAGCTTAGTTTCTACATGACGTAGTGAAGCCGTTTCAATGTGCGCATGACAAAAAAATGATGTAATCGCGGCGGCCTGCTCGTCGTGCGTGAAGGCCCCACAATTGGTTGCGACGCTTGGTGCGATCAGAGCTCTTCAGGTGTGACTGTCACAAACAGTTCCCTGTTAAGAACGCTGGTAGCTATTCATTAACCCTCTGAACCCCAAGCAGGTCGAGGCGTTTTGCTCTTGTCACACCTGATGTGTTCAAGGACCTTCGGAAAGATGAAACTCTGATGATAATGACGGTTTTAATTACAATATTGTTGATTGTTTAAAGAAAAAATGCCTTTCTGACCCGCCGGTGGGTTTTGGGGTTCAGATTGTGCCACACTGTCAATTCTATTGTCAATATACAATATAAAATAATACTACTTCAGAGCATTACAGACATTTTATTCGAAATTCTCGTGAAATAAAGCTCAAAATGAGTTTTCCCATCTAATTTCAAGATCTTTTTATATCTTTAAATATTACATCTTATTCGAAGAAATTTATCTTTTTACTAATTTCAAGCCAACACCTTTTATTCTTTGTTTTTTAATATTTAAAAATACATTTTCACCGTCTAAGTAACCAACGTCCCCAGTGTTCAGTCCAACGCACAAAGCCTCTGATCAGCTGCTGATTCAGAGGTCCGGTCGAAGGCTAACGTCACAAACAGGAATTCAATTCCGGTTCCTTTGCCATCCATCATATCTGTCGATTCTCCGTCTGATCAATGAGCTGAAGTTCGGTCCTCGGTTCATCGTCAGTGACCTTCATCTGAAGTATTTCTTTCCCCGTCAGGATCATGAGGAGTCTTAGGTTCTTGTTTGACCCAGATTCAAAGTCACTGAACTCTGAAATGAAACAAGACTTCTATTCTTCTGCTGCTTCTCTTTGTTCCATCCGTTACGGACTCAGACTGAGTTTCCACAAACCGACTCAATAAAAGTCTGTTTTGTTGCAGAGCACTCAGCGTTTACCCCCGATGGGTCCGCAGCACCGAGAAGCATTTATCTGTGTAATGATTAACCTTTATTTAACTAGAGAAGGGTGACTGAGCTTCGACACACGTTTTCCACCAGCTCGCTCCTTCAGTCCTACATTAACACCTGGCAGCAGGCCAGAGCAATCACAGCTCTTATTGGAGCTGAATTACAGTGAAGGAGCCGGAGACTTTGGGGGGAAAAAGTGAATCCCAAATCCCTTCTAATCACAGAGAAGCTTCGTGAAGTGAACATGTCAGAATCAACATGTTTGGAAAGAAAAACGTAACCCTGAAAGAAAGCAACTCAGATCAGGCTGGATGTGAGCTTATGAGAACCATTTCACACATATAACAAACTATAATCAGGTTGTTTGGTCCCCAGATTCCATGTGAGTCTAAAAATCAACTTACCTTTGCAGATAAATCCCACAGTGAACTCTGCATTGCTGTGACTTTTTTGTCAAAGTTACATTATTGACATGGTCCTGTGTTTGATTGTAGTGACACAGGCTACAGTACAGAAGCTATGTAACTACGCTATGAGTTCTATATTACCTATAGAACTATGCTACATTACATTTTACATGGGACACGAACACCGGCCTCCTGGGTGAAAGTCCTGTGTTTGCTCGTAGCTACATAGGCTACATTACAGAACCTATGTGACTATGCTACGTTACGTTACTGAGCTACGGTACGTAAGCGCCATAGTAACGTTAGCTTATTTTAAGTCAACGTTGACTTTTGGTGTCACACAGGACACGAACACCGGCCTCCTGGGTGTTTGTCTGTAGTTGCATAGGCTACATTACGTAACCTCCGTAACTACGCTACATTACGTAAGCAAAGTAGCAACGTTTTAAAACTTAAACATACGTCGTTGACATCTGGTGTCACAATCACCGGCCTCCTGGGTGAAAGTCCTGTTTGTTTGACCCATCCATCCACTTAGACTTTGTAGCTCTTTATGCTACGTCACCTGACTTCCATTCTTTTCTCCAGTCATAACTACGGCCACCGAGCATCATTGTTTTCGAGCTGCCGTATTCGACGAGGTGCGAGTGACAAAGGGCTGTTTTATTTGGATCATAATAAACGGATTCATTAGCAGCTGACCGACGGGGATTTTGTTGGATGTCTCCCATTCGAATGACTTTTGATTTGAATGTGGGGCTTCCAGTTGTCAATCATCCCAGTGAAACCAGCCCGGCTGCCTGATCTCAGAGCAGTCGTTCATTATTCACCGTTATATGGAGCTGCTCCAGATGACATCATCACTACCGTCTGTCTCTCTGCTGCTTCAGATTCACACCAGTAATACAGAAATATCACTTTCCCTCACAGCGCCCACCGGGGACGCACTGGGGCTGAAATCCAGCCCGTACATTTGAGATGGCGAAGCCCTTTCCTTTCATGCGGAGGATTTTATTGGCAGTAATTTCAACACTTGTACTGTTTTTGTAGCAGAAAAAGAAGTGGATGAGACCTGCCTCCTCAGTTCGTATCAGCACTGCCCAGACAAGCCGAGGTCAGCTTGAACCAGACGGCAACCTCCGGTTCTGCCGAGTAAAGCCGATGCTTCATGTGTTAAAGCTGCATTCTCTCTAGTGTCCACCAGGGGGCGACTCCTCTGGTCGTATAGAAGTCTATAGAAAATGACTCTACTTCTCTCTTGATTTATTCCCTCAGTAAACATTGTAAACATGAGTTTATGTCTCAATCTCTAGTTTCAAGTCTTCTTCAGTACAGCATGATGTTCATTTAGTACATGATGGTCCATTTAGAGTCACACAGACCATAAAGCAGGGGATGCTTTAGGGCGGGGCTACTGTGATTGACAGGTCTCTACCAGAGACGTATACAGCGTCTGTACATCACTCCTCCTCAGTCCAGATATAATAACTTTCCCGGTCTATTGGGAGCAGTGTTGGTTATCACATTCAGGTTCAACTGCAGGGCACAAAAAAACTCATTATTTTAAATTGGATGTGCAAACATGAAAATCATATTTATTTTTGATTAAATAAAGGGCAAACATGTATTTGTTGAGAATGAATGTTATTTTTAGTGCATAAAACTAAACAAAAGTACAAACTACCGTCGACCGTCATTGACAGCTGTGAAAGCTCCAAAGGTCCTCCTGCTGCGTTCGGACATCATGTGCTGTCACAGCGACCAGTGAGGGGTTGACTCTCTGATAGGGTTAGGGTTAGGTTGGGTTAGGGTTAGGTTGGAAGCAAGGGTTAGGGTTAGGTTGGGTTAGGGTTAGGTTTAGGTTTGATTGGAAGCAAGGGTTAGGGTTAGGTTGGGTTAGGTTTAGGTTTGATTGGAAGCAAGGGTTAGGGTTAGGGTTAGGTTGGGTTAGGGTTAGGTTTCATTGGAAGCAAGGGTTAGGGTTAGGTTGGGTTAGGGTTAGGATTAGAGTGAGGGTGAGGGTTAGGATGGTTATGAATGGTTGTACAAGAGACAAACTGATCCCTTGTAATACTCCTATCGACGCGCTTATCGGTCTTCAAAAAGAGGTATCTGAAGTATTTCCTCTCGGATTGATCCTCCCACACCACAGTTTCAAACATGAATTATTATGTAACTCCAAAGATTTAACATATCAGGAGCTCTGGTGCCAGCTCAATGACGCAGGTACTTTCAGACACGAACCAAACTGTTAACGACTTCCCTTCTTTGTGTTCTGTCCTTTACGTCCTCGTTTCCTTTCTTTCTTCAGCTTCACTCTTGAGTACATCCTTTTGTTGCTTGTACTGAAGTATACGTTGGATTTTTATGACTATTAATGTTCCTTACATGGTTTGTATTTGCATTTTTGGGAGGTATTGAGTTCTCCAAATATCCAGGCAAATCTTTACCCCCGACTATGTTTGTGAGTGTTTCCTAGATGAGAAATGTGTCTGCTGTGAGCATATAATAAATATATATATCTATATATAGATATAGATATATATATATATATAAATATATATATGATCCATAGCTGATAGAATAACTGTCGAAAACCTCAAATTGCCTAAAAAGAAACGACATCCAGTTCCAGGCAGGTTGTGACCTCCAGCGGGGACAAATAATGAGAATAAAATCTCCTGCGGAGCTGAAGAAACCTTTCCTGCGTCTCACTCCATTATTCAAGGTAAGACCTATTCTTTTAGGTCTGCAGCTAGCCGCGGGGCTCGGCCCGTGAAGGGGCCGCTGCAGCCTTCACACACATTCGTCCTTGCTGAGCATCCTCGCCGTCGTTAAGCTCTGTACTTACGAACGGGAGGACGAGCCGTCCCTCAATGTTTCTGTCATCTTCTCATTGAAACCTCAAATTACGGCAGCGGGGAATTGATGAGCTGTCGCCGCCCGACCGGCCGAGCTGTCAGGGGGTCTGACTCCCTGAAATGAGCGAGTCTGGGGGCGAAATAGCAAACAGGTTCATCTCCTGAGGAGGCCGTGACGTCTTTGATGTATGCAGCCTTTAATGTGACCGGGAAGAAGTAAATGGATACATATTACTTTTAAATCAGCTCCTGACTCATTATAACAAATGAACACCACTTTGCTGAATTGTTTCTGAAATGATCCAGGAGAGAATACCTTTACGACGTGAAGCCCACGTCACATGTCCAGTGAATCAACAAAGCTTTTTGAACTGTAAAGAAGACACCATGCTGTTTGTGTTTGGTCTCCTTTGACGTGATGAACATGAAATGTGAAGATGAAATGCCACATTATAAAATGTCTTGTATATGTGGGAAGAATAATCAGTTATCCATATTATAATCAGAAATGACCTGTTTCGAAAATCAACATATCATTAGTTTGGATTTCCGTCACGGTATCGTGTGAAAACGTGGTTGAGTCCACAAGATGAATACTTTCCTGCATTTCACAAATATAGATCATTTATTTTCATTGAACTACGCTGTGACAAAGGGCTCAGTGATGTCATCCATTGTGAGACAACTCGTTTATTCTGTCAACACGTTTCATTATGAAGCGCAGACGTGTTTGTTCGCTGCACCTCGTCTCTTCCTGGAGCAGCTTCCGCTCTGAAGCTCGGACTCCAGCGATGAGGGAACTGCAGCTTTCCAAATCCAACATGTGTCCCCTCTTGTGACGCCCCATCTGTGCAGGACAAATGAAGGGCATGTTGAATAATAACCGGCTCAATCCGGAGCCTTCAGTGAGCTTCGGTTTGGGGAAAGGATTTCAGTAATTCTCCTGGAATCAGCAGAAAGAAATAAAAAGCTAGAGTGGAGACACGGCAGACGAAAAAGGAGGTAAAAATAGACTGAATAGCAATGAGGCAACTTTCCTCTCGCCCGGAGCCTTGCGTGAGTCAAAGTGGGGGTTTACGTCTCACAAGGACCTCTTGCAGCTCCTCAAGGTTCAGGAGAGAATCATTTGACTGATCTAATCCCAGTCCAGGAAGCTCTCAGAGGCCTTGGCTCTGCGTCGCTCTCGGATATAAGCTGAAGTGGGACAAGATACTCGCAGAAAGCGGGAGGGTTGCTGGAGACATGTTCTTTCTCCAATATTCTGTCTACATTTTGGTGACACTCTGAATGAATCTGGCTTTAACCAGAGTCCCCCAGGGCAAGACAGCGAGCAGAGATCTGTGGAGGGTGATTGTGAAAACATCTCTGGGTTCTCCTTTCATGATTCATGTGAGGTTTACAGCTTGTGATCAATATGTGAGGGCCTGCCAAGCCTCAGATTAGATTCACCATCACCTTATTTACGTCGAGAGTATCATTTACAGTTCGTCGGTAAACTGAGGCTCTTAGTGTTCTACACACCGCATGCTAAAGATTACCAACAGTACAGACCTCGTGCTGCAGCCGAAGCATCGCTGCCCTGACAACAAATGTACAGCGTAGTCAGACTGAACGGTTATATGTTTGAAAAGAAGACTTGAAACTAGAGATTGAGACATAAACTCATGTTTACAATGTTTACTGAGGGAATAAATCAAGAGAGAAGTAGAGTCATTTTCGATAGACTTCCATACAACCAGAGCAATTTAGTTTTTTTAATTGCAGGTAAACCCACAATACAACAGTTTGTCTAATATTGACATCCTTGTCTGATGATTGAGTTTTAGATGAGTCTTCTTCAAACTGTTGCCACACAAGTTGGAGGCACACGATCGCCTTAAATTGAATATATATATATTTTTTATTTATTTAATACTGAATTATTAAGATTGACCTTCATTGAAACTAACGGGCCAAAACCTAACCAGGAAAAAGAAAAGGATAAATATTTGGAGACAGAGAGATGGAAAGAAGGAGGTGAAGTAAGAATCAGACAGAGGAAGGGAATGTGGATAGAGGGAAAGAGGAGGAGAAGAAGCGCGTGGGATGGGGAAGACGGCTAAGACGAGGAGGTGGGGCGCGCGCACACACTCACACACACATATTAAGAGGTGACTGTGACGTCAAACCGGAGCCCAGCTGACTTGCTCGCTCCGCCGTGCTTCTCGCTGACCAGCCTCGCGCTCTCTGCACATCTAGTACTCCGCGCGGCTGCTGCTCCTGCACGCCTTTAAAAAACAGCGAGGAGAAGGAGACGAAGAAGAGAGACACGGCTCACGGGAGGAGGAGGAAGAACTGGAGGGAAGGAAGGAAGGAGGCTCTGCTCTCATCCTCGCGCGCTGCACGGGGACATTGTTTGTTTTTGGAGACGCTTTGCACGGACACGAGCCGCTTTCCCTCGCGCGGTCAGAGATAGCGGAGTAGGATTGTAACGGAGCACCGCTGTGTGTCTTGGCACAGCCCCCCCCCCACACACACACACACAGCCCCCCCCCCCCTTGCCTGGAGCCAGGTGTTGCATTCAAGCGCGCGAGCCCACACTTGTCGATGGAGAGGCACAAGAAGGAGGGTTGATCCGCGATGCGGAGCTCGCGCACTTGACTCTGATCCTGCCTGCGAGCCTCTCGAGCAACAACAAGTTGACCAATTTTGTTTTGCATTTCCTCTGGCGCGAGACCACGTTCAAGGTACCGGATTCTATTTACCGGATTTTCACGTTTCGCCTGCTGACTTTACCGGATTTGTCAATTTCTTTTGTTGGATATTTTTATGAACGTCACCGAAAACGGGAATTAACGTAATTTGTGCTTTTTTTGTTTTTCACCCTTCAGCTGCAGGTGCAAGGAAAAGAGTACACGGACCCAGCTGTGCCAACGACGCGCGAGACATTTTTTTTGGTGGGGGGGGGGGGGGGTTAGGGGTGAAATTCAAAGATCTAAGGACTGACACCGCGTGCACCCCAAAACCACCCGCCTTGGTGTTGTTTTTCACGGATCCCGGCTCTCCCGTGGCCCCGCGCGGCACCCTGATGGTGCGGACGGGCGGCGCACGGTGGTTCGAGCTGCCGCTTGGACACGCCGCGTGGTGATTTTGTTTTACCCTCTCAGCACAGGAGATACGGTGCATGATGAAGATGATGGTGGCACGCGGTTAATCTTGGCGATGCTTTTCCACTCGAGTCGGATTTACCTGCTGTTTCTTCAGTGGAATCGTTTGCGTGACGATGACCTCCAACCGCGCGCTTTCACCCCGCGCCGCGCTCGCCGCACCCCCGGTTCGATGCGCACGATGAGGACGTCGTCTCCCCAAAAATTGCTGAGATAACTCACAACCGGGGAAACAAAGGGAGGGGTAATAATAACCGACACAACCGATAGAGAGGAGAACACAACAGCAGCAGCGATGGAGCTGTCCGAGGTCCGGTGCTCCAGCGCGAGCGAGGAGCTGTACACCATCAACAAGACCCCGAGCAGCAGCAACAACAGCAACAGCAGCGGCGGCAGCAGCGCGCGACCCAAACGGCTGCTGTGGCAGAACGCGGTGCGGCACATCACCGAGCAGCGGTTCATCCACGAGCAGGGCGGAGGAGGGGTGGACGAGCCCTACGACCCGAGTCAGGACGCGCGGAAGCATTCGGCGGGGCGGACGTCGGTGGGGCACAACAACGGCGGCACCAAGGTGTTCCCGGAGCGCGCCAGCAGCGACCTGGGCTTCCTGCAGATCGACTGCGCGCCGAGCAACTCCGACTTCTTCCTGAACTGGGGCTACACGTACCGGGGGGTCATCTTCCCGACGCTGCGGAACGCCTTCAAGTCCCGCGACCTGGAGCAGCTCTACCAGCGCTACTTCCTGGGCCAGAGGCGCAAGTCGGTGGTGGTGATGAACATCCTGGACGTGGTGACCAAGCTCACCTTGCTGGTGCTGCACCTCACCCTGGCCTCCTCCCCGATGGACCCGATCAAAGGGACGCTGCTGGGCTTCTTCACGGGCGTCGAGGTCGTCATTTGTGCCTTAGTCGTGGTGCGGAAGGACACCACGTCGCACAGCTACCTGCAGTACAGCGGCGTGGTCACCTGGGTGGCCATGGCCACGCAGATCCTGGCCGCCGGGCTGGGCTACGGGCTGCTCGGGGACGGGGTGGGCTACGTGCTGTTCACGCTGTTCGCCACCTACAGCATGCTGCCGCTGCCGCTCACCTGGGCCATCCTGGCCGGGCTGTTCACCTCGGGGCTCCACATCCTGGTCCAGATGTTCATCTCCCAGAATGCACCGCTCTCTACCAACCAGGTGAGCTCCCACCTGTCCCCCTCCTCAATCCTCCTCTCCTTCTCTTTATCTCCTTCCCCACCTTCCTCCACTCTCTCGTCTCCTCCTCTGCTTTAGTGACCCCCCCCCCCCTCTCTCCTTAATCCTCTAAATCCTCCTCTTATCCATCTTCTTCCCCCACCTCCATCTCTCATTGAACCCGTCTCTTCTCCTCCTCTTTTTCTAAATCCCCCTCTTCTTCTACTCTCGTGTTGACCTCCTCCTCTTCCTCCATTATTTCTCTCTTGCCTTCCCCTAATCTCCTCTTTTCCAGTTTCTCCATCTTCCTCCCATTTCTTCACTCTCTTTTTATTTCTGCTCGTTCTCCTTGTCCCTGTTGTCCACACCTCCTCTCCTCCTTTTTCTCTTTCTCCCCATCCCTCCTCTACTCTCCTCCTTTCTTCATTTCTATCCAGTCCCCCCACCTCTTTCTACATCTTCCTCCCCCTCTCCTAATTCCACCTCTTTCATCCTCAACCTTTTAATCCTTTGTTTCCTTCTGGAATCCTAATCCTCCCTCCTCTTTTTCCTCAATCTCCATCTTCCTCTCCTCTTTCCTCTTCTCCTCCATTGTTGACCTCCTCTCCTTCCTCCTTTATTACCCTTTGCCTCTCCCTAATTCTCCCTCTCTTTTCCAGGATTTCCACTTCCTCCCATTTCTTCTCTCAGACTTCTCTTCTTTTCAATCCTGCTCTCCACACCTCCTCTCCCCTCGTTCTCCTTCTCCGTCCTCTGCTCTCCTCTTCTCTTTCTCCTTCATTTCCCTTCGCCTCCCTCTAATCCTCTGCTCCTCCAGTTTCTCAATCTTCCTCTTATTTCATATATTTGCCTTCTGTCCTTCTCTTCTCTCCTCCCTTCTTCTTCTCTTCCAGTCCTCACATCCTCCTCTCATTCTTCTCCTAAATTGACCCCTTCATCTCCTCTTCCTCCTCTTCCTCTTCACTTCACTTGTTTCTGTCCATCAGTGTGTCTCACAAACTAGTTGACGAAATGTGTTCAGAGTTCCTGGATCCTGATGAGATGTTGATCAGCTGTCTCCTTCGATTCCGATCATAATCCAGACTGTCTGCAGTCTACGCTGCAGGTCTTTCCTTGTCAGTGAAGCTCGGCTTGTGTTGATGTGTTTGTGGGTAACCGGTCTTTGATTTCCTGATTTCTTTTCAATTTATTTTGTGAAAGTTTTTTCCAGTTGTGATGATGAAATTGGGTCGTTTCTGGTCTCGACTGCTGAGGTTTCAGCACCGGGAGCTGTCCAACACACACACACTCTCACACACACACACACACACACACACACACACGCACACACACACACACACGCACACGGCCTGAAATATGCTCAGCACCCCCTACTGGTGAATATTATGATCATAAATCAGCTTTCACATAAACCTGCATGCATCCCCCAATTTTGTTGTTGATGTAAGTCTGGAGTAAACAAAGCAGCACACGAGCCCTGTAATCATGTACACTGGATTCAGAATACACCGAACGCCAATGAGGTAAAAAGGCCGACTTTCATCTTTAAACAATGCCCTTTCCTGGTGTCCTAGTTTCCTCTTTCCTTGATTCTTTGCTTCCAAAGGCAGCCAGTCAGTCAGTCAAACGTCAGTCAAACGTCAGCTTGTGTAATGCTTTCAGAAGCTACAGCACCATGCAGTCCACCATGCCAGGTGCAACAGGAGCTTTAAGATCAGAGGAGTTTCCTTTAACTTTGTCGTTTGTCGTGGGGCAACTTAAGCTTTACTTATATTGTACTTCACTTTGTTTTCATTGTTCAATAAGAGAGGAGAACAGACACAACACACACTGCTGTGTCAGAGGTCGGGCAGCTGTTAGCTGTTAGCTGCTAGCTGTTAGCTGTTAGCTGGGTCTGATGCTCGGCTTTGCCGTGAGTGACGACAGTGTTTTATGATTTCTTTGTTCCAGATCAATAAAAACTACGATATGTGACAGATTAAACACAACGGTGACTCAGCTGGTTTCAGTCCATAAAAGCTTTTCCATTCGCTGCTCTGAACACTTTGTCTGTTTGTTGACGTGAGCAGTGACGGACACCATGACGAACCCAACACCACCAGCACACAGTAATAGTATAGTAATACTATAATGTACTAAACTATAATACTATGATACATACTGGTGCTGTCACTTCTGTAAACAGTCAAGAATTCATTCCAACTTTGTCATATTAGGAATGAATTAATATATTATTACGCAACCCTTAAAACCATATCAGCATTAGTTTGCACGCTTGAGTCCTCCATTCTTTTTTATTTATTACAAAAACAAAAATCAACCAACGGCAGCACGTCAAAGCTGTTATTCTGAAATGGACCTCTGGTTGAAAGCAACACGTTTGTGTCGTCTTTGTTGGAAAAAAGACACAAAGAAACATTACTTGAAGCCGTCAAGATGGATTTTTGCGTGATATGCTATCACCAAATCCATAATGAACATTAACCCTCTGTGTTTTGCTCCCGTCACATTTTTCTCTGTCGCCTCGATTTCACTGCAATATATTTAATGTTTTTAGAGTAAACGGTAAAAATGTTTGTGATGAAATATCACAATTTTAAGCTTTGATTTGACTTTTTGACTGAAGTGCGTTTGTGGCACATGATGTGTTTGAGGACCGTAGGACAGATGAATATCTGACGATAATGACTTTTTACAGCGTTTGGCTGTGATTAGCGCTGCAGGTTTGGCGATTTCTGAAAGAAAACAAGCTTTACAATCAACAAAAATGATTCATTTAAATATCTTTAGATCATCACTGGCTCACAGGTTGAGTGATTAATTAGCGTCCACTCGCCCTGTGAACCATCTTAGCTTGTGTCATTATTATAAGTATCAGCTCACAGGAAGCTCGGCTGCTGGGGGAGGGATTATATTTTAGCATTGCGTGTTGGTATTAGTCGACCCGAAGACGCTCCGAGATCAACGACTTACACATTCTGCCTTCATTGGGCTGCGATGACACGCAAGCCGGTCGGTTGCGTGCAGCCGGATGGACGGGACGGGACGGGACGGTTGGGGGCAGATTAGGACAACTCTCGCTGCACTCCTGACGGGGCTCGCTGCAGTCTTGTGGTTTAGGAGGACGGGGCTCGCTGTGGTTTAGGAGGACGGGGCTCGCTGCACTCCTGTGGTTTAGGAGGACGGGGCTCGCTGTGGTTTAGGAGGACGGGGCTCGCTGTGGTCTTGTGGTTTAGGAGGACCGGGCTCGCTGTGGTTTAGGAGGACGGGGCTCGCTGCACTCCTGTGGTTTAGGAGGACGGGGCTCGCTGCACTCCTGTGGTTTAGGAGGACGGGGCTCGCTGCACTCCTGTGGTTTAGGAGGACGGGGCTCGCTGTGGTTTAGGAGGACGGGGCTCGCTGTGGTCTTGTGGTTTAGGAGGACCGGGCTCGCTGTGGTTTAGGAGGACGGGGCTCGCTGCACTCCTGTGGTTTAGGAGGACGGGGCTCGCTGCACTCCTGTGGTTTAGGAGGACGGGGCTCGCTGCACTCCTGTGGTTTAGGAGGACGGAGCTCGCTGTGAAATTAAACATCCTGGACTCAAGCGGTGCTAATCTGCTCTTATTAATTGTGTTTGCTTGAGGATGGGGTGACCATATGATGAACACAGTGACTACAGGGGGGGGCGTTCACTGTGGGTTTAATTAGAAAGGGAAACTGGAGTTATCAAACGTCACAGAGACTAAACAGACACTTCACATATTCCTGCACAAAGACGTATTCATGGGGTAGTAACGGAGCGCAGTCGCTCTGAGATCTGTACTACATGTTGCACTGTCAACAATCAAATCCCTGTTTAAGTTCACAGGACGATAGCAGCACCGCTAACGGCTAACGAACCACGGCTCCGTTAGGTTACATTATGATGCGTTCAGGCTCTGTTCAGTGAAAATGAGTGTTGGGTGGAGCTAAATCATAACGTTATCTTGATGTGTTCACATGTAATCTGAGAAACTTTAATACACGTAGCCGTTTGGAGGTGACACATAAACATCTGATTGATAATTTGTTGTATTCATCAAAGTTGTACATTGATAGTGTAACAGGATTTTACAGAGGACACAGGGAATAGTGGCAGCACAGCAATCAGAGGCAGTTCTGCAGTTTTCAGGATCTTTAATTAAATAAACTCCAAGAAACACAAAAACATCAAACCTAGCTCAGTCCAGAGTTCTATCACAAAACCAGACAGAATGAACTGTTCCAGCCGGGCCGCTAGCCGGCTTACTCTCTCAGCACGCTGTCCTCTGATCAGCTGTCCTGCTTCACATTGATTCACCTCCCTGATGAGGAGATCAGCGCCAGGTGTGTCTCCTCCCACACCTGATCCCAATGCTCTCCTGAGGGAGTGGGTGGAGCCTCGAATTACCCTGGACCTCAGCCCCCTACAATGCAATCCTTAATATCGGTTTATCAGAAGACCAGAGACGTATAGCGATCTGTCTCTTTTATACTTTTTCAGTCGAGCCTCCGTTCAGACTGTGGAGGTCAGACAGAAGAAAGAGTCGTCCACTTCTCCCTCCGTCTTAGTGCCAGTCTGAGTATTGCCTCCATCGATCCGTCTCCGTCTCTTCAGGGCCTCTCGGTTCCCCAGCTGGACCCACATCCTTTGTCTCCGGCACATCGAAGGCTTCAGTATTGGCGGCTGCATTTCCCTTAAAGCTCTCACACCAACTCTGTCACGTCCCATCTTCTCTGAACAATAAGCTCACATTGACCCGCTGTTTGCTTTTTGTTCTCCTCCTCCTGAAACCCTGGTTCTGGTTCTGCGGTCGCTGCTGTATTGATCTCTGCCTTTGTGCACAAGTCTTTTCACCTGCTGTGAAAGGAACAGAGGCGTCCGCAAATAACAGATTCGGTTGTTCTGGCTTGAATATGATAATGTGTGTTTTGGTGGAGCTAAGAGCTTTATAGCACTGTCAATAGCACTGTAGCTTCTTCTTGCCATTGTTCTCTCTCTCTCACTCTCACACACACACACACACACACACACACACACACACACACACAGCGTGAGCTTCGCGTCCTCCGATTATTTGTTCTTGGAGCTCTGTTCAAGGTCTGACCGGCTCACCTGGAGCGCTGCTGCACCGAGCAGATAGAGGAGGAGTGTTGATCTCATGAGGAGTGTTGATCTCATGAGGAGTGTTGATCTCACGAGGAGGAGTGTTGATCTCACGAGGAGGAGTGTTGATCTCACGAGGAGTGTTGATCTCATGAGGAGGAGTGTTGATCTCACGAGGAGGAGTGTTGATCTCATGAGGAGGAGTGTTGATCTCACGAGGAGGAGTGTTGATCTCACGAGGAGTGTTGATCTCATGAGGAGGAGTGTTGATCTCACGAGGAGGAGTGTTGATCTCACGAGGAGTGTTGATCTCATGAGGAGGAGTGTTGATCTCACGAGGAGGAGTGTTGATCTCATGAGGAGGAGTGTTGATCTCACGAGGAGTGTTGATCTCATGAGGAGGAGTGTTGATCTCACGAGGAGTGTTGATCTCACGAGGAGTGTTGATCTCATGAGGAGGAGTGTTGATCTCATGAGGAGTGTTGATCTCACGAGGAGTGTTGATCTCACGAGGAGGAGTGTTGATCTCACGAGGAGGAGTGTTGATCTCACGAGGAGTGTTGATCTCATGAGGAGGAGTGTTGATCTCACGAGGAGGAGTGTTGATCTCATGAGGAGGAGTGTTGATCTCACGAGGAGTGTTGATCTCACGAGGAGGAGTGTTGATCTCACGAGGAGTGTTGATCTCATGAGGAGGAGTGTTGATCTCACGAGGAGGAGTGTTGATCTCATGAGGAGGAGTGTTGATCTCACGAGGAGGAGTGTTGATCTCACGAGGAGTGTTGATCTCATGAGGAGGAGTGTTGATCTCACGAGGAGGAGTGTTGATCTCATGAGGAGGAGTGTTGATCTCACGAGGAGGAGTGTTGATCTCACGAGGAGTGTTGATCTCATGAGGAGTGTTGATCTCACGAGGAGGAGTGTTGATCTCACGAGGAGGAGTGTTGATCTCATGAGGAGTGTTGATCTCATGAGGAGGAGTGTTGATCTCACGAGGAGTGTTGATCTCACGAGGAGTGTTGATCTCATGAGGAGGAGTGTTGATCTCATGAGGAGGAGTGTTGATCTCACGAGGAGGAGTGTTGATCTCACGAGGAGTGTTGATCTCATGAGGAGGAGTGTTGATCTCACGAGGAGGAGTGTTGATCTCACGAGGAGGAGTGTTGATCTCATGAGGAGGAGTGTTGATCTCACGAGGAGGAGTGTTGATCTCACGAGGAGTGTTGATCTCATGAGGAGTGTTGATCTCACGAGGAGGAGTGTTGATCTCACGAGGAGGAGTGTTGATCTCATGAGGAGTGTTGATCTCATGAGGAGGAGTGTTGATCTCACGAGGAGTGTTGATCTCACGAGGAGTGTTGATCTCATGAGGAGGAGTGTTGATCTCACGAGGAGTGTTGATCTCACGAGGAGTGTTGATCTCACGAGGAGGAGTGTTGATCTCACGAGGAGGAGTGTTGATCTCACGAGGAGTGTTGATCTCATGAGGAGGAGTGTTGATCTCACGAGGAGGAGTGTTGATCTCATGAGGAGGAGTGTTGATCTCACGAGGAGTGTTGATCTCACGAGGAGGAGTGTTGATCTCACGAGGAGGAGTGTTGATCTCACGAGGAGGAGTGTTGATCTCATGAGGAGGCTGCATGCACACATTTTAATCTCTTGCCCTCAGTGTGCCCTGAACAAATATTTAGTGCATTTAAACATTAACCAATCACAGAGCAAAACAGATAGCGGACGTATTGGAAGACTTCTTGTTACTGGACTGAGTTCCTCTTCTAAAAACCCAAGAACACTGCGTCAGTGAACGGTGACCGGGTTGATTCTGACACATTGTTTCTGTCATCGGAGGTCTTGGTGACCTTTAAAGTCTGGCCGTCTACCTGCAGCTTTCCCTCTTTCTTTCCCCTCCGTAGACGTTTTCTCCGTCTTTGGACAAACTGGAGGAATCGGCGACTCCATCCTGTGTCCTCTCCTTCCTCCCCACTCACCTCGCCTCCCTTTCACCCTCCTCTTCCTCCTCCTTTATCTCGCCGGTGTCATGCGGTTGATCTCGGACAGTCTCGCTGTTACCAGACACTGCACTCAGCCGCTCTTAATATTTGATGAAGGATGGAGGCCATCAGCAGCAGCTTTTTCAGTTTTTCATGGCTGACTTTTTTTTCCGTGACGCTTTTTTCTCCGTGACCTCCGAAGCGTTTCCAAACATTGCCGCAGCCGTAAAAGCTTTTACCGTCCTTCGTTCTTATTCTTCTGTCATGGATGAACCGCCAAATCAGGGCAGGAAGTCAACACTTTTCATCCATTTAGAAATGAGCAGGCGTTATTAAAACCTAACCGTACAAACACGAGGGGACGGCTTGACTGCCAAAGTGGAGAAAAGTGTCTTTTAATGTTATACATTAAATATTATAAAAGCTTCCTTCAAATACGTGTTACTCAGTATGTGTGAGTCTCGCCGCCACAAAATATTCATGTTTCTACCTCGAAAAATAATTGTAATTGTAATAAGTGTAATTATTTCTGAAATATGTAATATTCTGCTTCAATCCATATTTGTTGTTTTAACAACGTTTTTGCTGCAGAACAGCGCTCGCTTGTCCAATTTGTGGTGATTGGTTTCATTCATGTTACTCCCAAAACACACCCAAAACACACCCGTGATTCATTAAGAGACTAAATACAACCCGGCAGCTAGCTTTGCACCCACATCATGAGCAGCTTACCTTACTGTGCAGCTTTCAGCACGAGGCCTCTGAGAGCTACGAGCACATTTAACAGATGTTAACGCTCAACACGCTGTTTGTTGCTGCATCCTAAACTAACGTTACCGCGAAGAAGCAAGAAAACAGAGTGCAACCGGTAAAACGCCATAAACCAACCTCCACAATGACTTGTAATGATCTGTACACTCATATCTCATATTTAGGGACTACTTTATTGCCTTTGTACAAGCCTTTAAAGAAAGAAATCCAAGTATTAAAATGTGTTATAAAGAAACAAAGGTTGAATATCCTGTAAACACTTTGATATGACTGCATAATATTTACTCAAATATACATTTTTGAAGACTTCCTGTTTCTAAAACATCTAAAAATGAATCAGAATCCTCAGACATGTACAGTACATATTGCTTTTATCAGTGAACTACTCCAGCACAAAAGCTCAGAGGCGCCTTCATTGGGGGCTCGCTACTGTTTAGCTATTTGAGAGTTTACGGTAATGTGTGACTGAACTTCTTAAAACGAGTATCCATTTAATCCACGAGTAGAGAGCACATGAAAGAAAGTCCGCACAGCCTCTCAGTTTCATGTTGCTGCCTGAGACATGAAAGAAGAGAGAATAAAATGGATGAAACAGGAAGACACACGGACGCCGTTTCCAGCCTCTCAGGTCTGTTTAAAGGCAGAATGAAGAGCTGGATTTAGTATCCGGCTCTTTGCCATCACAAACTTCACGAGGGGGTTTTTGGCGTCGGCCGTTTGTCACCTTGTTCATTCCCCCGGCCTCGTCCGCGGTGAGACCAAATGAAACGGTGTGTCTGGGAGAATTACTGACCCGGAGTCTCGGCTCTGAAACCATAAAAACATGGCACCCTGTAGTGGCTCATTTCCTCCGCTCTCTGCTTTGGGCTCTTCAACCTTTCCTGTGGAGTTCTGGTGCCAGAGGAGCGTCTTGACCTGATGAATGACACCTCGTGTGGTTTCACAGCGGAGTCCGTCCTCAAACCCCCTTCAGCGAATATGGAAACTATTTTCCACCTTCTTCCTCCTGTCACTGACGTCTATTCCTTTGCTTTTTTAAAATTCAAATGTCACCTCTCGACACTGAAATGCGTCAGTGTGGATCCAGTGTTTTTCAGCAGTGGTGAATAACCTTCATATTTACCTGCAAGTCATTCAGTTGTTCTTGCCAAAGGCTGACTCAACACTCATCTACCCCTCCTCTTCCTCTATTATTCGGCCCGGCAGCCAGACAGTGATCTCAGTGAAAGCTTCTCTTTGTGTACCTCTGACAGAACGTCAGCGCTGCTTATTGCACTGCTGCCGGAGAATACAAGAAGCTTAAATATGTGTGATGGTTTTGTTGGTTTTGTTGCATCAACCTAACTGTGGGTTGGTTGATGTGCGAGCACTGTGTCACAAACCGGGCCGAACGGCCACGACAAAAAAGGAGACGCATTCAATGAGGCAGTTGATTAATTATTTATTAAGTTTCAAGTAATGAAAAAGACAAAGATAAACTAACAGTGACATGTGAAGTCAGTCATTTCAGCAGTGTGAGTGGGTGGGTGCGTGTATGCAGTGTTGTATAGTCTAAACCAAAGTGGGTGTCTCAGGAAGGCGCCGAGCCAACTGAAGCTCCAGAGGGTTTTATGAAGGGTGCTCTGGCACGCAGGGCCAGTGGAGTTAACTGCCTCAGGTGTTTCCACTCTGCCTGACGACCCCCGGCCACACCTGCAAGGAAAGCAGCCACACAGGCAGACAGGGTCGTCACAACTGTGTCACGGCAGTTGGTGAAATAGTCACGAAATATATTCTGTTGGTTTTGTGTGCAGGGACACGAATTGTCAGTTTCTTAACGTTTACGTTAACGTTAAAAAAAGGAAGTTAGGTTACGGAAAAACTTCCTGTTTGGCTTTAAAATAACTACGAACAGTTAGGTTGAGACAACAACACCAACAGTTAGGTTTAAGCAACAAAATAAGTTTTTTTAAATGAAAGCAAGATGAAATCCTTCTCTCGTGTCCATTCTTTATTTTGGTGTGTTGACCCCACAGATTAAAAAGCGGGTTTGATATGCAACATTTGTCCTGTTTGAGTCTGAGAACACATTGAATGAGGTTTTAGGCTTAAAGTGAGGGTGATTTTCGGCTTATTCTTCACATTGAGGATGATTTCAGACAGGATTACCTCCCGGCTGTAATCTATTCATAGCAGTGGGCAGCAGCGCTCACCGCTCTCCTCTGGGGCTCTTTTAATGAGATTACTTCTGGATTACTGTTATCTGTTTGAAATGTGGAAAAACCAGCAGGTACTCGGGAAAAAGAACCAAGAACCTGTGTTCAACTCTGGTGGTGAAAAATAGTTTGACCAGAGAAACACCTTTCAGTTACGAGCGTTTTGATGTTTGGTTTTTATTTTATTTTTTCTGTCTGAAATTATAATTCACTCAAGAGAAAGATGGCTGCTTTGAATGAGATTTTTCTCATGAATTTATAAAATATTGTTGTAATCAATATATATATATATATATATTATATATTTACATCATCAACACAGTTTTTTGTGGGATCACAAAGAAATAATAAATGAATAACGGCTGAGGTATATTATGACGTTATCGTGATGTGTTTAAGCTCGATTCAGAATAGAACAAATATTAAGCAAAGGTAAATTATAACGTTATGATGCCTTCAAGTTCTAATTTGTAAAAAAGAGTATTAAGCTGAGGTAAATTATTATGCTGTCATGTTCAAATGTAACGAGCTCTCTAACTGTTGACCGTTTTATTGTTAATACTGAGGATTGTGTAATGTCACTGGTATCTGTATCGACTACTAGATTTCTGACATCGTGATCAGTTTGGCTTCATCGGGACGCAGCGGTCGGAGCCGCTTCCATCTCTGGAACCCAAACAGAGCAGTTTGACACTTGCCATTGAAAACTGCCAAGCTGCCCGTGAATCTGCCTGTGGGCACCGCGTGTGTGATATGATTCTGCCAGCGCGAAAACCATTAGTTATAGAGTCATCACCGCCAAATGTGTCCTCGCCAGGCAGAGAGACTGAGACGTGGCTCTCTTGATTGAAATGGACATTTTAAGAGTGCTCTTTCATCGATGTGTAAATTGGGATTTTAACTGTCATGCTTAAAAAGAATAATCTGTGGACCTGTGTTGATTCTAGACACCTAAACATCTTCTCTCATTTAGTGTTCTGTGGCTCTGGATAGTTTCTCACAAGCTGTTTTGTTTTCACGTTTTTCGGAATGCTTTGGCTTCACTTGTCCCCAGTCGTGGTCACTGTCTGTCCCACGAACGGAAATTTAAGCGGTTTCTTGAGGCCTCTTAGAAATAGACTGACGTTGGAGGAACCGAGTGAAAAATGTATCTCATTAGATCAAACAGATGTTGACAAACTGTATAATCTGACATCGAAAATAGGTAATAAATTGCCATGTTTGATATCGCAATACTCACCATATGGCAATAATATCGTATCGTGACTTAAGTATCCTGATAAAATCGTGTTGCTGGATTTTTGTCGGAAAACACACAAGATGCGATGATATGTTCTGGTTAAGGCTTTTGTAACACATGAACAAATACATAGAGAGGATGAATGGCAGAGAACTTTCTTTTATTGTCTAGTTTGACGTTTTGCTAGCTCTGGCTAACGTTATACTTCCCCGCTAGCACCGACCCCCCCCCCCCGGTACTGAGCATGGGCAACTCTCAACAGAGATGAGAAAGAAGCGGGTTGGCTCACTCGTTGGCTACTTCCATCCTTGATTTCCCCGTCACTGATGATGGAAGCAGCTGACTATTGGCCGGCCACAATGCTGCTCTCTGCTCCTCCAGACCTGCCGTTGCATCCACAGAGTGACATTACAGAGACCAGCGAGCTGCAGAGCTGTGGGGAAATGTCACCATCACATGCTCGGGAGGAGCCTCGCCCGAGGCCACGGCGGGGGGAAGTACAAACACGTTGGATCTTCTGTCGGACCTCACGGAGGGTTTCTTCAGGGGTCAGAGGTCGCTGTTATAAAACCACCGCTGTTGTCTCGAGCCATAAACATGCGTCTCTTTCTCGCCCCTGTGTTCAGGAGACCTTTAATGACTATTAGAAATGTTTTCTTCTTCTCCACAAATGTGCGTGGAGATGCAGACTTGGGTCATAACTGCCGGTGGAAGTCTTGCGGCTCGGTTTGGTTTAAAGCTTCAGAAAAGGTCGTCGGTGAACCTTTGAGTAGAGATCATTGTTTCACACATGCTGTGCGTTCCAGCACCAACACTACCACACTGTTTCATATGCCAGGAAAAGATTTAGTGTGTCCTCATTCATTGAATGTCAAAACCAGTTTGCCAGAAATATCAGGCTGTGTCCCTATTGAATGCATTCTGCATGCAGCAGTACGTACTATAAAGAGCAGCTGAACTATGTCCTACAAGTACAAATACAAAGTATGAAGTTTGGGTTGCCGCTATAGTTGTAACTGTAATTTGAGGGATTTCAGTATTTCAAATGAAACGGTGGACACAGTTATAGCAAACGCGTAGCTGTTAATCTGCACGTTTACACTTTTTATTTCATTTCCTCTGATTTTAATCCTTTCTACTTCATCAACTGGTCTATTTCTTCTCCTGCTATAACAGCCAGTGTTCGCACTGGAGATCTGGACTTATTTTATCTGTTCATCTGCGTCATCTTCAGGTCGATACTCCCTTTCTCTAATACTCTGATCCGTGCCCTAACACCTGCTAAACTAATGACATCCCATTGGCCGGTTCTTTGTCTTTAGTCCTAATTTGCACGGTAAGATGTAGACATTGATAGCATGACAAGCACTACGATACCAATAACGGTTCCTCACGGTAACTTTGATTGTACATGGATGTTTAGAGTGTGGAGGCCTCGTCCTGCATACACTAAAAATACATCCAGCCAACCCAGCGCTGCGCCGTGGGGCTGCTTGTGATCACACATTGCGAACATATTGGTGAACATCTCAGCTTTCATCGCTGCGTGTTTGACAGGAGCCGCTGTAACACACACATCCTCGCGCAGACGTTCGCTCGTCATCTCAGCCTTTGGTCCAATTGACACGTTCAGCCTGAGAAAAACAACCGAGCTGTGATTCTGGAGGTGCCAAGATGAGCTGCTCACAGGCTGTCAAAGGAACGTGTCTGAGATTTCACTGTCAGATCAGCTCGTGACACCAATAACGTCTTCATACCGCATGTATACCCATGCACTGTACGAGAGGTCCAAAATATCTAGTGAGTGATTCGTGTTTAGCGACATTACACCATCACAGTCGAGATCTCAGCGACCTCTGAAAACAAACATCCTTATGTTGTGGCCTTTTCACTGTATTGGACAGTTTGTGCTGCGATGAATGGCATTGCTTTATGGCACTAAACAGGAAGAAGATGTTGTCCTATGAGGTTAAGTTTCTGGTGATGGCAGAATGGAAAAGGTGATACAAAAAAATAAATCACCAGTTAGGGCTCTGGTAGCAGCAGCGACCTGTCAATCACAGTAGCCCCGCCCTAAAGCATCCCCTGCTTTATGGTCTGTTTGACTCTAAATGGACCAGATACTGCTCAAACTCATTTATTTAACAACTACAGTGTATCGATCACACTCTTTAAGTATTCTGTGTTACCGGCTAAACCTACTTTTAACAAGTTATTTAGGAAATGCGGTCTAGATATTTGTCGGTAGCATTCTTGCCAACATAAGATGCCGATAACTAGTCACACCTTTTTTAGGTTTTTACCCCCAGAAAGGAGAGATCTTTACCACATTTAAACTGCTGGTTGGAAGAAAGTAGACGAAGCCGTTGGAAGTAGAGGTGGTGGTCGTGTGTCTTGACTCATCTTGTCGTGGGAGTTTAAGGCTGTCCAGAGAAATGAAAGTGATTTCATTGAAGTTTCTTAAAGATAAGATAAAGATATTTCATAATCCTTTAATACCACCAATTTCCATGACACCTCCCTTTGCTTCCACTCGTTCTCAGCACTAATGACGACTGAGAAAAAAAAAACCTCCTCGGCTCCAAAAATTGACAAATGTCTCCGCTGAATGATGGCAACGAGTCGCATATAGGTCGTATGCCATGGGAGTCGTATATGGAGCACGGATCCGTGTGCTCTCCAATGGAATTAAAGAATAAAAAGTGCTTGAATGACAACCTTTTGATGTTCGCACAGAAAGAAAAAACTGAGGAAATCCTGAATTGGAACACTTTCAGCTGCAGCGGGAGTTATTCTCTTTACTAATGCAGTTGTGTGCCAAAGACTGACTCATTTCTATACATCAGCCCGAAAACTGATGGCAGAGTGGCACCAGCTCCCCTCTGACAAAGAGACGAAATGTTCCTGTCCTGGAAGTGTTTTGCTTTCTGAACCGTACAGAAGTCATAGGGATGTGGTGTCCAAGCACAAGACCGTGGTCCACATCATGAGTAATGTATGTGGTCAGGTCGGGAATGCTAAAACTCTTAGGTTGGGTTTACCGAGAGAGCGTGGTTTCAGTTAGTGCTTGAAAATTGATGCTTCCTTCAAATGAAACCGCTTTCCTCAGAACAACATAGAAACGTTTTCCGATTAGAAGGCTCTATTGGCAGGATGACATCATCTGTGTCTTCGTCAAGCGTTTGAAACCACTGTTGAAAAGCCAGTGCTGAAGTGTGTTAAAGCTGCATTCTCTCTAGTGTCCACCAGGGGTCGACTCCTCTGGTTGTATAGAAGTCTATAGAAAATGACTCTACTTCTCTCTTGATTTATTCCCTCAGTAAACATTCTAAACATGAGTTTATGTCTCAATCTCTAGTTTCAAGTCTTCTTCAATACAGCATGATGTTCATTTAGTACATGATGGTCCATTTAGAGTCACACAGACCATAAAGCAGGGGATGCTTTAGGGCGGGGCTACCGGGTGATTGACAGGTCTCTACCAGAGACGTATACTCCGTCTCTACGTCTCCTCCTCAGTCCAGATATGGTCACTTCCGGTCATTGGTTGAGAAACAAAATGACATGGCAGCAGCCGTAATCAAAGATGAAGCTCTGCTCTTCAGAATTTGTTGCCAGGTTAAGTTTAAAGATATTTTTTCCAACAGGAAGGTCAGAACGTCTTTGCCTCGTTTAGGTTTTGGCAACCAAACGTTAGGTTAGGTTGAGGAAAAGATCATGGATTGGGTTAAAATAAGTACATTTGTTATGTCCCTTAAGTGAAGTTAGTTGTACGTTGGAAAAACAAGTGACATCCCTGAACATCTTGGTAATCCAGTATGAATATTTCACGACTTATCTCGATATTTCTACAGTGTAGTGTCTATATCTGCCGAGTTCTCCTTGAACAGCCTCTCTTCATGAGTACCATTCATAAAACACAGAAATGTAAATGTGGCAGCAGCTCTTCAGAGGTTTTACACCTGAAATGCTGATGTCAGTGTGCTTTTTAGTAATTGAAACTACCGGCCGGTTAGTCATTGGTGCTGCTCAGTCACTCATGCAATCACAGCGCTGTGTCAGCGTTTCTAACTGAGCACAAAGAGGTGGTTCTGATTCTCATTCCTTTTTTTGGGGGGTATTTAGAAAGACTGATGGACACTCTGCAGACTGGAACATCCCTGTTTAATACTGCTAATGAGTGAAACCCAATGCTGTGTAAAGCTAGTATTGGCAGGTGTGGTCTAACTCATTCTTCATGTGACAGAAGAGATTTACGATGGTTAGATCCGCCTCGTTGCAGCTACACCAGCTTTAATCTAGTTCAAATAGAGACGCTGACCACAGCTGTTTGCACTGCTGGATTCAATCCACTGAGAAAAAACACAAAACCGTAGTTTGTTTTTCTACAAAGTCTGTCTGCAAACAGCAGTGATATTGCAATGGTGCGGGCATGAATTATTAATGGAGACCGTCCATGCAATGTTAAATTTAAAATGTAATATCTTTTGACAGCCTGGGTTGACTGTGGAACGTCTTCATCTCGTCGTCGGCAGATGACTGTGAAGCCGAGTTAATCATTCGCTGTCCTCTTCTGTACCTCGGAGCCACAGAATAAATCCCTTCATTTGGCAGAGGAGTGTTTTCTGCAGAGACCGGCGCTGGCAGCTCCGAGGTTTATCTCTGCTGCTCATAAGCAGCTGCCCGCACAGCGCGTTTCCATACAGCAGCCATCAGATACCAGGACACGCTCTCAGGCTGTCTCACATAGTCACCAAATGCAACCTATTGGTTTCGTAGACAGGGACACGAATAGTCCTCTTTCATCCTGTCGCTGGGAACAACTGTTTCCGTGACGAAATTACGTTAAAAACGAAAGTTAGGTTAAAGCAACAAAACCACTTTGTTAAGTTAAGAAAAAACATTATGGTTGCCCTTGAAATAACGATGCACATTTGGCCTTAAGACATTAAAACCCCCGTTAGGTTTAATTAAGCAACAAAACCAACAGTTAGGTTTAGACACCAACACCAACAGTTAGGTTCAAGCAACAAAACCAACAGTTAGGTTTAAGCAACAAAACCAACAGTCAGGTTTAGACAACAACACCAACAGTTAGGTTTAGACAACAACACCAACAGTTAGGTTCAAGCAACTAAACCAACAGTTAGGTTTAGACACCAACACCAACAGTTAGGTTCAAGCAACAAAACCAACAGTTAGGTTTAAGCAACAAAACCAACAGTCAGGTTTAGACAACAACACCAACAGTTAGGTTTATACACCAACACCAACAGTTAGGTTCAAGCAACTAAACCAACAGTTGGGTTTAGACAACAACACCAACAGTTAGGTTTAATTAAGCAACTAAACCAATAGTTAGTTTTAAGCAACTAAACCAACAGTCAGGTTTAGACAACAACACCAACAGTTAGGTTGAAGCAACTAAACCAACAGTCAGGTTTAGACAACAACACCAACAGTTATGTTTGGACAACAACACCAACAGTTAGGTTTAAGCAACTAAACCAACAGTTAGGTTTAAGCAACTAAACCAACAGTTAGGTTTAGACAACAACACCAACAGTTAGGTTCAGACAACACCAACAGTCAGGTTTAAGTAGAACACCTGTCTTCTGGTTCAAAGTCCTGTTCGTTGGACTCGTCCATCTCCCCTCTCGTCCACCAACAGTCGTCCTCTTTGGATATTATAAAGTACGTCACTTGCTTTTAACTGTTGCTTAGTTACGTGGCTGCAAAAGATTGGACTTTGTGACTATTTTACGAACTGCCGTGAAACCAGAAGAAGGTTAAGGTTAAACTGAGGCGATGTTGCTTCTTTCAGAATACAAATGTAATTCTGTAAATGCTGCTGAATTAAATACAAGTGTAGTCATTGTGCAGGGAGGTAACTGATCGCTCTGAAATATTGATGCTCTGGCTCTCACATCATTTTTCCGTGTTACTCACTAATTGTCCGGCCCGTCTCTTAAATCTCTCTTCTAGTTCTGCATTGTTAAATCTGGACAGACGTGTGCGTGTTTATTTCCCATGTCACGCTGAATTTGTCACTCCTCACCCTTGAATCAAATTGGAAACATTATGATAATAAATACTATTATTAACCTTCGCCTCATTATTTTCCGTGTAGCTGTTTGTAAGCTGCGCCTCTTCCTGGCCCGCTGCTCTTAATGAGGCCTTGTTAAAAACATCCACATCACTGGCATTTCCCTTTAATGAGAGCACCGGCGGTCTCCATGCTGATGCCCTTTATGGCGAGCCCGCGCTGCTCTTTTTCCAAAAACAACATGGACGCCGCGGCGGCTACCGTAGCTACCGCAGCTTTTTTCTATTTTGGTCTCCGTGGGAGGAGCAGAGGCCTTCGGGGGGGCGACTTGGAAATTGAATCAACACTGATGGTGTCCTGGGAGAGATTCACAGCAACACACCACCACCTCGGTGAGATACAGTGAAGAGCCTCAGGGGAGTGTGTGTGTGTGTGTGTGTGTGTGTGTGTGTGTGTGTGTGTGTGTGTGTGTGTGTGTGTGTGTGTGTGTGTGTGTGTGGCTTAAAGGAAAAACACTCCCACACATATTCAGTTTTCGATGTGAAATTCACTCCCAAAGATTCATTTTTCCGCTACGGTAACATGCAGGGTTTCCTGCAGCCGCCTCCACTGAATTAATGACCACCTCCGCCATCGTCAGCATAAACTAAAACAGTTTCACTAAATACAACCTTAAAGGCCCAGCCGTTAACATGGAAACGTGTTTTACACATCAGTGTGTTTGTGCTTTTTCCTTAAATTAACATTTATTTTACACTGTTATCATCTCTGACTACTTGATCTGATGTGCTCTGGTCTGCAGTGCACTTTTACTCAATTTAAAAGTATCAACTAAATACAATTAACATGTAATAAAAGAATGAAAATGAATCAATGAACTATTGGACCTCTGTAGCCGCTCGTCTCTGCTGCAGGATACATCGGCTGTGACCGTGTTGCATCGTGGGTACAAGGAAGACGAACACGTGGATCACAAACAGACTTAGTCTCAGGTTGTGATGCGTGGATTTGGTTCATTTGTCCACCGTGAGTCTGACGATGTTCCAGGAGGGCGGCTCTCTTTGCCAACTGTCGACTGGACTGTTTAGTTGCTACTTCCTCATGGAAATCACATCGCTGTTGAATTGAGACTTTTTAAAATTGTTTTTCAGGCAAAGCTTTTTGTATGGCTGCTGACAGTAACCACTGATGCGTTCCAGGGAGAGGCTACTTCATGGTGTGATAAATGGAAACTTTTGCTTTTGGTCCAGAGAGCAGTTCAAACAACACCCCAGAACCAGGATCTGTCAGCTCAGCAGAACCAAACGTCCGTCTCAGTTTCAGGCCAGAATCTCTCTGCCAATATTTGAGGATTGAGTCGCATCCTCAAACAAACACCTCTAACCCTCCGGCCTCTCCTCTCCGTTAACTCCGACATCGTTCGGTAGCGACGGAGAGGCCTACGACCCCCCCCCCCCTTTATAAACGGTCACCTCGCTCTCCACAAAGCATCGAGCTGTCGAGAACACGAGGAATCAGGAGAAATCCCCTCTTCATGCTCAACTCTCTCCTCTTGAAATGAGCTCTCAGTGCAGCAATTTGACGGCAGAGGAAAACGGCGGCGGAGCGTTTTTCTCTCAGCGACGGAGAACACTGAGCTGTCTGAGGTTTTCATCACACAACACAATAGGGCCTCGAGTGTTTGAGCAAGAGACCTTTCTCCTCCGGAAAAAATGAATTCAAAAAAGGAAAAGGAGACAGCACACGGGGAGCAATGAAGCCACCAATGAAATCACATCACTTTGATTTCTGCCTCCACGGAGGACTGAACTACAACAGAAGCATTGAAATACACTCGTCTGTGGTTCCCATTGACCCTCTGAGACGGGGCTGATTAGAGCGGGAACAACAGAACATTTATGTATTCTTGAAAAGCACGGTTGATTTACAGTCACCACGTTTGTCATCTGAACTGCTGAGTCTGGGAGAACATTGCTGACAGGCTATGACTCTTACGAGACATCATATGTCATATCATTGGCCACAGAGCAGGACGACTCATCCTCATCAAACGGCAACGCTTGGTCAGTGGACCTGAGCTTCACGGCCTCAAGCGGCAGCTTTGGACGGCGTGTCACTCTTCTGAACTACGTTAGTACTTGAGAGCCGGTGTGTCTCATTCAGACGCTGAACGGGTTGATCAGGCAGGATGTACGGATCGGAAACGTGTTGTTGTTGATGTTTGCAGTCAACGAGCTGATGAATGATACAACACTGTATTATTGGATCGGTGCATAGACTCTCTCTGATACCTGATCCAGCTATTTAGATGCATGTGAGACATTTCTGACATGCTTTGATCCAGCTAGTGCATGTTGTGCTGTAGTGGTGCATAATCCCAGAAGACCAGAACCCTGGAGCTCTGGAGCCCTCGTCGGCAGGCTGGCAATCCAGTTTTGCCTTTAAATGTCAGAGGACATGTTTTAAAAGGCATGAAAACCTCTTCACCCGTAAACGTGACTTATTGATCGACCATCTTATCGGCCGGCTGCAGTACGGTCCAATAGAACCGTCCTCAGTGACCTTTTGATACAGACAGAGAACCGATAGAGACGGCAGCAGATGCTCAGGACCTGTCCGGACTTGTCTGGGACTGTATTTACTCTGCACACACACACACACACACGCCTCCCCCATGAGGGTAAGATAGATAAACACCGTCATTCTTCTAAACTGATCATTTGGAACAATAACAAGTTCAGTTTAACATCTTCAGATAGTTTGAAGGGCAGACTGTGTGTGTGTGAGAGTGAGTGTGTGTGTGTGTGGGTGTGTGTGTGTGTGTGTGTGGGTGTGTGTGTGTGTGTGTGTGTGTGTGTGTGTGTGTGTGTGGGTGTGTGTGTGTGTGTGTGTGTGTGTGAGAGTGAGTGTGTGTGAGTGAGTGTGTGTGTGTGTGTGTGTGTGTGTGTGTGTGTGAGAGTGAGTGAGTGAGTGTGTGTGTGTGTGAGTGTGAGTGAGTGAGTGAGTGTGTGTGTGTGTGTGTGTGTGTGTGTGAGTGAGTGAGTGGGTGAAGCAGTGAAGTGTTTTAACGCTTGCATCATGTGAGGCTCCAGCAGGCGGGGGAGTGGTGGAGGAGGTGGTGGTGAAAGCCCTCGGTGGTGTTGCAGAGTGTTACATCAGCTGTGTTTCTGGTCTCGCCGGCGGGATGGAAAAGCAGGTTTTCTTAAAAAGAAAAAAAAACCAAAACGACACCGTTTATCAGCCAGAAGCTGTCAAAACGCCATTATCGTCAGATGTTCATCTTCCCAACAGTCCTTGAACACATCACGTGTGACGAACGTCTCTGTCAGACAACGCAACCGAAACTAAGCTTGAGTTCATCAAAAACCCGAATAAACCGTTTGCTTTCACCAGATTCTGTAAAAAAGATCAGATCCTGAGCTCCTCAGCAAAACTACGAAGCCACGATCGCTTCACCCGAAACCAACAGTCATGTGACAAAGACATCTGGGAAACTTAACTAAAGTATGAACGTCAGGCTGCTGAACACAGAGGAGAGGAGAGGAGAGGGAGGAGAGAGGGGAGAGGAGAGAGAGGAGAGGAGAGAGAGGAGAGGAGAGAGAGGAGAGGAGAGGAGAGAGGAGAGGAGAGGGAGGAGAGAGGGGAGAGGAGAGAGAGGAGAGGAGAGAGGAGAGAGAGGAGAGGAGAGAGAGGAGAGGAGAGAGGAGAGGAGAGGGAGGAGAGAGGGGAGAGGAGAGGAGAGGGAGGAGAGAGGGGAGAGGAGAGAGGAGAGGAGAGGGAGGAGAGAGGGGAGAGGAGAGGAGAGGGAGGAGAGAGGGGAGAGGAGAGGAGAGGAGAGAGGAGAGGCTGTAAGGATGTGAATAGCTCAATATATATAACACTTAAATCCTCCATTTACCCCAACTTTGGTAACACTAGTGGACATTTGGAAAAATGTTGGAAAAATAGATTCCATTGTTTTCCAATTTTTGTAAAATAAATTATCAAAGAAATGAAATGAAACTTCGGTTTTTTTCCTTTTTGATGATTGCACTAAAGACATGTTCTAGTTCTCTCTACCTCGAGTCACCATGGTTCTGTTTCATAGAGGAGCAGGACAGAGAGGATAATCTGACAGCAACCAAACATGCTTTGGTGTTCAGAGGGTTCAGTGAACTCGTAGGTCCCTGTGTGTGCATGTTGACCACAGCGTGTAGTGTGTGTGTGCATGTTGACCACAGCGTGTAGTGTGTGTGTGCATGTTGACCACAGTGTGTAGTGTGTGTGCATGTTGACCACAGCGTGTAGTGTGTGTGTGCATGTTGACCACAGCGTGTAGTGTGTGTGTGCATGTTGACCACAGCGTGTAGTGTGTGTGTGCATGTTGACCACAGCGTGTAGTGTGTGTGTGCATGTTGACCACAGCGTGTAGTGTGTGTGTGTGCATGTTGACCACAGCGTGTAGTGTGTGTGTGCATGTTGACCACAGCGTGTAGTGTGTGTGTGTGCATGTTGACCACAGTGTGTAGTGTGTGTGCATGTTGACCACAGCGTGTAGTGTGTGTGTGCATGTTGACCACAGCGTGTAGTGTGTGTGTGCATGTTGACCACAGCGTGTAGTGTGTGTGTGCATGTTGACCACAGAGTGTAGTGTGTGTGTGTGCATGTTGACCACAGCGTGTAGTGTGTGTGTGCATGTTGACCACAGAGTGTAGTGTGTGTGTGTGCATGTTGACCACAGCGTGTAGTGTGTGTGTGCATGTTGACCACAGCGTGTAGTGTGTGTGTGCATGTTGACCACAGCGTGTAGTGTGTGTGTGCATGTTGACCACAGTGTGTAGTGTGTGTGCATGTTGACCACAGCGTGTAGTGTGTGTGTGCATGTTGACCACAGCGTGTAGTGTGTGTGTGTGCATGTTGACCACAGCGTGTAGTGTGTGTGTGCATGTTGACCACAGCGTGTAGTGTGTGTGTGCATGTTGACCACAGCGTGTAGTGTGTGTGTGTGCATGTTGACCACAGCGTGTAGTGTGTGTGTGCATGTTGACCACAGCGTGTAGTGTGTGTGTGTGCATGTTGACCACAGTGTGTAGTGTGTGTGCATGTTGACCACAGCGTGTAGTGTGTGTGTGCATGTTGACCACAGCGTGTAGTGTGTGTGTGCATGTTGACCACAGCGTGTAGTGTGTGTGTGCATGTTGACCACAGTGTGTAGTGTGTGTGCATGTTGACCACAGCGTGTAGTGTGTGTGTGCATGTTGACCACAGCGTGTAGTGTGTGTGTGTGCATGTTGACCACAGCGTGTAGTGTGTGTGTGCATGTTGACCACAGCGTGTAGTGTGTGTGTGCATGTTGACCACAGCGTGTAGTGTGTGCTGTAGAAGCACCATGTGTATCTGTGGATAAATGAAGCAGCTCAGACAGAGGGCTGTCTGTGCAACGCGTACATTTACATCATGTTACTGAACACGTATGAAGTCTCTGACATCCTGCAGAGACGACTCGTCATCGTCACACAGCTTCATCCCGTCCTCGTGTCTCAGAGCGTCAGGGCGTTACGCTTCATTCAGAGCCGAGAGATCTCACAGGAATGAACCGAGAGGTCACGAGAGGTCACGAGAGGTTCCTCTGCTCGTCTGCTCAGCAGTGCTACTTAACTCAGCAGCTCAGTGCTGATGAAGCACGATAACCAGGGGTGTGTTTACACTCTTTAAACATGCACACACACACACACATGCACACGCACACACACACGCACGCACGCACACACACACACACGCACGCACACACACACACACACACACACACACACACACACAGTAGCAAACTAAACTTCTGTTCTATTGTTTTCATTTCACTTCACATCTTTCCTCATGCTCTTGATATGCAAGCGGCGTCTTGTGGCAAAATGTTTGGCATGAACAAATAAAATGAATGAATGAAAAAAAAGAATCTATTTTTGTTCGACTGTTGTTTCCAGTCACTGCTTCGCTTGTGAACTGCAATGATCCAAACAGAGAAAGATCCGAGCTGTGTGTGAGCGCTCACCCTCCGTCTGTGTGTGTGTGTGTGTGTGTGTGTGTGTGTGTGTGTGTGTGTGTGTGTGTGTGTTTCAGGTCGCGGCTCAGGCTGTGTTGTTCATGTGCATGAACACCGCCGGCATCTTCATCAGTTACCTGTCGGACCGCGCTCAGCGCCAGGCCTTCCTGGAGACGCGGCGCTGCATCGAGGCTCGGCTGCGACTCGAGACGGAGAACCAGAGACAGGTGAGTCCACCGCTGGAGACAAGAGACGACAGCGCTGCTCACAGGGTCACAGCTGTGCTGCCCGTTGCATTGAGAGGAAAGAGCGGTCGTGGTATTCACACCGGAAACAACGGAGCCTGAACGCACCTTTTAGAATGGGAGCGGTTCACAGCAGCGATGGGGGCGTTTGGATGATTTCGGAGTTCAGCTCTTTGAAGTCTAGTCTTTAAGAGATAACGGTGACCTCTAAATGACCGTCAGGGCACAACAGAGTTGTGTTTTTCTACTTCCTGTTGTTTAGTGGGAAGACACTTTGATAACAGCAGCGAAGCGATTGATGGGTTTCAGTTGACAGGACTGAATGTTAGCAGCTCGGCTAATGAGCCCGAGGAGAGGAGAACAACATGGACGCTGCATCGATCCGCTGCTGTCACGCTAACTGTGCATCAGTGCACACACACACACACACACACACACACACACACGCAAATAGAAAGGAGACACACAGTCTGAGTCATGTAGAGTGTTGTTTACGCAGTCAGCCTCTGAGAAGCCACAGAAAAGCTTTCACGCGTTGTTTCCGGGAAGGGTTTTGGCTCTGATACGCTCTGGGACGGTTGTAATGGGTCGAGATGGGCCCTCGCCCTCGAGCAGACCACCTTAATGTCAAACCAATCAGAGTATTTCTGTCAACATGCTGGAAGAGCACACGCTTGTGTCCACAGCACCAGGCGAGCAGGATACGTTTGTGTCCTTAAAGTGAAGGCAGGACGTGGATAGAAACGGCAAGTAGAAAGCAGACAAAGGCTCCAGAGTTTAACGCTGCTCTGATCAATATGTTGACATATGGATGTGAAGTGGGTCCTTAGTGCAGACGTGACTCCGCGGTTGCTTTCAGGTACACACAGCGTTTCAGCATCAGCTGTTTGGTTTTACGGGTCACAGCTTTGCTGTCGTGGTTCAGTCTCTGAGTCTCCAGCAGCTGTTTTCATCAAACGAGCTGTGATAAACCCACGATACAGACCTGCTCAGCAGGCTGACTCAGTGAGGGAGAGTAGCTGGTGACCATGGTGGAGCATTTAGCAGCTAAAGACACAGATATTCCCCTCGGGACCAAAAAGAGAGTATATTGGACTTAAATTCATCAGGCGGACGTGAACACAAGTCCACTGAGATGCTGCTGTAATGTTAGCCATGTTAACTCGTCAGTGTTGTGTTTTTGCTCCCCCCAAGTGGCCAAAAATCAGTTGATGCCAGGAAGGTTATCTGATATAACTCCAAGCTGGACGTTGAGCTGAACTCATCCAATGTCCGACATGTTGAATCTCTTGCTCATCTAAATCTACTCAGAGCTTACACAGAAGCACAATCAACTCTGTACGTATGAGTACGGCAACTTGATCAGAAGCTCGATGCTTCACATCAAGGCGCTCTGTGTGGGCGTATGACGGAGGAAAGTAGGAAGTCAGGTGACGTAGTTAATGTGATAAAGTCCCCGTAGGGAGTTCAGGGCGGATGAAAGGGTAATAAAAGACATGACTTTCACCAAGGAGACCACTGTTTGGGTCCTCTGTCTAACCCAAAAGTCAGTGCTGGTTTTCTCGTCCTTTTTGCCGGTAGGAAGTGTAGACATGGGGCGAGTCAGAGGGGTGTGACATGCAATAAAGGTCCCAAAGCCGGAATTGAACCCGGACCATTGTAGTTATTAGGGATGCGCTGCAACCACCCGGCAACCACCCGGCAACCACCCGGCAACCAAGGCACCGCACGTCTACCGTGACTCGTTTGACTCGTGACTTAGTGTAGTTAACTACATATCAAACTTTCTTCTTTTAACTCAACCAAGATGTTTTCATGTGAACACGGAAGTTAAAAAAATGAAAAAAGAGGGTATGCATCTAACAAGCATAAACTGAAAATAGCAAAACTGACGGCCGAGTGGAACGTATATCACGTCAACACATCTTACCTTCACTTGTATTGCTTCAGGTTGATTTCGTTACTGAAGTCCCTCTGAACAGTGTTATCTTACTGTGAGATGAATATTTAAGTGACAATTATATTTGTAAAAAATAAAGATGCATCTTTTAAGATGCATCTTGGAATAAACCTTGAAAAGGGTTCAAGGCAGGAGCACAGTTCTTAAATGTGGCTCAACGTCAGATGGTGACGTTGAATTGAACCTTAAAGCTGTTTCATTTCCAGACAAAAAAATCGACAACCCGAACCCTGAACCTAACCCTAGCGACAGTAAAAGCAGGAAGAAGGAACGAAGTGTTTTCCAGTGACCCTTTAACACAATCCAAATGGAATATGAATGTGGAATCGTCAGTGAGCTGCTGGAGGGCTTCAGCTCTCGGCTAAGATCAAGCTGCGCTAATGACTTTCAGAGCTAACGTGAGACGGAGTCCGCTGGCTCTCAGCTGTCCAAACCAGAGGCCGTGTCCAGTGGAGCAAACACGCCCTGCACTGTCCACACTGCAAGAATATCCACCTGAGCAACAAGCAAAACAAGCACAAAGACACGTTGACATATCAATCATCAAGTGTTCACTCTACATATTCATTAAATGCTATTGTATTTGGTAGTTAACGTTTGTGAGAAAAGCCAAACCAACTAGAAAATGAAAGTTATCGACTTAATGTGATTTGTTTCATTTTTGTGCGGAGAAATGATGCGACCAGATTATGAAAATATCTGTTTGATTCTCGATTTCAGGAGAATCAGAATCAGCTTAAGTATTTATTTGAATCTCTCTGAATGTACTTAAACAGAAATATCAATAAGATGACGTACAAAGGTAAATAATAGACAGAACTGTTCGGTATAAAAGCAGTGAAAGGAGTAAAAATAAGTACGATATGAATATATGTAAAAGCACGAATGACCAACGATGAAATAAGAAATAAAACGTCTTTATCCAAGTCAAGAGTTCTGTGAGTTGTAAACAAAACAAACAGAATTGCTGTACATGGATGGGATGATTATGTACAGTATGTGAATGTAAAGATGTTTCTATATTGAATATACAGTTTGTAGGAATTATATTTACAGTAACAGTTGATGTGTACATATCAAAAAAAACAATCCATGCCTCAAAAACAGTACGGTTATGATCTAGAACAGCAACAAAGGATAGCTTGCCGACCTGTGGTTTTGTTATCTTTCTTCAACAAAAAGGGAAAGTAAGACATAAAAGAAAGACATAGCTATCATTTCAACACGTATGTGACATGATACAAGATATGCCGTATAAAACTGCTCATTTACTCCAATTAGTGTCGAGAGAGTTCTTTTGTGGAAACAAACCTCATGCAGGAACAGAGCAGAGACAGCGATGTTCAATGCTCTTGTGTTAACATTATTTTGTCAAACTGCTCCAAGGTCAATGACTTCACGCTCAAGCGAAGGAGCTGGTGAGCATGGTGCCAAAGTATTCTGTGTTGTTACTGCATGTAGAGTAAAACTGCATCCAGATACCAGTCACCAGGTTGAACAGGGGATTTAAATGACCCAGATGTTTGTGGAAAGCAAACAGTTTGCAAAGAGTGTATAGACGTTTCAACAAACGTAGGCAAATGGATAAAAAATGTTGATCTAAATGGATTGTGGAAAGCTTTTGTACACAAGCCACTTTCTGTTCAAACAACGATATTACGTGATTGTTGGAGGAATCAAAGGCTTCCATGTAAACACAGCTAGAGACTAACAAAACCAGAGCGAGCTCCTCAAAGGCGCAAACTTCTCGTTTTAAATTCAAGACGACTCTGTGAAAATAGAACAAAATCAACATTTCTTGCAGTGACTCTCCACCGCCGACACCCCCGGGAGCGCTTGGTTGTGATGCAGCAGCCGAAGCGTTAGCAACGCTCCACTGGAATGTGAGTCTGTCTAGACCTTCATTTGGGGGATGCTGCGCTCCGCTTTCCTGCACAGATAACAGGTCAACACACACACAACAGAGCTGAGAGCGATGAACGCTGAAACACCTCCTCTCCACCAACACAGAAAACATCAATATTTAAGAGTGAAGTAATATCAATATGGATATCTATCTCAAAGGGCAAATATTTGTTTTTACATAATCATTTTGGCAGTGATTCCTTAAATTGGTATATAAGGATACAGGCAGCATATTTTTACAGTTAAACAATAAACTTTAAATGTGAAAGTTATATCCTCAGTGTTTCTCTCTGTAATGCTTCAACTGTGTGCATAACTCCATGTTGCTGGCTTTCATATGAAAACCAGGCAGCAACCTCCCGCTCTGCCAAGTGTCTTAAAGCTGCATTCTCTCTAGTGGCCACCAGGGGGCGACTCCTCTGGTTGTATAGAAGTCTATAGAAAATGACTCTACTTCTCTCTTGATTTATTCCCTCAGTAAACATTGTAAACATGAGTTTATGTCTCAGTCTCTAGTAGTCTCGTAGTCACAAACACCGGTGAAATACACGTAGCGGACGTGGAGGTATTTTGGCGGCGGTAACATTATAAGTTAGTGTGGCAGACCTGGACACATACAAACATGAACAGACGAGGACGAGCAGAGAGCTCTTGGTATACAGATGTTTCCTCGGATATTGTCCGGTGCCCCCAGAGGCTAAGCGGCCGCCAGACTGATGGCCGGTGGTTCTGAGATTGAATAACTTGATTCTTGGACTGAATGTGTTGAGCGTCTGAAGGAGGCAGATGCCTGAGCAGATCCCTGAGGCCAAAAAGTACCGAGGGACTCTGCATGGCTCCCACTCCAAATCTGTTTCTGCTTTTGCCAAGTGGAACTGCGTCAGTAGAAAAAAGACAAATGTGGTTGTTGGTGTTGTTCCTGTGGGCCTGGAGGCTTTGGAGGATCCTGCTCCTGGAGCTTAGGCTGGCAGCCTCATCGTATGAGATATTCCTCACAGACAGGCCTTTATGTAACGCATCTTTACAAGATCCTGTTACTCGTGTTTGCTTGTTTAATACTCTGTGTTGGACGGACTTGTGTCAACATTTAATTTATCATTGCTCTTAATCTGTGATTCACAGTGTCACACTTTACTCTGAGGAAATGTACAATATGCATATATCTGTTTTTAAAGTACGAAGTCAAAGTGATACTTTGCAGCAAAAACAATCTGAAATTCATCCATTATTGTGTGGGAGTGTGTGTGCATGTATTTATTACATATAATGCACATACTATAACATTCTTGTTTTCTTTAAAACAAAATAACCTTATGTTTAATGCAAGAACAATTACATAAGTAGATTCATATTGAAAAGAGGTTAACATGATCACTGGGCAGTGGCAGACTTTTTCAACAAAAATGACTTCATAAGGATATTTTAGCAGTGCAAATGTTTAGTTCTGCCATTTTCAGTATACATCCAAACATATGATTGCTATTGGTCTTCTTTTTTGCTTCAGAGAACTAATTCTGTTGTTCTTGTGTTTCTGCCCCACAGGAGAGACTGGTGTTATCAGTCCTGCCACGTTTTGTAGTTTTAGAAATGATCAACGACATGACAAATGTAGAGGATGAACACCTCCAGCAGCAGTTTCACAGAATCTACATCCACCGCTACGAGAATGTCAGGTGAGCTAGTCGGCTTGTGATGGACGGGGGAGGGGAGGACGTCTGTGAGACCTGTCACAGCATTCCAGTTGTTTTATAAGACATGCTGTGTTTCTGAGAAGTGAGGCTGTGAGTCCACACCAGAGGATAACAGACTGATAAATAGCTTGACACTCACAGCTGCAGCAAAGACTGATTGGCTGGCAAGCGTCTCTTAAAACGCGACATATATTGACAACATAGAAAATCAGTGCAATCACTACAATCACAGGTGTTTCCAGGTGAGAGGTTGATGACGTCTCCGCTAGAGCAGTGCTTCTCAAGCGCTTTCTGTCACGCCCCACTCTGGAGGAAGACACATGTTCACGCCCCACTCTGGAGGAAGACACATGTTCACGCCCCACTCTGGAGGCAGACACATGCTCACGCCCCACTCTGGAGGAAGACACATGTTCACGCCCCACTCTGGAGGAAGACACATGTTCACGCCCGACTCTGGAGGAAGACACATGTTCACGCCCCACTCTGGAGGAAGACACATGTTCACGCCCCACTCTGGAGGACGACACATGTTCACGCCCCACTCTGGAGGAAGACACACATTCACGCCCCACTCTGGAGGAGGACACATGTTCACGCCCCACTCTGGAGGAAGACACATGTTCACGCCCCACTCTGGAGGAAGACACATGTTCACGCCCCACTCTAGAGGAGGACACATGTTCACGCCCCACTCTGGAGGAAGACACATGTTCACGCCCCACTCTGGAGGAAGACACATGTTCACGCCCCACTCTAGAGGAGGACACATGTTCACGCCCCACTCTGGAGGAGGACACATGTTCACGCCCCACTCTAGAGGAGGACACATGTTCACGCCCCACTCTGGAGGAAGACACATGTTCACGCCCCACTCTGGAGGAAGACACATGTTCACGCCCCACTCTGGAGGCAGACACATGCTCACGCCCCACTCTGGAGGAGGACACATGTTCACGCCCCACTCTGGAGGAAGACACATGTTCACGCCCCACTCTGGAGGAGGACACATGTTCACGCCCCACTCTGGAGGAAGACACATGTTCACGCCCCACTCTAGAGGAGGACACATGTTCACGCCCCACTCTGGAGGAAGACACATGTTCACGCCCCACTCTAGAGGACGACACATGTTCACGCCCCACTCTGGAGGAAGACACATATTCACGCCCCACTCTGGAGGAGGACACATGTTCACGCCCCACTCTGGAGGAGGACACATGTTCACGCCCCACTCTGGAGGAAGACACATGTTCACGCCCCACTCTAGAGGAGGACACATGTTCACGCCCCACTCTGGAGGAAGACACATGTTCACGCCCCACTCTGGAGGAAGACACATGTTCACGCCCCACTCTAGAGGAGGACACATGTTCACGCCCCACTCTGGAAGAAGACACATGTTCACGCCCCACTCTGGAGGAGGACACATGTTCACGCCCCACTCTGGAGGAGGACACATGTTCACGCCCCACTCTAGAGGAGGACACATGTTCACGCCCCACTCTGGAGGAAGACACATGTTCACGCCCCACTCTGGAGGAAGACACATGTTCACGCCCCACTCTAGAGGAGGACACATGTTCACACCCCACTCTGGAGGCAGACACATGTTCACGCCCCACTCTGGAGGAGGACACATGTTCACGCCCCACTCTGGAGGAAGACACATGTTCACGCCCCACTCTAGAGGAGGACACATGTTCACGCCCCACTCTGGAGGCAGACACATGCTCACGCCCCACTCTGGAGGAGGACACATGTTCACGCCCCACTCGGGAGGAAGACACATGTTCACGCCCCACTCTGGAGGAGGACACATGTTCACGCCCCACTCTGGAGGAAGACACATGTTCACGCCCCACTCTGGAGGAAGACACATATTCACGCCCGACTCTAGAGGAGGACACATGTTCACGCCCCACTCGGGAGGAGGACACATGTTCACGCCCCACTCGGGAGGAGGACACATTGTCACGCCCCACTCTGGAGGAAGACACATGTTCACGCCCCACTCTGGAGGCAGACACATGCTCACGCCCCACTCTGGAGGAGGACACATTTTCACGCCCCACTCTGGAGGAGGACACATGTTCACGCCGCCCCAACACAACTGGAACAACATGGTCCATGTTGAACTTTGTGACATCTGTGCTTTTTCAAACAATAGAATAAAGAAAATTGCAAACACTTTTAAGTAAACCAGATCGCTCCATCAGACATAAACAAACACAATGTGCAATCACTTTGTTACAACAATGGAAATAAAGTTCAGTCTGTGCAGAAAATAACTAATATTTGGCAAAGATAAGCTTATTGTGGCTGCAATTCACCTGTTTTGCACTGAACATCTTTTCAAGATAATCACAATAAAGTGCAACCTGTGAAAAACTAAACAAAACAAGTTGAAATATTTGGCAATAAAGAGTCAATTAAGTGTACTTGAGTGGATTAGTTTGAGACTGTTAGAAAGGAAAGTTTCTCATGTGTTCAAGACTGTAAGGTAAAAACAGGACTTCATGTTACGTTATGTTTCAGCAGCATTAACGGAATACTTCACCACAAAATGAGCGTTTGTGTGTCCGTTAGCCGCCCCGTGTTCTTCTCTCATGTTTCCACAGTAAACAGAGAGTCCAGAAAAAATAATACATCAGGAATCAATAAAACTATCTGTATCAGGACAAGTAACCAGCAAGTAGATTTCTACCCCACGGACCGAGCACATGAAAGAGAACAACGTTAAACCTGAACACACGTTTCATAGAGTTGTGCTTCTTCTCAACATGCCTCATTTACTTGAATCGAGACTTTTCTCCGTTTTTTAATTCCACGTTGACGGTGGAGGAATGCGAGTTCGTCTTCAAGAGTTCTCGGTCACATACGAGGATGTCTTATGCTCATTCTGAGGTTGAAGTATTCCTTTAAATATTATATCTGGATGTTTTAAAGCACTGACCTGGATATTAAAGTGACATTTCCGTATTTTATTCAGCATTCTTTTCGCAGATGTTAAAGGCTTCACCAACCTCTCCACGACGCTGTCAGCGCAGGAGCTGGTGCGAATGTTGAATGAACTCTTTGCGCGCTTCGACCGCCTCGCACACGTAAGTGATGAAGTCCACGTCTCAGCTCGACTTCTGTAATTGCTCATTTTGTCCTGTGAGTTTTCAAACACGAGCACTCACTCAGGCTTTAGAGCTACGTTACAGATGTTGTCAGTTTAAACTCGTTGTTCAGTTTAGTTTGGAGCAAAATGTATTCATGGGAGAACCAACACGTGCTCACAGTGAATACTTCTGTCACGATAATAACGCTTTCCACGTATTGTACGATATATGGACACGATCTGAATCATTTTCACTTCATCCACTTATCGTACATTTATGGACAAAACCCCCATTTTTATTGGATGTTGTGTAAATATCACACCATATATGGACGTGACCTGGATATTGCCTGTTGTGTTTACGTAAGAATGTCAACATTTGAACCAACATGAAGCCAGAATAAACTGCACGGTTTATGGTTTTACTTATTTATTTACATTCCAACATCTGAATATTCTTCTCAGAATTAAAATTTGATGAGTCTTTGAAAGAATGTACTTGCATTATTATGCTTTTGTGTTTTCATTATATCAGCGGCATAGACTGGTCTTATCCTTTATCAGTTATTTATACAATCTATCGTTCAACAGAAGTAGTTAGCGTGACGTGTCTTTCCAAATATTACTCCGATGAGCATGTTGTGATCTGACAGCTCAAGATTAGGCAACTAAACTAGGTTTGGGAAATATTGTCTTTATTGTGAACTGCAGTCTCTGGTCTCTATATTAAATACGGTATTTTTAACTCATGCATTTAAATAACCAACATGTAGGATCTGTTCTGATTCAATGTTTAAATTGTGTTTCATCTGAAGTCTCTCATCACGTTTGCTTCTACTCTACGTCTTGTCAGAAATACGTCACGACAGCACTTTCTATCTGTCTGAAGGCCTTTCAGGACTTCCACCGCTCGTCAAAGCTCAATAAAGAAACCGCAGCAGCAGCCAGATGAACCTTCCATTCAAACAACAGAGAATAATTGATCCAACATTGGACTCTGTCCGACTGTCGGTCTGATATTGGACTGAGGAGCGTTTCAGACTGTGCTGTGAGCAGCATCTCACAGTTAATGCAGAACAAACCGGGATTGGGATTTGTTAGTTGCCTCTTCTCTGTGTTTCTATTCTCCATCAGGAATGTTGATGAATGTCATATCTCATGCCTCGTGCTCTTCTGTCGTGAGGTTAACTACATTGATTCATTGCATGCTGTGTTTTGTAACTGCTGCCAGAGGTGCACTGATGTGGCTGGTCTGTTGCAGGAGAACCACTGTCTACGCATAAAGATCCTGGGAGACTGTTACTACTGTGTGTCGGGTCTACCTGAGCCCAGACAGGACCACGCCCACTGCTGTGTGGAGATGGGCCTCAGCATGATCAAGACCATCAGGTACCGTCCTCCTCCATCGTGTTGCCGTGGTTTTTAATCTCTGTTACCGTAGGGATGGGGACTCTGGTGGGTCCAGCGCTTCCCTGCAGACTCAAACTGAAACACGGCAACGATTGTTGCGTCTTTAGTTTGTCTTTGTTTGACCGATCCGTCCGCCTCGACCTCCTCCCTACGCGAACCTCAGCGGACCAGGAATGGAAGCTCGACGTCACCGACCGCTGACCGTGTTCATCAGCCAATCAGAAGCCACGACATGAACTAACGTCCTGCTGATCCTGCTGCATGGCTCTTTCACCTCATACTCGCCCAACGTATGAAGCATGGTGCAACCTTTTTGTTTTTCAATGAATGTATCCGTGAAGATTACACATTATAATAGACAAAGGTTTATTCAACTTCTGTTTCAGCTGCAGTCCTCTCACAGATTAGAGGACACTGTGTTCCTGCTACCCTGAACAAATGGTCTTAATATGCAACTCTGCCCCTCCAGCTATTGGACGGCACTGCTTTTATCCGTGCACTTGTTTCATCTCATTTCCTCTCAGCGCTCGCTACGCCAGGCCTGTGATCTGAAAGCAGCTCCCCTGCAGGATTTGCATTTTTCAAGAATTTGGCCGCCGGCTGTGTTTCTACAGAACATCAGTCACAAACAACCCGTAGAATCACAAGGTGCCCCGTCATCACGGAGACGCGAGGGAAACAAATACTTTCAGTGATGGGATCATATTTTAGAAATGACACAACTGGGATTTACAGATCTCATAAGCACATGAATCAGGAGGACACATGCCTGACTTCACTTCATGGGGGAGGAGGCACGCAGCAAGTGAACGTACACCTGAGCTCTTACAGCCTGACGGCGTTTTCATGGCGAGTATCTGCTTCGTTGTGTTTTGGTTCCGTTGCATCACTTTCAGCGTGACGTTGATGGAGGAGAGGAGGATGATCTTCAGAGGGAAAGGAGGGCTGAGTGATGGATAAGCTGTGAGATTTGTACTGTACACTATGAAGTCAATGTGGTGAGCTGCTTACAGGCGACCACTTTGTGCTGCAGAGGTGCAGCTCGGTACATTTCCTTCTACAGTACGTCTGCCGTACCGGTAAAGGTCTGCAGGTGTTCATAGGAATGCTGTGCTGGTGTTGGTCTACCGGTGAGAAGGTCACATCTGTTATTCAGATGCATGCATCTGAATAACAGATGCATGAATCTGCAGGTTCATCAGATCTCCGAAACGCTGCAGACGGACAGGAGTTCTAACTTCACCTGTGATTGGACCGGTGTCTGCAGCTTGTGAGCTACACCTGAAGGATTAGATGAAGCTGCTCACCGTGTGAAATGATCTGTGTGGACGCAGTGTGTTGGTGACCTACATCTATCAAAACAGTTGTGGAGCGAATTTTTAAAATGTCGCAAAAAAAAAGGGCAAATGATAAGAAGCGTGTTGCTGAGATGGTGAACGTGGCTGGCCTCACCCCTCCAGGCCGTCCCGTTTCTTTTGGGGGTCGACGTATACGTTTCCAAAACGTTACGTTTCTACATAAAAACTTGTGGAGCTAACATTAGCAGAGTAAGTTAGCGCATCATGAACTAGTGTTAGCACTTCTTTGATGTGTGATCTGTAGCTTTAGCTTCTGTCTTAATCTGTTTGAACTGTTTTCACTGATGAATCCGTTTGAAATCCTGGATTTATCCTTCAAACATGTTGTAGACCTTTCTGTCTGCTTCTCTCTTCAATCACATTGAATTTTTCCAAATAATACGATAACATTTCTTCAGGGAGTGCAGTTAGTGACAGTGTGGGCTCCATGGTAACGTAGCTCTGACAGCTTGATGGAGTAGCAGCGAGGGGCGGAGCTTAGTGAGGGGTGAATCCGGTCAATGAAGAGCCTCGTACCTAGTTAGTGTTGACCTCCGACCTCCACGGGGAGGTGACGAACTTCCCCGCTGAGTCAATTAAGTATCATCATCATTATCTTCGTCATGACTAACTGCAGTTCGTCTGACTTAATTGCTAGCCTCTGGTGTCGTCGGCAGTCGACTGACTTCAAGCACCTGTCACAAACTCCCAGGATGCCTTTCACCTCGCATTCATGCTTCTTTTGTGAAGCATGAAATGAGGCCGCGAGGCGGGGACGGGCGTGACAGACTCGTATCAGCTCCAGTTCACTCTGCTTCTGTTGTGTTCGGGGATAATAACGTATGAAATGAGAAACAAGTGTATTAATGAGTGTGAGAAGCCTGCTGGGAATGTTTGTGTCGGGCTCGCTGATACGCGTGAAATGTGTCGTGCTCATTTCTTGGTGAATTAATGAACAATGTTTTTCCGTCAGTGCTATCTGTGTTCTGTTTCTGCAAAGGTCAGTTTTCATGGATATTCATTTGCTGAATGAATGCACAGTGACCCAAAGTTACCCCTGGAACAGACCGAACATCTGCCCGAAGAGACAAACTAAATACAGACATTTATTATACTGCACGAAAATATACCTGCTCATTATTCAATATTTATTTTCACGTTCATACATCATCACTTTAACAATTTAAAGATGAATTTTAATTACAAGATTAAACCCTATTATTAGTTGTATTCAATTTAAAGGACCACATCAGTGTCTTTGCATGTTTTATGCTAATTATGACTAATTTATAATGAATTATCAATCACAATGAAGCTGCAGGAAGAGCAGGTTGGCTATTAATCGGAGGGTTGGTGGTTCATCTTCTTGTCCAGCTGTCCTTGAGCAAGGCACTAAACCTAAGTCAAAATGTAATGTTTGTTGTAAGAAAGACAGCTTGATCCTTCTGATGTTGATTTATGTTCTTTCTTCCAGATATGTGAGATCCCGTACGAAACACGACATCGACATGCGCATCGGGATCCACTCGGGCTCCGTGCTGTGCGGCGTGTTGGGACTCAGGAAGTGGCAGTTTGACGTCTGGTCCTGGGACGTGGACATCGCCAACAAGCTGGAGTCTGGAGGGATCCCAGGGTGAGAAACCCCAAAAGATTTAAGACTCTCAGAGCGGGGTATTTCACCTTGAAACAGAAAGGAAACATGGTAAGAGAGACAGCAAAATGATATGCAGCAAAGGTGCACGGCCAGCATTGCACCACAGATGTCTTGGTTGTGGTGACGGTCATGTCTAGATGGTCAATGCCTAACCTTAACCATTAGAGCTAAGTGCCTACCCACAACCCTTTAGCAAGAGTTTGGCAACTTTTGGGTTACCTATGGTGACACCCCCGATTCCATATTTCTTAAAAAACAGGCTAATAACAGGCTAATAACAGGCTAATGACAGGCTAATGACAGGCTAAGAACAGGCTAATGACAGGCAAATGACAGGCTAAGGACAGGCTAAGGACAGGCTAATGACAGGCTAATAACAGGCTAAGAACAGGCTAAGAACAGGCTAATGACAGGCTAATGACAGGCTAAGGACAGGCTAAGGACAGGCTAATGACAGGCTAAGAACAGGCTAATAACAGGCTAAGAACAGGCTAAGAACAGGCTAATAACAGGCTAAGAACAGGCTAAGAACAGGCTAATAACATGCTAAGAACAGGCTAAGAACAGGCTAAGAACAGGCTAATAATGATACAGGTTTCAAATGGTTGTAGGGTAAAGGAATGTAGGGTGAGGGTTAACGGGATGAAGGTAAGGGATATTGCTCCTATACTAAGTTTATTAAACATTTTGTGATGTCTTACCATGTGTGTGCACGTTTGGTGTTTTGGCCAGAGACATGGTCCATTCTCGTGATTACGATATCTCCGCAGAGGTCTTGGGGAAATTCAAATTTGGCACCAACGACCTGGACTCAAGGATGAACTGGTTAGAATTTGATGGTAAAAAGTCACTGTGACCTCACAAGACACATTTTGGGCCATAACTCAGGAATTCATATGCTTATTATGACAATTTCACACAAATGTGTGACAGGATCAAATGATGGATTGATGGACGGACATGAATAACCTGCAACCTGAGAGGCGGTATTTCTAGTTCTTTGTTGACTAAGTGAGGTTAAGGCAGTAAAACTACTCGGTTAGGTTAAGATGATGGTTTGGGTTAAAATAGCGGTGTTACTTAAGTGTGTAAAATATGTGACGAATACATTTACAATGACTTGCCGTTTCACACGGGGTGTAAACAGCGATGTCCTGGGGGAAAGCCCCTTTTTGTTTGACCCATCGACCATCCACTACCAACTGCCCCGTGTGGGTTTCATGCTGTTTTTAAACGTCCTGCTTCGTGATTACGTGGATCTTCCGTATTGACACATTCTGCCCGACTCTGCAGCTCTACGAAGCTTTTTAGCCTCTTTTAACTCTCCGTTTTGTGGCACAGTTCAGCTGGAGACCAGCTGTTTCCTAACATGTCAGTCAGCTCGTTGTGGAGTTCTTCTGCCCCTAGTGGCCAACATAATTCATGTATTGCAGCTTTAAAGCAAGATTTTAAAATATGCCCGAATAACTCTGAAATCTTCCCGTCGTGGTTTTCCAGGAGGATTCACATCTCCAAAGCAGCTCTGGACTGTTTGAACGGCGACTACGAGGTGGAGGAGGGCCACGGGAAGGACCGCAACGACTTCCTCCGCCGCCACAACATCGAGACCTACCTTATCAAGCAGCCGGAGGAGAGCACGCTCAGCCTGCCCGAGGACATCATGAAGGAGTCGGCCAGCTCGGTCGACCGCCGGGCCAGCAGCACCACCTTCAACGAGGCGTCCTGGAGCCCAGAGCTTCCCTTCGACAACATCGTCGGGAAGCAGAACGTAAGTCCCGCCGCCGCTCGTACTTCAAGTCATGTAGTGCACTTCATCACACTGTGAAGAAAATGTCTATCTCAGCAAAAAACGGGATTTTCTCGAAATATGGCGTTAAAATGTGACTTCTGTGGTAACTGTGTGTCTGTGAGGATGATGAGCGTCTGATCGTTATAACAGCCTCTTCATCCCCTCTTCATTTGTCTGCGTTCCCGTTTGCCTTTGACAACAAATCAGCTCCCGGAGGCGTCGCGTTGACATTTTGGGTGTTTTGTCTGAGATGGTTGGTTTTTGGAGGAAGCACTTCAGGCTTCTTCATGGAGGGAGGGAGAGAGGGAGGGAGGGAGAAGCCCGTTCATTACACCCGCCAGAAAACTCTGAATCCATTCTTTGAAACGTTGAGTCATTTCTGAAAGTCGAGCCTGCCGGCTTTTTATCTTCTTGATTTAATGCTCACATACAGTAACGTGTGAAGCAAAGGATGTGAATGTGGGATCTGTAAAGTGGAGACTCAAACATCCCGACCATGTCCAATTTGCTGTGTGCACATAAAGTAAATGTTGTGATGGTTCCGCACTTTCAAAGCGAGTCTTTGTGCAGAAGACTCTTGCATCGACTGAGCGCTGCAGTGAAAGCATCGATTGGTCTCACTACGTGTCCTCTGCTGCTGCTTTGACTCGTGGTTGACGGTTCATTTCCGGGTTCTTTCATGTTCTGCATTCCTTGTACATGCGGCCCCTCGTGGGAATGATGGTTTTAAAGGGAGAGCTTTCTATGCAGATGATGTTGAATTGGGCTAAAACTATATCGATGACTCACTCAGTCATCGGTCACGTGTTCTGGAGGGCATCTGTGCCGCTACCCATCGCTTTCACAATGTTAAGGAAATCCTTGATTCTGTCCTTTCATTCATTCAAAATCAAATGTAGTTGTGACTTCTGACCATCACGGGACATTTTTACATTGTTCCTGTTTTTTGCATCTGATGAACATTGCTGCTCTTAGGCTCAGGATGCAGGTGATGTCTCAGTGAGACGTCCCTGGATCACAAGAGCAGGACATAGTCTTCTTTCACAGGACGTGCCACACTGGGTTGAAGACTGGTGGACTCCTCCTACTGTCTGCATGTCCACGTGTCTTTGAGCGAGACATGGAAGCACACCTCATCACAGTTACGGTCCAAAGAATAATCTTGCCTCGTCACAGTAAAAACATTTGATTTCGATATCTGAACAAGTGTATCGGCATTGTCCTCTCTAACGCTGAGTATTCAGGCCACATTTGCGTCCCCAGATTGGACCGAGGGGACGAGCTGTTGCGTCCTGCCCCTGATGGCGGACGCCTGGCCGAGGACTAAATGTTCCTCCTCCAGACGCAGAACCGCTGACTTTTCTCCAGCCTGCTGCTTCTCTTCCGGGCTGGTTTAACGTCACCACGGCACATCGGGAACATCCGCTGCAGGGAGCCAGATCAATTAGCTCCAGAATATCACGTCAGATGCGTTGGCAGGAGGTCATGAAGCGCTGGGCTGTGTACTGGAGATTCATTTAGAGGCGAGAGTGAGTGAATCCTTGTACTCTCAAAGACCTGGAGCGCCAGCCTTCAGTGAATTCATTTGTGATGTCACAGTGTACGTGTCATATGGATACTGAGCTTGTGAAACACTGAACAGTATAAGGCATGCTTTCGGGGGAATATTGGAAGAGTTTATAGTGAGTCAATTAATCAGCTTTTATCTTGTTTACCAAGTGAATTCAATACAAACACAAATACTCCAACCCGCAGATGAATAAATGCATTCAATAATGTGTTCGCTGCATTAGAACAATTACCAAATAAGATGATGAAGCAGTATTTCTAGGCTGTGACATACTGTCTGTCTTTCATGTCCTGCAGCCGTGAGCTCACAGTGAACTCCCGTGTGCACGAGGATGTGCAGGCCTGACAGGAGCTCGTAGCGTTTGATGTCACCGTGCGCTTGGGTTCAGAGCAATGCTTTTTCTTCTTCTTTGTGACAAGTGCCACTTCTTTGTTCCGGGCACAATGAAAGCCTGTCAGCGCCGTCATTCCAAAGATGGTCTCTTTGCATATCAAAGGACTCTCGGGGGAGGTTTGAAGTGTCTTTTATGTCGTCTGCTCGAGCTGAACTTCTCCCTCTTCGGCGGTTCTTCCGTCCTCCGGGTCCCCGTCCTCCCGTCCTGCTCGTCTGATTCAGTCGGATGAATTCGAGGCAGAATATTAGGCTGCGTCAGTCAGACGGAGAGGAAGAGAGAAAGGGGAGGAAGAGAGGGAGAGCGAGTACTGCAGTAGAACCCAGAAAGCACTGCGTGGTCTGTAACTGTGACTTACATTTACCTCCGTGTAGACAACATTCCATGAGCCACGGGCGAAATAACCACGAGTGGACGTCCCAGAAACGCCGTAGTGTCGCTGCTTCATCACATCCTGTCAGCGCTCTGTCAGCCGGTATTCACTGCATCCAGCCATTTGTCTCCATTTTTCCAATTTCTACGAAAACGACCCGGCGGGAATTGGCGTCTTTTTTTCATCTTTGCATTGACTTTGTGTGATCCATCAGGTGGCTGCATGAATCACCTGTAACAGGTAACCGCTCTGATAAACCTCCATGAACAGCAGGCCAGCCGCTGTCTGTTCATTGTGAAGCGATCTGATGAATGGCCTTCTGTCCCCTCCGGCACTGCGTTTGTGGGAACGGTCATCCGTCCACGACTGATTGTCACCATGGAACCCAGAAGATCCACGAGGCGCCGGGCCTCAAGTCATGGAAGACGAGCCCTGAGAAGTGAGACTGTCTTTACCTCGTTCACGCTCCGCTGGGTGCCTGCTGGCTCCCATGATGCACGGCGCTGTCATGCTGCTTTTGACCTTCCTCAGAAGACCCGGTTGTTCTGTCTGTGTCTGTGAAATAGACCAACTCATCTGCTCACGTTTCTGTTCTGTGTCTGAGTTGCTGCTGCTTCATGAGACGTCTGCTGGAGGAAACATGGCCGACACTATCTCCCTCCGCCTCCGTTCGCCCGATCACATAAAAGATGGATCACAACGAAGGCCACAACGCGAATCAACGTGTCCTCGCTCAACAGGTGGTCTGATGTTCAGTTACGCCTCATTCTCAGGTTCAATGTGAAGCTATGAAGGAATCCAGACTGTTCTCATCCAGCGATCGTAGCTTGATTTAAGAAACATTTATGTAATTTTGTAGATATCCCAGGAAAGCAGTTCTTATGCGATCCACGTATTCCAGGATCAGGACGTATAAAGACCCTCACGGGTCACACAGAAACCGGTCTTTGAACCGGGAGACCGCTGCTCAGCGATGATTCATTTCTCCCGTAACTTCTGAATTGAAGTAACGCCGCTTCTCTAGTTTTCTTTTTCACAAACACCGATCTTTTCCTCAACCTAACTATGTTTGTTGTCTGAACATAACGAAGTTGTTTCCTGTGAAGGTGGAAGTTTATTTTAAAACGACTGTCTCCATGCAGCCAGCAGAAATAGACACGAGTTCGTAATCCATCATACAAACCAACTGGTTTGTATGATGGATTACGATAAGGATACACGCATGAATCATCAGTGTTTGAAGAATAGATCAGCAGGGTTAGGGTTAGTGGCTGCTGCTGTGCTAATCTTTGGTTGAGCATCATATCTATTGTGAGCATCCTGTCTGTAAGTCTCTCTGGTTATTCTTCCCCCACTGCAGTCACCCTGTACCACCAGTAACCTGACAAATAATCTCATGTGAACAGTTGAGGCTGAAGGAAAGTCAAGTGAAAATGCTGGTGATGCCTCATGCTGAGTAGTCGGGGATCAGCAGCTTCATCAGCGTTCCTTCACGTGTCCGAAGGTTCAAGGCAATCTGTCCGATCGTTGTCAAGACATTTCACTTGGTGCTCCGGTGCTGCTGCAGATCCTCATGTGCCCCGCAGCGTGTTTGGTGGTTTACATAACGGCCCGCTCTGATCCTTGGAAGAGCACCGGTTCCAAACAGTTCTACTTCCTGGCTCCAAAGTACGAGTTAATCCGTCACACTAATGAAAAACATGACTGTATGTGCTCACACTGTCAGACAAACTTGCCCTTTTCCCGGCATCACATGTTGGCATTACCGCGAGACGAATATGTTGTGTTATTAATCCGTATCATACATGTAACCCCCCCCGGACAGCCAAGCACTGCTCAGAGAAGCATCGCACGAGATCACAGAGACATGTCAGAGATGGAGGCACGTGCCCTCAGGGCCGTGCACGCCAAACACAATCATGGCCGCCCGGCTCTCAGCGCTGGCACTCGTCCCCTTGAGCCCTCGTGTCTGGAGTGGCTGGCTGAGGGCTGGGACCTTGTTGAGGTTCTCAAGTGGCCTTCGGAGTATTGGATCCACCTTTGTGCTGTGGAGTTGCTCTTCCTCTTCCTCTTCCCTTTGATCTGTGTCACACCATGCTGCTCTCAACAAGGAGTCCAGCACGAAGCATGTGACACAGCTGACATCTTTTGGTTCTGAGTTGAAGTGGACATGGCAGACAGAAGACGTGTCAGGATTAGTCACCAGGGTGACGTGTGCACGATATGTGTCATCATGTTGTCAGGGCAGGTCGGAAAATAGTCACGCGATGCAAACTACTGTCTTTTTGTACGTGGACACAGATTCAGTTGCTTTTCTCAACGGAGCAGAAACAGAACAGAAATGCATCCTCGCTGCTGATGATCAGTAATCAGTGTGACGTTCAAAGCACTTCAGCACTTATTTAGTATTCTCATTCAAGTCAATGGTTTCCGACCTACTTTCCCCTAGAATGCCCTTTGATGAACTGCCGTGTGCTGGCGGTGCATGCTGGATGTATACGTGTATGTGTATATACGTGTACGTACGTGTGGAGCTTGAGATTCCTACTGTTGGTGAAACATTTCAAGATAAGGCAGATAGTTGTGTGAACGCGAGCTCGCTGCAGGGGCCTGGTTCCACACGTTCCACTCCACTGTGGACGAGCACAACTCTGCTTTCGTTTGCTTTTTATGGATGAAACAAAGAAGATATCATGAGGTATGAAGAGAGAGCTTCACAGGTGCTGTGAGGGAGATTTGTCCATGTTCGGACCGCTGGCTGTTTCTCCCTGTTCTGTGTGTCTCAGGCGTGGAGTGTCAC
>CM051700.1:25675802-25678302 GCA_028022725.1 Lycodopsis pacificus | reverse complement strand
GAACCAGTTGTTTCCACAGCAACACATTCCAGCCTTCTGCAGCGTTTAATGCAGGACATCATCTCTTCATCGTCAGAGTAATCGTGATGTGTTGAAGACATTATTCCAAGAGCATGTGTCTGAGCGTTGTTGTCTTTGGTGAATGCAACGCACTCCGTAGCTTCTGATCCTCTTTCTTCTCACCTTTAACCTTTAGCCCCCCCCCCCCCCACATCTGTGTTCTCTGGAATCCCACCTCCATCTTCTGAACCTTCCAGGAACCTGATTACTATCTTTTGGTTTGCTCTCTTCAGCTCGTGTGCAGTGATTTGCTGTCGGCCTCCCTCGGTCCCTCAGTTCCTCGGTTCCTCGGTTCCTTGTTGTGACCAAACGTGAAGCCTCCTCTTGCTAATTTCCCAGCATCCTTTGAGAAAGAGACCGAGCGAGGTTCGGGGCAGCGGGGGTCGTGGGGGGGGTCAGGCAGTGGGTCCAGACCGGTGACTCATCGGTCTACAGTCTCACAGCAGCGCATGGGCTCTATTCAGCAGATTTAACACACCAGCTCCTTGTATCTCAGTGCGGCTCATAGACAGAGACGCGACCGGAGACGATCAACGAGCAACATTTCCTTTGTGACTAAATAAAGTTAATTATATACAACTTAACAGCTCGCATTGGAGCACAGCAGGCTCTCCCGCCTCCGTGCAGTGAGCTTATCTTGTTGCTCTCCTTGTTGTCGGCTGTGCACCTTCCCCAGAACCCCGGCTCCCGTCTCTCCGCTCCCGTCTCTCCGCTCCCGTCTCTCTCTGCTCCCGTCTCTCTCTGCTCCCGTCTCTCCGCTCCCGTCTCTCTCTGCTCCCGTCTCTCCGCTCCCGTCTCTCCGCTCCCGTCTCTCTCTGCTCCCGTCTCTCTCCGCTCCCGTCTCTCCGCTCCCGTCTCTCCGCTCCCGTCTCTCTCTGCTCCCGTCTCTCTGCTCCCGTCTCTCCGCTCCCGTCTCTCTCTGCTCCCGTCTCTCTCCGCTCCCGTCTCTCTCTGCTCCCGTCTCTCTCCGCTCCCGTCTCTCTGCTCCCGTCTCTCCGCTCCCGTCTCTCTCTGCTCCCGTCTCTCTCCGCTCCCGTCTCTCCGCTCCCGTCTCTCCGCTCCCGTCTCTCTCTGCTCCCGTCTCTCCGCTCCCGTCTCTCTCTGCTCCCGTCTCTCTCCGCTCCCGTCTCTCCGCTCCCGTCTCTCCGCTCCCGTCTCTCTCCGCTCCCGTCTCTCCGCTCCCGTCTCTCCGCTCCCGTCTCTCTCCGCTCCCGTCTCTCTCCGCTTCCATCTCTCCGCTCCCGTCTCTCTCTGCTCCCGTCTCTCCGCTCCCGTCTCTCCGCTCCCGTCTCTCTCTGCTCCCGTCTCTCCGCTCCCGTCTCTCCGCTCCCGTCTCTCTCTGCTCCCGTCTCTCTCCGCTCCCGTCTCTCCGCTCCCGTCTCTCTCTGCTCCCGTCTCTCCGCTCCCGTCTCTCCGCTCCCGTCTCTCTCCGCTCCCGTCTCTCTCCGCTCCCGTCTCTCTCCGCTCCCGTCTCTCTCCGCTCCCGTCTCTCTCTGCTCCCGTCTCTCCGCTCCCGTCTCTCTCCGCTCCCGTCTCTCCGCTCCCGTCTCTCCGCTCCCGTCTCTCTCCGCTCCCGTCTCTCCGCTCCCGTCTCTCCGCTCCCGTCTCTCTCCGCTCCCGTCTCTCTCCGCTTCCGTCTCTCCGCTCCCGTCTCTCTCTGCTCCCGTCTCTCCGCTCCCGTCTCTCCGCTCCCGTCTCTCTCTGCTCCCGTCTCTCCGCTCCCGTCTCTCCGCTCCCGTCTCTCTCTGCTCCCGTCTCTCTCCGCTCCCGTCTCTCCGCTCCCGTCTCTCTCTGCTCCCGTCTCTCTGCTCCCGTCTCTCTCTGCTCCCGTCTCTCTCTGCTCCCGTCTCTCCGCTCCCGTCTCTGTTCCCGTCTCTCTCCAGCGCTTGCGGTTGAACTGGTGAATGTATCCGTGGCGGTGCGTTGGCGTGTTTTCTGTGTTTCTCTGTAAACTTGTTTTTTCTCCATCTTCCCCCTTTCTCCATCTTCTTCTTCCTCTTCCTCTTCTTCCTCTTCTTCTTCTTCTTCTTCTTCTTCTTCTTCTTCTTCCTCTTCTTCTTCTCCTGCAGTACTCCCAGATGAGGGACGAGGTCTTCAAGTCCAACCTGGTGTGCGCCTTCATCGTGCTCATCTTCATCACAACCATCCAAAGCCTGCTTCCCTCTGCCAGGTAAACGGAGAGGACGGACTGTCGACACGGGGACAGGTGCAGCTGAGAGACTGAACGACGTTTCCTCTCCTTTATTTACGCATTCATGCAAACACGTGCTCACGAATACAGATGTTAGAGGTCTATAAAACACAAGGAGGAAGCATGTTCAATTAAAATAAAATAATTAGATATTTTCACATATAAAAATAAACAAAGCCTCCAGGTCAGCATCTGTTCTCTGTGCAAAAACAAGTTTAGCACTTTGGCGCCACCCAGAGCAGGTTATTG
>CM051700.1:25538302-25670802 GCA_028022725.1 Lycodopsis pacificus | reverse complement strand
TCGTCCGCTACGACGCCGTCCACCACAACACGGGGTGAGCGCCTCAGAACGAGGAGCGTGCAACGCATCGCACGCGGCCGTGACCTTTGGTCCGGCGTCTGCATAGTTTGCTGGGATGTGCGTTGGCCACGTAGCGCCCGGTTATATTGTAACCTTGGATCCCAATCAGAGAACCAAGGTTCCCTCCATTCAAGTGGAATATGTAACAGAGTGGAGAGACACTCTGCAGCTCGTTAACTAGGTTTAGTTGGAGTTTATCAGTGTCAGCTGATGAATGAGTTAAGCTCCAGTCGTTTCTTAGAAACTCGTCATGAAACTTTGAACAACAACCAGACTCTCAGAAGTCCACCAGTACCAGTACCACCAGTAACTCAACACCAGACAGTTCACCCACCTTCACCTCATGATCTGATCAGACTTCATAGAATTAGCTGCATACCTTTTAATAATGTCATAATTATAACTTTTATGTTTTAAAACAACTTGCAACAGAAAATAATACAAAAGATGCATTGACGAGAGAGAGAGAGAGATAAAGATGTACCAATGTAAAGAAGATCAAATGTACTACACAACCTGAATATGTATCGACACTAAACGTAGTCGAATAGATGAAACGAACTCCTGAGAGCTTGAGTTCATCTTAACACACGTATTAAAGTAAAACACGTCACGTTGACCTTTTTTTCTGGACACAAGTGTTGAAAAGTGAGAGAACTCCTCCGGCGTGTGTTCACAGTGAAGGCTTCAGCACAGCAGCGTGGAGGCGCTGTGAAGAAGAAGCAGAGGTCTTCATACCAGCTCTACAGGCAGCAGTTCACTCATTCATGGTCCTCTGGGACCAGAGAGAAGAGCGAGAGCAACAACGGCTCTGTGTCACTTCCACGGCAAAAAGTTCCAGACTTACAGACTTTTGTAATATTCATTTATTTGTGCAGAAATATATAAAAACAATGCTGTGAATTAATTTCTTCCGTTGTAAAGTAGCATTGATATGAAACCACAGAGCTACGCAGTGCTTCATTTATTTCAGTGAAGTGAAGCGTTGCAACATGAACAGGCCGGAGGAGCAGAGCAGCGCCGCGGTGAGACAGGAAGGGTTTCCAGGTTGATCTTTTTGCCGTCAGTGGCAACAATGTTTCACCGCATGAAGCACAGGGACCGCAAACAGCAGACCGTGCTCCACAACACACCGATGTGCTGCTTCGTGAACGCTGAGCGTCTTCTGTCTCTCTGTTCCAACAGGAACTTCCTGGGGACCAAAGAGACGTCCCTGCTGCTGATGGCCATGTTCCTCCTCGCTGTGTTTTACCACGGCCAGCAGGTGAGATCACACAGCTCTCTGTCGGTAGTTTAACTCGATTGTTCATCGTCCCTCTTCCAGTAAAGAAATGTAACGTGAATAACCAGGACGGCGGCTCCCGATGTGGACCGTGGGATAATTCTGTCCAAACAATAGATGTGAGGGCTTGTGAGACAAAGAAAGGGAATCAGGCAGAAGAAGCTCTCGCGGGTAAACATGTGCAGGCTGTGTGTGCACAGAAGGCCAAAGAAGCATTATGTCCATCACACCAGAGCACAGCATCCTCTCAGGTGTTCATCGCTGTGGAACATCTGACCCACGCGACACAAAAACAGAAGCAATCCATTTCATTACACATCTGACACATTATACGAGCCAACGTTCGTACAAAGACGCAGCGAGAGCCCGATGGAAAGCGGTGTCGCTATGGCAACCTTTGATCACGCAGGTCAGCGGCTCGGCGTCGGCCAGAGACGGAGGGGAGGCGGCCCGCCATCGAGGGTCCTTTGTAGCCCCGTAAAAGTCATCCAGCGGCAGATTGGTGTTCAGCGGGGTCAACTCCACCGGCTGTTCGGCGGAGCAGAGACGATGCGGCTCACAGCCGAGTGAAACGAGAGCGCACGGAAGAGACTTCTTCAAGTCCGTCACCGGATCAGCACCGGAAGATATCGAGGCAGCCTCAGCATTCACATTCAGGAGCGAGAACGATGCATTCAACCCTCCGTAGACGAAACACTGAGAGCAGCATCGTCCACCTTTGAGAGGAAGCACGCAGGCTGTTAAACATGAGAGCTGCTCTCAGAGGAGACGTGCTCGAGGTTTTATTGTGTTGTGAAGAAGAGCAGAACGATGGGAGACTCTGTTATTCTTCTCCTCTGCCTCTTTCATTACAACGATCTGATTGAAGCTCTCAATCAGTGCTCGTTGAATGCGAGTGTGATGTACGGCGTCCTCACAATCACCCACTAAACACTGAGATCATCACAGTACGAGTGGACGACTCTTCTGTCGAACTGTGTTATTCTGCATTTAACTGCAAGAAATACGAGACAATGCATTTGGTCCAGCAGCTTGTTTTGGCTCTTTCATACGTATTGTGACGTTGATTTCTGTTTCTCTGAGCCGAGCTCACCACAGAGCGTTTACATCATGAACTAATGGCGACAGCACTGAAGCCAGATGAGGTTGTTCTTCACGAGCGCTGCTTCCTGTCAGAGCAGTAATTACATTATCAAGCACATCAACGTGAAGCATTTCATTACAAAGCTGCAGACGAGGCTCTTGTTGTGAAGCGATTCGATGGTCTTTTTCTGACGCCATACTTTTCTTCTGAATACTTTGAGATCATTCGATTAGTCTCAGTTACCTCAAGGTGCCAGTGAGGATGTAGAAGCAAACGTATTTACAAGCGGTCATATCGAACACAATCAACAGCTTCTCGCTCCTTTCTAGTGTCGCTTTTGGATGCATCAGTTTCAAAGTGTCTTTTCAAAATAAAGTTCCATCGTCACAGGAAACGCACAGTTTGCACTTGTTCCATGCATAAAGTGTATTTTCTTAGTTTTTAGGTTTACTTACGCAAAAAAAAAGTTTAGGAAAATATCGTGGTTTGTATTAAAATAAGCACATTTGTCACATCGCAGCGTTGGTCATTTTTACCTCTCATGTTGATCTAAAAAAATCAAGCTTTCAGATGAATGAAGTGGTGCACAAAGTGTAATATTCCCTCAGTAATGTAGTGAAGAAGTCACGAGTTAATTCTTTTGCCTAAATCTGCTCTGAGTTTAATCTGCTCACATATTCTAAGGCTGTCACACCAGAACATACGGCAGCACAGCTGAACCTCATTCTGCCGGAAACCGAATGACACAGCGTGCAAGACGACAGCAGCTGTAATGCAAAGTCAACACGTCTGTCTCCGGTTAAGAGAAGCGGTTGTGAATGAAAGTGTCGGCGCGTTAACGTCTGAGCGAACCCGTCGCTTCACCGGCCGCCATCTCGTCTTCCTGCCGGCCGGCCGGCCCGCAGCCTCTGCTTCCGTGATTATGAAAACAGAAGACGAGGTTGAAGTTTGCTCCTCGCTCATATGATTCAAGGGACTAATTGATACCGAGATTAATCACAAAACACTTTCCGCCAATCGCCAGAGAGAGACGCTTAAATCCTCACCGGCTTATCTGTCTGCCCCCGAAATTAATTTTAATATCAGCGCTCTCTCTCTCCGTCTCCTGCAAGTGCAAACTAAACGCTACCGACGTTTGTTTGGCTCTAATGTATTCAGATGACTTTGTATTAATTGTGCATTCAGAAAAGCAATTTGCGTTGCATATTAGAATCCTGTTGCTGCAGATTGATCGCACTCTCGTGTTTCATAATTGATCCAATCTTGAACGGATTTTGTTACATTTTAGTTTGATTAACTTCAGGACGGCGGCTCCATCGTGGGAACGATGCAAACAACACGAGTTTGCTCTGATCTGATGAAGTGTCTGGAGGAGACGTTCAGCTCTTTAGAGGCGTAAGAAGTAACATCAAATGTTTGGAGGAACTGGGAAGTAATAGTTCACCTTTCAGTGAACGTGATGTTCTCCTCACTGCATCATGCAGAGTCGAGTATCTGGATCAATCACACGTTTGCCAGTCGACTTAAAGATTTAAGTAAATATCTTTTAACGCCTCTGAAAGTTTGGTGTTAAATCTTCTAAAAGTATTTCTCTATAACATCAAATATTCATGTTCTGGCAAAAGCAGACGTATTATTTCATGAAGAGTTTAACATTTGTATCAAATCTTTCTCTCAGGACTCTGTGCGTCTTTTCATGGGGTTTGATTGACAGCAACATAAGCAAACCATCTCACATCTAAAGAATACATCAAAGAACATGAGCGCTGGTATTCCTGAGCAGCAGAGAATGAACAATGTACAGCACGCGGTTGAAAAGTGGCCGCTGGAAGTCAATGGCAGAACAACAGACTGAGGAGGTGACGATCTATCATGACATCCTCTGTGTGTGTGTGTGTGTGTGTGTGTGTGTGTGTGTGTGTGTGTGTGTGTGTGGTTCCTCCTCCTGTAGCTGGAGTACACGGCGCGGCTGGACTTCCTGTGGCGCGTCCAGGCCAAAGAGGAGATCAACGAGATGAAGGAGCTGCGAGAACACAACGAGAACATGCTGAGGAACATCCTGCCCAGCCACGTGGCCCGACACTTCCTGGAGAAGGACCGGGACAACGAGGTCTGCACGACACAGTCACAGTCACGCAGAGCCGAGCTGAAGCCGATCGTCAGCGTCACGTAGAAACACAGCCGCGAGCAGAAGCCTTAGATAACGACTCCGCCGTGTTGATGCGTTTCAGTGCTGGTGGGAATTCGGACACTCTGGAGATTGTAGATGAACAAATTGATTCTTAAATAGAGATTCAGAGCGAGAGGGAGGAATGGATTCGTGGTTTGGGTTTGTGCATCTTGTATCGCTGCAGCTGCTTCTGACAGCGAGCGGGTGGAAGTGTGCTTATTCTCCTGTGTGGCGCCCGACTCCTACTCTGAACGTTTGGATGTGGAACCTACGATCTCCACCGTCATAGACGTCGTTGTGGGAGTTCGAGGACGTGTTAGGACACGTTCGTAAATACTTTTGTGTCATAATTTGTATCAGTTATGATACAAATTACTCTCGCCAAAGGAACACAGCAGTCAAATAATTAGACAAACAGTTTTACCTGCAGGTGAAGTGGTTTAGTCCATTACTGGAGAAGAGAACCGTGTTAGCACAACTACAGTCAATCACCTTCCAAACAGGTTTATCCAGCGCATGGTCCCGCTGACCTGCTCTTACAACGTCATCATTACGATCTGCTCCCTGAGCCTCAGCGGCAGCAGAGGAGCAGGAGAGGAGAAGGTAATTGCTTTCACGCGGCTGTATGGAGCGAGGGGGGGAGGTGGTGGGGCGGCTCATTCAGCCGGGGAGCTTTTTTTGGTTGTGTGCATTTGATTTGATTTTAATAACACGTTGTCAGTCGGCAGCCGAGGACACGCTGATCCGTCTCTCCGTCGCAGGAGTGACTCAGCTTCCACAACTCCGCAGAGTCGAACTTCACAAAGTCGCTCTTTGTGTTCACCTCATCTCTGCTGCCTTCTCCCTTTTCTGCTTTTCATTTCCATTCAGTCGCGCTGCACTCGGTCACGGTCTCTAAATGGGAACACGCATTAACACACAGAGCGGCTGAACAGCTGGTGCGTGTTGGTTTCTAACCTATGTGCTACTGAATAACAGGAACTGTTTTCAAATCATACCGCAGTCCTTTAGACCCTTGAATGCATTCATCTTAAACGGGTTCCGATGACTATGACATGCACGACAGGACACAGGAGCATTATAGAGGTCCAACCAAGCTGCAACCTCTGGCTCTTTAAAGCTTCACTCTCTCTAGTGGCCACCAGAGAGAGAGGAGAAGGTAATTGCTTTTCAACATACAGCAGAGTCCAGTCGAGCTGTACGTCGGCCCTGCCCACGCTCGCTGTTGCCCCCTCGTGGAGACTTATGCCATGAAACTCCTGACGCACAGTTCCTGTGCAGGCGTTTTGCTTCCTGAGGCAGTTTAGAACTCAGTAGCAGGTTTTGCAACTGAGGGAATTGATTTTTTGTTTCACCGAGACTTTTCCACTTCGCAGTAACGGCACGTACGGTCGATCCGGGTGGATCTAGCGGAGCAGAAATTTGAGGAACTGACTTATTGGAAAGATGTCATCTTGAGGGAAGGCAGTATCTCTGGTCTTATGTTGGTACTGGATGATTCTGCACACCGATGTAGGAAGTCTGGTGCTTTGCAGAATCATACAATATCTATAATATCTACGCTCCTGTCCGACGATGGGACTGAAGAAGAGTCCGGACGGTTTGTCTTCTGGGACTCTGCACCGCATCAATCAATCCAAACACTGGATACAAAGAGGAAAGTAAAGTAGTGGACCAAACGACAAACCAACGTTTTAAAATCCATGTTTCAGACTTGAGAGATGAATTACTCCTTAAAGTGGAAGCTTCATGGCTGATGACTGCAGTGTTGCTCTGTAATGAGCTGCCAGCGATTCAAATGAAAGATGAGATGACTTCGGGATGAATTGTGATGTCCACCACCAGGGTTTCATCTTAGTTCACACAAAAAACAAAAGTAAAATGTTTTAGCTTTTGAGAAACCTGCTTGATTTATTAACTTCTTTCCCCCGTTCGTTCTGCTGCGTTCGCCTCGTTCACCGACTGGATAACGAGCGATCGCACCGGCCGGCTGAGACGACGGTTATCACGCGCCGGAGTCAAGTCGCCGCTTTGTCCTCGTCGGGCTCCGTCGTTATCGACTCCTCCGATCTTCCCTTGGCCTCCCGAACAAAAGGCCAGCGGCAGATGAATTATGAATGTCAGGAGAGGAGCGCTGATATCATTCTGCTCCCGTGCCGGTTCCTAATTAAAAAGGCCGATGATTAAAAATGCATCCATCAGGAGAGGTTGGGTCCTGATCACTTGTTACATTATTAATTAGGCTGATTACTGTTTTGGTGATTTAGATACTGAAGCGCTGTTATTAATGGACTCCTCCCTGAAGAGCTGTTGATGATCTGCAGGATTAATCAGAGTGTTGTTTATCTCAACATTTTCATTTTTGGGCTTTCAAAATGTTTTTATTTGTTCATTCAGACCAGCTCACACACCGTGTGATCTGTTAAAGCACTCGGTTTCTACTGTCGAGTGATGTTTCCGTGTCTTGCACTTTACTAATTCTGACGACCTTTTTTATTCCCAAATCTGAAATCTGTAAACTCTGTGTGGAACTTTTTAAGATCTTTCTACTTCGTGTAAGAAACTGTTTTTTAAAGAGCTTGGATTGGACATTACAATCGTGGGGAAAAACAAAGGCTGTTCACGTAGTTTTAATACTTATGCTGCGAATTATTCGCGCGAGTAGATTACATACAAAGTCTATGCACAGACGGCATGAGACTGGCGCGGCATGAATTTGCGATGGCGCGATGGATGACGTCAAACGCCAAATCACCCCAAACGCGCGAGTTTAAATTTTTCAACTTCTGCGAAATATTCGCGTTACGCCCCGGCGCGATAGCCTATCAGCGTTGAGATGCTCCTCCTGTCATCACAGTATTTATTTCCTGATTCAACAACGGCAGGACGTCAGTAGCCGTCTGTGTTCACCCAGAGCTCTACGATCAAATCGGCATCATTACGTAGTTATTTCGGATTCCCTTTTTGTCGGTTTATTGCCGTTAAATCACAGCCAGATCAGTTTATTTAGTGTTCGTACAGCTGTAGTAAACAGCGACGTGAGGCTTGCTAGACACAGTGAATACAGCTCGATACAATGTTATGAACCAGACATGACGGCGTTTAGTTTCCCGGGATATCTGTGACTTCCACAACACGTACTAAGCAGAAATACAGGTTATTTTTTTCATGGTTAATGGCGGACAGTTGAGCGGCTTTCAGGGCGATAAGCCCCGCCCCCTCTCCAGCGCGATTAACGCGAATGAACACAAATAGTCCCCGGCGAGACCGGCAGTGCGAATGACGCGAATACGTTTGGTGTGAACGCGGCATAACAGTTTGTTTTTCAAGTGAAACTGGAATTATGCTCATGTGACCTTTACATGTAGGTGTAAAAGCTAATATATGACTAATTGTAAAAGGAAAATAATAGAACAGCTGGAATGTCATCACTAAAACCATATTACAATATTATGATCCGAAGACGATGTCAAGTCTCATATTACTTCATCGATATAATATCGATATATTGCCCTACAAGGACAAATACGTAACAATTATAAAGACACAGAAACAGATGTTTCGTATGTTACGTATTTATAAACCAGCAAAGCATGCTCGGCAACCTGCGGTTCTTTAAAGTTCTCCAAAGCTTTGTGTGTTAAAGCCGCATTCTCTCTAGTGGCCACCAGGGGGCGACTCCTCTGGTTGTATAGAAGTCTATAGAAAATGACTCTACTTCTCTCTTGATTTATTCCCTCAGTAAACATTGTAAACATGAGTTTATGTCTCAATCTCTAGTTTCAAGTCTTCTTCAATACAGCATGATGTTCATTTAGTACATGATGGTCCATTTAGAGTCGCACAGACCATAAAGCAGGGGATGCTTTAGGGCGGGGCTACTGTGATTGACAGGTCTCTAACAGACCATAAAGCAGGGGATGCTTTAGGGCGGGGCTACACGCTGATTGACAGGTCTCTAACAGACCATAAAGCAGGGGATGCTTTAGGGCGGGGCTACTGTGATTGACAGGTCTCTAACAGACCATAAAGCAGGGGATGCTTTAGGGCGGGGCTACACGCTGATTGACAGGTCTCTAACAGACCATAAAGCAGGGGATGCTTTAGGGCGGGGCTACTGTGATTGACAGGTCTCTAACAGACCATGAAGCAGGGGATGCTTTAGGGCGGGGCTACACGCTGATTGACAGGTCTCTAACAGAGACGTATACGGCGTCTCTGTCACTCCTCCTCAGTCCACATATGGTCACTTCCTGTTCAAAAACCAAGATGGCGACAATCAAAATGACGAACCAATCTATGACATCATGACTACGTCCACTTGTATACAAAACTTATGACAAAACTTCAATGTTTTTTCAAATAAGATTCTTCGCAATTAAGCAACGAGGCCTCACTGAACGGCTCGATGAGTTTAAACCTGATGTGCATCATTTGCTGCAGCCTCCAGACGGAGACGAGGAACCTGATGAGGAGGTAGAACCACACATGACGAACATACTGACACACTTGCGTCGGGTTTCACTTCCTTTTGCCCCCCCGTCTGCATCCACCCGTCGATGTCGTGTGGAAAACTCCTCCCAAAGTTGCAGGACGAAGGCCCGAACAAACCTCAGACCTCTGACTGACGTGACCCTGGAGAGACGCGGTGGAAAATACATTTAATGAGTTCAACTGTATATTTGACATTTGACCGAGCTCGTCAGGTTTGCATAATGCACAATTAGGGTCAGAGGCTTATTTTCACAAGTGCAATTAAATTGAAAGGTAAAGCAGAGAACTGAGAGAGAGAAGCCGGAGTCCTTCAGTTATTTATGAGATGTTGGACACGATGTTTACCAGCGTATTAGTCAAATATTCCCATAAGGATGCGATGATCTCTCGTGTGACATTAGTATGTGCGGACGTGGTTTCATGCCAGCGGGCTTCGTGTGCCGACGTTGCCCCCTGGTGGTGCAGACGGTGATGTGCAGTGCAGTGTCGTCCACTCTGCTGCTGCTCGAGGTCACAGAACATTCAAAGCTCCGTTTTTGTGCAGATGCAAGAAATAGTGTGTGTGAGCCTCAGTCATCGGCAGCTCTGTGTCGCACTAAGCCCGCCCACTTTTTAGTGGTCCAATCAAATTTCATAAATACATAAAAAAAAGAATCACATTTCTCAATTGATGTCCTCGTGTGGGCATCAACTGTACGGCTACAACACATCAGGATGCTTTGAACTCCAAATACATTGAATATGAACAAAGAATGTGGTTTCAATGTGTGACGTCTGCCCCCCCCCCAGGAGCTGTACTCCCAGTCCTACGACTCCGTGGGCGTGATGTTCGCATCCATCCCGGGCTTCGCCGACTTCTACTCCCAGACGGAGATGAATAACCAGGGAGTCGAGTGCCTCAGGCTCCTCAACGAAATCATTGCCGACTTTGACGAGGTGAAGTGCTCCCACTTCCACTTCAGCCACACTTTGAAAGGTGCCGGGGCGTCGGGACATCTCCCACGTCTGCATCGGCCCTTTCTCAAATGAAAACATCCGGCTCGTTTCCTCAGCAAAGGGATATTCATTGGTTCAGGCTTTGATTGTATATTCATGCATCATAGTTTAGTGGTTTGGTACATGACACAGATTCATTTCTTTCTTCTGGGCACAGCTGCTCGGTGAGGATCGCTTCCAGGACATCGAGAAGATCAAGACCATCGGCAGCACCTACATGGCCGTCTCTGGTCTGTCCCCCGAGAAACAGGTGAGGCTCAACGCCGATCAAACATAAAACCTGTTTATGCTGCACTTCTTACATACAGTCACCAGTTAACACGGTCACTGCTTAGACTGAGACACCTGCTGTCCTCAGCAGGTTGTGATCCCGTCTTCATTCTGTAGTTTGCTGTTTGAATATCAATAACCAGCCAGACATGTTGACCCCGTCAACAGTTTAAAGCTTCCTAACTCGTCTGCAGCGCTGCCGCAAAACTCCAACGATGTGCATTCATATTTTTGATGACATCAGCAGTTTCTGGTGAAATAAAAACAACTCCAGTCAGAACAGACACACAAGTCAGTAAATGTACCATGGTGCACTTGAACATCGAGATCCTGACTCCGCCTCTTCTTCTCCTGTGACCCGCAGCAATGTGAAGACAAATGGGGTCACCTGTGTGAGTTGGCGGATTTCGCCATCGCCCTCAACGAGAGCATCCAGGAGATCAACAAGCACTCGTTCAACAACTTCGAGCTGAGGATCGGTGAGAGCTCCGATTCTTCCAGTCGTCCATTTCCCTCGTTATGTTTCATTCACTTGGTTTTTCTCTTAACTCTTCACCTGCTCGTCTCATCTTTATCCCTATTTTAATCTCTAATCTCTTTGTAACACCCGTCCCATATAGCTATATAATATTATGTGAATCTGCTAGGTTGTAGTAGTACTATGGGCGGGGTCCTGGGTAAAGTTGTAATCGTAATGGCGCGATTACCTGTTCTTTTACATGAATATACTTATTCTTACAACTTTTGTTCCTCTATTATCAAAACTAAAATAACTGGCGGTGCCTCCAATAGAGTTAAGTAAATAAAAGGTCTGTGCCTCTTATTAAGTCCTTTTATCTTGTGTTTTAAGTGTATTTTACCCCTTTTAACCAGCTCAAAACATGAATGTGATTGACTTTAACACATCAAATATACTTCAAAGGCATTAGAAAAACAGTTTGGCATTTATTACATGCGGTCATCAATATACTGTGCACTCACAGTCCCACACACACACTCAGAGTAACAGGAAACCCTCGTTGCAGGCCTGAGTCGTGGTTTGGGAGCGTAGAGGCCTAAAACCTGTGATGGCCGCTTCACTTGTTCACACAAGCGATAAACAAAAAAAAAACACGTGCACGTTTGTCAGTACTCACGAATCCAAGGCATATTCAGAGGGGAAAGTGAGGGGAAGCTGGGTAATGGATGGCAGGCAGGGCGCAGAAGAAACAGCAGCAACAGTCTACAGCAGCTCACGCACACGCGGGAAACACTTCTCCATAGCGGTCCCAAGGAGCTTTCCCCAACCTCACTTACAGTCGCAAACGTCCATCTCCTGAATCAGATAAATCAGCTAAGCAACAAGTCCATACACTACTTCATGGCGATTTAGTAATAGCTTGTTTTAACAATTTGTTCCAAATGCACAGCTAACAGTATGACAGCAAAGCTAACGATTATTATGCTAATGCTAACGGCTACTCGCGATTAGCAACACAACTTGTTTTACACTATAACATTTAGTCACAGTATAGCAAACAATACACAAACTCATATTTACCTCTTGTAGATCACAACAGTTCAAACCACAGGATAACTGGTCGTCAGCCATCAAGTTATGAACCTTTTTGATCTCTTACTGTTTAGTTACTGTTCAGTTAGAATTCGCTTCTGCCTCTCTAACCCACTGTGTCTGGCCACACACGACTAAGCCCCACCCCTCTACCTGAGAATGGGCTTGGATTGACTGATAGTTTCAGGACAAGTCAATTAAACAAAGACAAAACAAAGATTGACATATAATACTGCTATACAAGTTAGGTTGTTAGGGGGGCACAAAAGTGCTGAATCGTGTACATATCATATCAATCAAACTATGCTCATTTGCATGAACTGTAGCCTTTGAACTGTAAAGATTATGAGTCTCTTATTGATATACATTTGTATCCACCCATATCTAATTTTATCCATACTTTTAACTTGGTTTTTAGAAACTATTTACATCCTGATGTCTGAAATCATTTTTAGCCAGGGCTACACCTTCATTTAACATGTTTCTAATCCCATGATGAAGGACGCACGCATCACTGAACCATTCATTCCGTCTTCAGAGCTCAGGATGACCTTGTTTTATCCAAGAAATAGTGGAAAGCCAAAGATGTTCAGTTCACAGAGATACAAACAGGAAGTCTGACACAGAAGCAGAAGGTCTTCAGCGTTGTTTTGATCAAGCGGTGGATTTCTTCGTTCTCGCTTCTCTCCGATGATGCTGCGTCTTCTCATGAGCTGCTCTGTGCTGCAGAGTCAGACGTAACGTCTCACAGCGTCTGGCAGGACATCCAGTGGAGTTTTGGTGGTTGTGTAAAGGAAACATGCTTTTGGGGTTCACAGGGTTACGTTGCACCATCTGATCACCTGTGTGTCTTGAACAGGTATGGCCCACGGCTCGGTGGTGGCGGGCGTGATCGGCGCCAAGAAGCCTCAGTACGACATCTGGGGGAAGACGGTGAACCTGTCCAGCCGGATGGACAGCACGGGGGTCAGCGGCAAGATCCAGGTCCCCGAGGACACCTACCTGATCCTGAAGGAGAGCGGCTTCGCCTTCGAGTACCGCGGCGAGATCTACGTGAAGGGCATCAGCGAGCAGGAGGGCAAGATCCGGACGCACTTCCTGCTGGGCCGCGTGCAGCCCAACCCGCTCATCATGCAGCCGCGCAAGATCACCGGCCAGTACTCGCTGGCCGCCGTGGTGCTCGGCCTGGTGCAGTCGCTCAACCGGCAGAAGCAGAAGCAGATCCTCAACGAGAACAACAACTCGGGCATCATGAAGGGCCACCACCACTACAACCGGAGGACGTTGTTAGCGCCCGGCAGCTCCGAGGTGGGAGCGGGGCACCACGCCGAGGCAGCCGATAAGACTGAGCTGTCCTGAAGGGAGGACCGGAGCTTCGGTTCCACGCAGCTTTCTCAGAGGAGGAGCTGCTCTACGGGCAGAAAACGATCCCAGTGGTTGAGTTAAAACTTCAGGGGGTGCAGGGTTTCTGGACACAGAAAAGGAGGAAGGAGTCCTTCAGGAGTCACGCCTGGTTCCAGACTGCCGGATGGACGCACATTTAAGTAGGTCTGGTTCTGCTGGAACAACAGGCAGGGTTAAGAAAACAGACGTTGTGCTTCTCTACCAGAGATAGAATCCATTCCAAACAGAAATTGAATGAGACGAGCGAGCGTGCGCGAGCGTGCGCGACCGTGCGTGAGCGTGCGTGAGCGTGCGCGAGCGTGCGTGAGCGTGCGCGAGCGTGAGCGAGAACGTGAGCGAGCGTGCGAGAACGAGCGTGCGAGAACGAGCGAGCGTGCGTGAGCGAGCGTGCGCGAGCGTGCGTGAGCGAGCGTGCGCGAGCGTGCGTGCGTGCGTGAGCGCATGAGCGCATGCGGCCGCCCAGAGAAAAGCCGCTGCACCCAGCTTCTTTTTTCTGAGCGCTCTGGATGTTTTGTGCGGCCGCTCTGTGCTTCAAGTTCAAAATCTCTGGAGTTTTGGTAACAACAGTGTAGTAAATATTGCAGAAGCTTGTTTTGTTCGTGTCCCAAACGCCCAGACAAGCTCATCTGTACGAAGTATGAAGTCCTCCGATTGGTTCATGGTGAACGAGTAAAACAAAGAGATCACACAAAGCAAAGGAGCGATGCTCCCTGCAGCCATGTGGACACAGACCCTCACAGAGGACGAGTTCTAACGCCAAGACGCGCGCCAACGAAGACGAAGATGAAGGAGGTGCATGATGCAAACAATGCACGGTTCATATTCAACAAAAGTCTTTCCAAATGTTCCATGAAGGAGACTGTGAGACCTGCAGGGTGCAGAGACTCTGAATGTAAACCAGGAGTTTCTACAGCAGACCGGCCTCGCATTGAGAGGCTCGTTAGCAGGTTAGCTCGCCGAGCTAACGCGTTCAAACCTTTCAACATCGTGACTGAATGAAGTCACTTCACAATATTCTCACTTTTCCGGAGTTGGAAGCTTTCTCTTGGCTCCTCCCACTCAGGTTTAACTCAACCAATGAGATTGTTTCAGCCCTCCCGCAAACTGCTCTGCTGTTGATGAATGTGCGTAGAACTGAAACTCCGCTTCGTTCCCAGAACGAGGAGGAGGAGGAGGAGGAGGAGGAGGAGGAGGAGGAGGAGGAGTTATAGGGAGGGGGAGGGGTACCGGACTGCCCCCCCCCCCCCCCCCCCCCCCTCGTCTGTTCGATGTCTGTTGGAACGATCCCGTCGGACTGTCGGACGTTTCTCCTGTCGTTCCCTTTTTATGTCGCCCCAACCCAAAACCCAGACCCCCGTCCCGCTCTGACCCTCGCCCGGTGTCCATCTTTCTTCTTTTGTATTTCTTTTATATATGAGAACACAATAAAAGGGGTCTACTTTTTGATACAAGCCTTGTGTCTCGTTGCCTTTATTTGGTCACATCGTATTCATCATATTATTTATATATATATATATTCTTAAGTATTATTTTTTATTTTTTATTTATTAACATTTTTCTGACATACAGCATATTTTGCAATGAACAAAATAATAATGTTACATGATTTCTTTGTCATTTCATTATCATTTCCGTTAAAACGAAATTTGTATTATATTTGTATTATAAGTATTTATGAAGCAGCTTTCAGACAAATCTGAACAGCAAATGAAAACGCAGTGAATCTAAAAGACTAATATACCCAAAATACAACTAAATGTTAACAATAGAACTGTAAAATAGATCAATAAAACTCATGCTACTTGTTGTTCTCAGAGCAGCAGGCAGGCCGTGTGTTTCAGTAACTAGGAACAATGAGCTGAGTAGAAACGTGAAAATAAACGACTTAAACAGTTTCTATCAACCGGATCAGAGTTGTTTGATGATCAGAACCGGACCTGATCATCTGAAATACATGAACATGTTTGTTAAAGAGCTCAGACGCTGTTGGTCTTTGTGTGGTTTTGTTCATTTCTATGAAGCATTGCAGGACAGAAGTTCGTGAACACACTAAACAGATTGAGAGTCTGGAGTTGTGTTGAAGACCAGCAGGATTACGAGATGTTCCTTCAGTGAGGTCTTTGAAAAATGACTCATCAAACAAGAAACCGGTGACCGAGGGTGAAAGGTTTGAGAAGAACTCCAGAACGCTGACTAAGCTGTAAGATGAACAGCTGTCAGGTGGGTGAAGAGAGAAGGTTGTTCAATGAACTCATGAACATGAACAGCTCGACACAATTCATGCAAATAAAAAAACGGAATAAAAACAGTGCAAAATAAATATTGCTGTTTTAAAAAGCATCTAGTCTTAATGCGTCTAGTCTTAATGCGCCTAGTCTTAATGCGTCTAGTCTTAATGCGCCTAGTCTTAATGCGCCTAGTCTTAATGCGCCGAGTCTTAATGCGTCTAGTCTTAATGCGTCTAGTCTTAATGCGCCTAGTCTTAATGCGTCTAGTCTTAATGCGCCTAGTCTTAATGCGCCGAGTCTTAATGCGCCGAGTCTTAATGCGCCTAGTCTTAATGCGTCTAGTCTTAATGCGTCTAGTCTTAATGCGCCTAGTCTTAATGCGTCTAGTCTTAATGCGTCTAGTCTTAATGCGCCTAGTCTTAATGCGCCGAGTCTTAATGCGCCGAGTCTTAATGCGCCTAGTCTTAATGCGCCTAGTCTTAATGCGCCTAGTCTTAATGCGCCGAGTCTTAATGCGCCGAGTCTTAATGCGCCTAGTCTTAATGCGCCTAGTCTTAATGCGTCGAGTCTTAATGCGTCGAGTCTTAATGCGTCTAGTCTTAATGCATCTAGCCTTAATGCGCCTAGCCTTAATGCGTCTAGTCTTAATGCGTCTAGTCTTAATGCTTCGAGTCTTAATGCTTCGAGTCTTAATGCGTCTAGTCTTAATGCGTCGAGTCTTAATGCGTCTAGTCTTAATGCGTCGAGTCTTAATGCGTCGAGTCTTAATGCGTCTAGTCTTAATGCGTCGAGTCTTAATGCGTCTAGTCTTAATGCGTCGAGTCTTAATGCGTCTAGTCTTAATGCGTCTAGTCTTAATGCTTCGAGTCTTAATGCGTCTAGTCTTAATGCGTCGAGTCTTAATGCGTCTAGTCTTAATGCGTCGAGTCTTAATGCGTCTAGTCTTAATGCGTCTAGTCTTAATGCGTCGAGTCTTAATGCGTCTAGTCTTAATGCGTCGAGTCTTAATGCGTCTAGTCTTAATGCGTCTAGTCTTAATGCGTCTAGTCTTAATGCGTCGAGTCTTAATGCGTCTAGTCTTAATGCGTCGAGTCTTAATGCGTCGAGTCTTAATGCGTCGAGTCTTAATGCGTCTAGCCTTAATGCGCCTAGTCTTAATGCGTCTAGTCTTAATGCGTCTAGCCTTAATGCGTCTAGTCTTAATGCGTCTAGTCTTAATGCGTCGAGTCTTAATGCGTCTAGTCTTAATGCGTCTAGTCTTAATGCATCTAGTCTTAATGCGTCTAGTCTTAATGCGTCTAGTCTTAATGCATCTAGTCTTAATGAAAGACGAGACGACATGTTTAAAGATGTGTTTGTGGGTTCGGGTTAACCAGCAGCACAAACAACCAGACAGGAAGCAGATCAATCTGGTGTTCAGTCTCATTGGTGAGATGATTCAATTAATTTGTCTTTAATTCATCAGCTCCACATGTTGGAGAGTCAGACTTCATGGTTCTCGTCACAGCGACACGCATGAAGAAGCAGGTTTAGGTTCAGATATCTGCAGTGGAAGCTCAGCTGGTAGTGACTAGACCAGTGCTGCCTCCGTCTGAACCTTTAGTCTCAGACGTGTGATGATAAAGGGAACACGAGCCTCGTGCAGCGAGTACAAACGTCCACCAGGTGGCAGGAGAAGCTCAGTCAAACACACCGAGCTGGTTCTCTGCCTCAAGAGCAGAGCAGGAACATGTGGCCCCATCTCTGACCCTTCACCCTGAGGCCCTTAGACCCTGAACCCTCATGGACTAAACCTGCTTTACCTGGTGGATGGTTTCAGTGTGATGGGGCGGAACCCGTCTGAGAGAAAGACCCTCGAACACGGGACGATCTGACCGTGATACAGAACTAAACCCTCTGCTGGAACGCGTCTCAAAGTCTGTGAGTGTTGAGGAAATATTCTCTAACGTAACTAAAAAGAGAGGTTTTATGAAGACGCTCATCGTCAGAACATGATATTATTTACAGTGTGAACTTATCCAGCATGAGCGCTGTGAGGTCAAAGAGAAGTATTCACGATTTTATTATTCACATCTGTTTTCTGTTCTGAACAGAACAAAGTGACAAAGTGGCAGGTGCTCCCTGATTGGCTGGCTCCTCCCTGATTGGCTGGCTCCTCCCTGATTGGCTGGCTCCTCCCTGATTGGTTGGCTCCTCCCTGATTGGCTGGCTCCTCCCTGCTCGTTGAGGGATTGGACTCACCTGTCGGGAGTCGATATATATAAGCTGGTCATTTCTGTGTAATCTGTTTGTTTCTACGACATTCTACAATCACATCGTGTTTCTACAGGAAGCCCGTTACGTCACATCATACTTTATACATAAGTTCTGTTCTTGCGTGATCATTCGTCACTCGTCTGCATCGTAGTGCATTTCATTCAGTGACAGCGGTGACGTTTGTCCCTTAGTCTCTATAAGAAAGTCCACATGAAGCCCCTCAGGGACCTGATGAATCGTGGACTTGTGGACTTCTTGAGCACGTTCTCTTTAAGTCTTCAAGTGCGGTGAAATCCACGAGGGCACAAGGGTGTGAAGGAGACTTCTTAAGGACTTAGGAAAGGACACGGGACTCAAACCCGGCGGACGTCTCTGATGTGGAGAAATATTCAGATACTGAACCCTGAGTGCTCTTCACAAGTTGTTTCTTTATATAAACTTAAACGTAGTGAAACCTCGTGAGAAATATTCATTATCAAGGTTGGATTAAAAGCATAAAATAGAAATAGAATGTAGATCAGGCAGCAAACACGGAATGGGGCACTTTGAGAATAAATATCTCTTTGAAATGATGCTTCTGCAGCAAAAACAAAAATGTAGGTTTTACTGACCAAACTATAAATCTCCTATATTAAATATAGAACAAGAAGGAGGAAGAGGAGGAGGAGGAAGAACTTTCAACATCAACTATATTTACAATAAACTACTTCTGCATCGTGCCACTGCTGGAAACTCTCTCCTTGTTCTGAGAGGGGTCCTGAGGGACCTGCAGCACAGGGGTCTTCACGAAAAATGATCATAAAATATCTACGTGTAAAAGCATTGTTTAAAAACACCTCTAAGGTGTTTAAAGACTCTGGTTACTTAGAACCGATGACGTCATCGCCCCAATGCGTGCGCTCTCTTCTCAGAGGACGTCTGAATCATTTCGTAACACAAAACTCACGATCCAGATGTTCTCGTGTTTTTATCTCCTCATATTGCAAAGTAACGCTGAGCAGCAAGTCCACCTCGTCCTTCGTCCACATCGGAGTCTGTTGTCAAGTTTTCGCCGAGGCACCAAATATCGAATTCTTAGAAATGATTAGCTTTTGCTTGACTGTCTGTCAACAGACATATACCGTAAATAAGAAGTGGACGTAGTCATCGTGGACTGATGTTATGAAGCCTTGAGTTCGGTATTTATGTCGTCGCCATCTTGTTTTTTTGCAACCAGTGAACAGGAAGTGACCATATCTGGACTGAGGAGGAGCGATGTAGAGACCTGTCAATCAGCGTGTAGCCCCGCCCTAAAGCATCCCCTGCTTTATGGTCTATTAGAGACCTGTCAATCAGCGTGTAGCCCCGCCCTAAAGCATCCCCTGCTTTATGGTCTGTGTGACTCTAAATGGACCATCATGTACTAAATGAACATCATGCTGTATTGAAGAAGACTTGAAACTAGAGATTGAGACATAAACTCATGTTTACAATGTTTACTGAGGGAATAAATCAAGAGAGAAGTAGAGTCATTTTCTATAGACTTCTATACAACCAGAGGAGTCGCCCCCTGGTGGACACTAGAGAGAATGCAGCTTTAACACGTGAAGCTTTGGATTCACTCTTCAGAACCAGAGGAGTTGCCCTCCATCACTCGCCTGTAAATATCGGTGAAGGAGAATCAGCTCAATGAGCATGCTTAGAATCTTCCTCTCTGGTATTTGACGTATCGTTGACGTTGCATTTATCGCCACCTACTGGCCCGGCGGTTGGTGTCGGGTTTTGTGTCCCAGTGTGGACGGAGATATTTTATAAAATGAAGGTCGTGTGGACAGAATTATATTTAAAATCTAGAAGAAGAGTTTGTTTCATAGAATGTCTTCATTAGTGTAGAAGGGACTCACAGCCTCTTTCCCTGTCACAGAATGTCTACCGTCCCATACAGGCTCATAACATCCCGTCCGTTTGATTGACAGTCCTTCTGTGAACGTCCTCCCACTCTCCCATCTGTCTCCAATGAGCGCCGGTGAAAATAGAGACATCACCGAGGAATGAATCAGGAGATGAAACCGATCGACTCGGAGCATCCGGCCACCACCGCGGTGACGAACTCTTTGTGCTCACCAGGAATCGATTTGTGTTTCTCTCGTCTGCCTCCCTCCAATGGGTTTTCTGTCAGACGTGAAGGAGGAAGAGGAGGAGGAGGAGGAGGAAACAACGGGAGATGCAGAGACGTGGAGAATGGGGTTGCCATGGAGACCACTGGCATGTTGGGGGTGGGGGGCAGTGTGTGCGTGTGTGTAGAACTGTATAGAGTGCATGCTTTTTGTGAGGCCGTTAGATTCTCTTTAGATTTAGATAGACCTCTGTTAATGTCATGGAGACCTCTGTTAATGTCCAGAGACCTCTGTTAATGTCATGGAGACCTCTGTTAATGTCCTGAGACCTCTGTTAATGTCATGGAGACCTCTGTTAATGTCCCGGAGACCTCTGTTAATGTCCAGAGACCTCTGTTAATGTCCCGGAGACCTCTGTTAATGTCCAGAGACCTCTGTTAATGTCCCGGAGACCTCTGTTAATGTCATGGAGACCTCTGTTAATGTCATGGAGACCTCTGTTAATGTCATGGAGACCTCTGTTAATGTCCAGAGACCTCTGTTAATGTCCAGAGACCTCTGTTAATGTCCCGGAGACCTCTGTTAATGTCCAGAGACCTCTGTTAATGTCCCGGAGACCTCTGTTAATGTCCCGGAGACCTCTGTTAATGTCATGGAGACCTCTGTTAATGTCCTGAGACCTCTGTTAATGTCATGGAGACCTCTGTTAATGTCCCGGAGACCTCTGTTAATGTCCAGAGACCTCTGTTAATGTCCCGGAGACCTCTGTTAATGTCATGGAGACCTCTGTTAATGTCCTGGAGACCTCTGTTAATGTCCTGGAGACCTCTGTTAATGTCCCGGAGACCTCTGTTAATGTCCCGGAGACCTCTGTTAATGTCCAGAGACCTCTGTTAATGTCCCGGAGACCTCTGTTAATGTCATGGAGACCTCTGTTAATGTCCCGGAGACCTCTGTTAATGTCATGGAGACCTCTGTTAATGTCCTGAGACCTCTGTTAATGTCATGGAGACCTCTGTTAATGTCCCGGAGACCTCTGTTAATGTCCAGAGACCTCTGTTAATGTCCCGGAGACCTCTGTTAATGTCCAGAGACCTCTGTTAATGTCCCGGAGACCTCTGTTAATGTCATGGAGACCTCTGTTAATGTCATGGAGACCTCTGTTAATGTCATGGAGACCTCTGTTAATGTCCAGAGACCTCTGTTAATGTCATGGAGACCCTGTTAATGTCCAGAGACCTCTGTTAATGTCCCGGAGACCTCTGTTAATGTCCTGGAGACCTCTGTTAATGTCCCGGAGACCTCTGTTAATGTCATGGAGACCTCTGTTAATGTCATGGAGACCTCTGTTAATGTCATGGAGACCTCTGTTAATGTCCCGGAGACCTCTGTTAATGTCATGGAGACCTCTGTTAATGTCCCGGAGACCTCTGTTAATGTCATGGAGACCTCTGTTAATGTCATGGAGACCTCTGTTAATGTCATGGAGACCTCTGTTAATGTCCAGAGACCTCTGTTAATGTCATGGAGACCCTGTTAATGTCCAGAGACCTCTGTTAATGTCCCGGAGACCTCTGTTAATGTCCTGGAGACCTCTGTTAATGTCCCGGAGACCTCTGTTAATGTCATGGAGACCTCTGTTAATGTCATGGAGACCTCTGTTAATGTCCAGAGACCTCTGTTAATGTCATGGAGACCTCTGTTAATGTCATGGAGACCTCTGTTAATGTCCTGAGACCTCTGTTAATGTCCTGAGACCTCTGTTAATGTCATGGAGACCTCTGTTAATGTCATGGAGACCTCTGTTAATGTCCTGAGACCTCTGTTAATGTCCAGAGACCTCTGTTAATGTCATGGAGACCTCTGTTAATGTCATGGAGACCTCTGTTAATGTCCTGAGACCTCTGTTAATGTCATGGAGACCTCTGTTAATGTCATGGAGACCTCTGTTAATGTCCTGAGACCTCTGTTAATGTCCTGAGACCTCTGTTAATGTCATGGAGACCTCTGTTAATGTCATGGAGACCTCTGTTAATGTCCTGAGACCTCTGTTAATGTCCAGAGACCTCTGTTAATGTCATGGAGACCTCTGTTAATGTCATGGAGACCTCTGTTAATGTCCTGAGACCTCTGTTAATGTCCTGAGACCTCTGTTAATGTCATGGAGACCTCTGTTAATGTCATGGAGACCTCTGTTAATGTCATGGAGACCTCCCTCAGAGACCAACCAGCTCACATCTACTCCCTCAGAGACCGACCATCTCACATCTACTCCCTCAGAGACCGACCATCTCACATCTACTCCCTCAGAGACCAACCAGCTCACATCTACTCCCTCAGAGACCAACCAGCTCACATCTACACCCTCAGAGACCAACCAGCTCACATCTACACCCTCAGAGACCGAGCAGATGAGTCGACACAGCATTTATTCACAGCCAAAACAAAAAAATACTCGTTTCACCCACACGGCTGCATCTTCACTGTAAAACCAACAAGAAATAACAACAATCAGCAACAGGAGTCGTTGCTCTCAGAGGAGAGACGCGGTCAGAAGGTGTTCATGTCAGAAGGAGCTGACGGGGAGCAGAGAGCGGCTACAAATACTCAAACCACCGAATCTGAAGTCTCCTCGAGTACCAATTAGACGTCACTTTCACCATGGCAACAGCCTCCTTCCTGACGACGATGCTCCTCAGTTGACCACAGAGTCCCCCGCCATCTGGGAACACACACACGCACACACACGCACACACACACACACACACGCACACACACACACACACACACACAGCAAACAACGCACACACACACACACACTGCTGCACATTACTGCATGCATGTGTTAACGTGCCTCACAAACCAGCACCGAGAAGCAGACTCACGACTCACGACTGTGTGCAAACAGCAACAAAGCTGCGTTCTACAAACTCTACACAACACGTCCGTTGTACCTCCATGTAAGAAGAAATACACTGAAACTTGAGTTTGTCCTCCTTCATCTCCCCGACTTCATGAAGAACTAGTTGTGTAACGTCACGCGACGAAGAAGCGTGAATTATAAATAGTAAACCTTCAATTAAAAGGCAACATAACGTATATTTGCATGTATTTCATTTAGAAACATGCATCGTATGATGAAGTAAAACCTGTTTGATGGTAAAATAAAGTGTCCGTTACCTCGTGTGTCACTTCTCCTCTTCTGTTTGTTGATATTTGCAACGAGGCTGCACTGATGTGACTTCAGTTGTGTGTTCTGTCCCAGATGTTCACTCTTCACACATTCAGGAACATTTCCATCCCGTTCACACATGAGCCCGTTCAGGGAACACTCCGGGCACAGACCACACGTGTGAAAGGGACTCAAGACTCTGGGATTACAGGTGGATGCTGGGATGGAGACGGGGTTAAGAAATGATACCTGAAGCTTTCAGGTGAGCTGAGCGACCGCTGTGACTAAGAGGACGCTTCATGTTCTACATGTTGAAGAGGAAGTCATGTGCACGCTGCAGAGCATTGCATGTGAAATGAATGAAAACCTACACATGTAGTGTATGAGATGTCACCATCATATTCCTTTAATTATTGTTATGATAACACCCCGCACTTGCAAAATAGCATTCTTATAATAAATGTCATGAAAACTACATCAACATCCGCTGAATCCCACCGAACACCGAACACACATCCAGAGACCCGGAGAGGGGGGTCTGTCTGTGGTTGTTCACGCTGGGTGCCCTTTCTGTTCACTTCCCATCCCCTCCGTGCATGATAGAAGGGGGGCTGACAAACGGCCTGACAAACCCCCCCGGAGACTGAGTGCCCTACATTCACCCATCGAACCCCGCCGTTACATAAAAAACACACAAGCCGGCTTGCTGCCTGTTGCTAGGCAACAAGCTCCGCAGCCCCGTCGTCGTGGCGTCTCGCTGCACCTGAAAGAGCTCAAATGGGTCAGCGAGGACAAAAGAACAGAGACGGAGGACCAGGCGAACGTCCCTGAGAGTGTGCAGGTCTGCAGCCTCAGCATCACGAGTGTAACGAGAAGAGGTTCTGTGCAGAACAGCAACGGGTTCTAGACGAGCGGAGCCGACGCTGAAGCGTCTTAAACCAGCATTCTCTCTGCTGACCAGCAGGGGGCGACTCCTCTGGTCGAAGAGACGACTTGTTTCCGATTCGCATCCTTCCTTTCTTCTTCTGCTCCGTTTAAAAAGATTCAATGTGAACACGACTAACGTCTTCACAGTCCTTCCCTCAGTCACACTCGGCTATCATTACCTCTGAAAATCACAAATGCTTCCTGTCGAACCCTCGTGTTGCTCTTTTTTAACTCGACTCAACAGATCTCTGCCGCTGAATTACCAACGACTCGCCTCGTCAGCTTGATTTCAACATTTTGTACGATTCACTATCTCATGCACAGCTCTGTGATGAACTCTGTGATGAACTCTCTGTGATGAACTCTGTGATGAACTCTGTGATGAACTCTCTGTGATGAACTCTGTGATGAACTCTGTGATGAACTCTCTGTGATGAACTCTCTGTGATGAGCTCTGTGATGAACTCTCTGTGATGAACTCTGTGATGAACTCTCTGTGATGAACTCTCTGTGATGAACTCTCTGTGATGAACTCTGTGATGAACTCTGTGATGAGCTCTGTGATGAGCTCTGTGATGAACTCTCTGTGATGAACTCTGTGATGAACTCTCTGTGATGAACTCTCTGTGATGAACTCTGTGATGAGCTCTGTGATGAACTCTGTGATGAACTCTGTGATGAACTCTGTGATGAACTCTCTGTGATGAACTCTGTGATGAACTCTCTGTGATGAACTCTGTGATGAACTCTATGATGAACTCTCTGTGATGAGCTCTGTGATGAACTCTCTGTGATGAACTCTCTGTGATGAACTCTCTGTGATGAACTCTCTGTGATGAACTCTGTGATGAACTCTATGATGAACTCTCTGTGATGAACTCTGTGATGAGCTCTGTGATGAACTCTGTGATGAGCTCTGTGGTGAACTCTCTGTGATGAACTCTCTGTGATGAGCTCTGTGGTGAACTCTGTGGTGAACTCTCTGTGATGAACTCTCTGTGATGAGCTCTGTGGTGAACTCTGTGGTGAACTCTCTGTGATGAACTCTCTGTGATGAGCTCTGTGGTGAACTCTGTGATGAACTCTCTGTGATGAACTCTGTGATGAACTCTCTGTGATGAACTCTCTGTGATGAACTCTGTGATGAGCTCTGTGATGAACTCTCTGTGATGAACTCTCTGTGATGAACTCTGTGATGAGCTCTGTGATGAACTCTCTGTGATGAACTCTCTGTGATGAACTGTGTGATGAACTCTATGATGAACTCTCTGTGATGAGCTCTGTGATGAACTCTCTGTGATGAACTCTGTGATGAACTCTATGATGAACTCTCTGTGATGAACTCTGTGATGAGCTCTGTGATGAACTCTCTGTGATGAACTCTGTGATGAACTCTGTGATGAGCTCTGTGATGAACTCTGTGTGATGAACTCTCTGTGATGAACTCTGTGATGAACTCTCTGTGATGAACTCTGTGATGAACTCTGTGATGAACTCTCTGTGATGAGCTCTGTGATGAACCTGAGGAGAGCTCTGTTGATCGGGCTCAGGACCGCTTTGACTGGGTTCTGCTGGATCTCCCTTTAACTCATGTTGTTACTCATACAAGAGTGCTGAACTGTACAGAGCCTGGCAGCATGTTATACAGTTTGCAAAGCTATAAAATCAACTTGCATGTAATCCACATAATAATTAACAAGCAAGTATAAAGACGGCAAAAAACATTTTTCACCCAGAAGACCGAAACGAGGAGTCAACGGTGATTTATTCATCACTTCCGTACTTAACGTCACTTCTCTCGTTATTTTAACCCAAACCACCATCTTTTCCTCAACAAAAGTAGTTTTACTGCGTAAACTAACTAGTTTCCTGTAAAGACGGAGGTTTATTTTGAAAGAGCGGAGGTCGACGCGTGTCGCTGGACTTTTGTAGGAAAACAATGAAACACGAGGAGTAACCTTTGGGAGGACATCATACGAATCGTTGCCTGAAGTGTTTTCTGTGAAGTAAGACATGAATGAATGAATGAATGAATGCTCATGAGTTAAGTGCTTTGCTTGTTTTTTTGGAATTTGGATGAATTTCAGAAATGGGACGCAGGAGAGACGCAGACTCAGCAGATTTTAGTTTCATCCCGAGGAGAACGATGTGAAACTTTTACTGTCAGAGGTTCACCTGAAAGGACTTTGTCGTTGTTCCTCTGACAGACAACAACACAACCGTGTTGACTTCACACCACAAATAACATTTCATGACAACATGTCATCGCACCACACGGCTTCAAAACAAGAGTCTGGAAATAGTTTCACTCTCTATGAATGCCTGTCTCCTCTCAGCCTGTAAAGCTCTGGAACAGAAGCCGGAGAGACACTTGAGGGAGAATGTTTGAATCTAGGACCGTCGACAGCGCTCCGGATGAGCGACGCAGGCGATCGTACGGCAATCTGCAGAAATGAAATGATCTTAGCTCTCGATCCTTCAGGAGAGAGAGGCTTCTACAGACAGGAGGACGTTCTGGAAAGCAGGACGCGACTCATCAGCTCCCACATCGGGAGAAAAGCTGCATTAATGAGATGTGATGGTGGAATCATACACCGTATTCATGGGACACATTCAACCCACTCGGGTGTCGAGGACGCGTGGACTCAGCAGACACTGATTGCATGAAAGTCAATTAACAGTCACTTCATTCATTAGTCGGTGGATTGAAAATGTTGTCGACAAATGTTTGGATGATCTGTTCAGTCATTTGTCAAGCAAACATTCTAACGCTGTGTTGGATCGAGAATATTGTCATATTCTTCGATCGCCGTGAGGCAAAAGAATTACTGAAGAAATCAGTGTGTTATTGATGCCACTCGGTGACATTGGCATCATCACATGGTCGTGTGAGTAGTGTGTGACGGTCCAATGGGTCATTTTGGACCAACTTCACGGCTGGATGTTTGTTATAACAGACGTGTAGCATGAAACACTGAGGATGAAGTCAGAGAAGCACTCTCAGCTCTCAGCTCTCAGCTCTCGGTGAACACTGAACACTGAACTCCTGACAGTTGCGCGCCGGAGGACACGTTGTCCTTGTTTGGTCTGTCCAACACCGACTTTACCAGACAAGTCAGACGGCACTTAACCCGACTTCGATCCGCTGCCCTGAAGCTCAGCGCGGCGGCTGCTCGCTCAGATCGAAGGTAAGATGCAATGAAATGAACGGCATTGATCTCGGAGGAGAAAGTGAGTCAGCGCAGCAAAGACTCAACAATCCGATAAATGTGAGGAAAGAGCAGCGCTGCGATGTCGTAAAGTTACATTGTTACCACCGGAGGAGACAGAAGTTGGAAAACTTCAAAAAGTATCAATCAGGCGTTTATAACAGCAACATCTCAGACCCAGAGTGCATCTGCTCGATGGTTCCATGCAGAGTTGGACTATAAGCTGGATCCAGACCCCCGCGACCCTCGACAGGATAAGCAGTTAAGATAAAGAATGGATGAGTTTAAGTGTTTTAATAAGGTCTGTAATGATCCTTTTGTTGAATATATCACAAACAGTAGTTCTGTTTAGAATAACTAGAAATCTTCATGCAGCTCAACTGTAAGAGGAACCTCATCATGCAGATGTTTGACGTATTGGAATCCATATAATGTGGTCCCAACACGGAGGGCTTGGCTCTGTGCAACATCTGAAGAACTCCTCCTCGGTACCCAAACACAAAACCTGCAACTCTGCTGAAGCATCCGATGGATAAAGGGTCATAGGGAACTCTCCGGGAGCAGAAATAGGAAATGAGTGGAGTAAAGCAGTGTTGGGTCAAACATCAGACGTATTGACATCCAGTGATCAAGTGAATTATAAGCAAACTGAATGAAACACAGTGTGAGGTAGTGGACATTTTTAACGTATCTTGAGTAAACGGGTTCAACATCAGAATGTAAACACTACGTAAAGTCACGTTACTGTCTCGGTGTTTCCCATTCAGCTAAATGAACATCATGCTGTATTGAAGAAGACTTGAAACTAGAGATTGAGACATAAACTCATATTTACAATGTTTACTGAGGTAATAAATCAAGAGAGAAGTCATTTTCTACAGACTTCTATACAACCAGAGGAGTCGCCCCCTGGTGGACATTAGAGAGAATGCAGCTTTAACGCGTGAAGACTTCACTCTTCAGGAGGATGACGTCTGGTTTTAACGGCTTCAAACAGAAAAGTTGAGAAGAATCCCGTCATGTGAGGTTGACTGTCATGAATAAAGCTGACTCATCATCTCCAGAGCCGGCACAATACAGATGAACATCCAGGAGGAAGCTGAATTATCTGCTGTCAATAAGTAAGATATACTGAAGCTCCTCGACATCATAAGAGCTCCGTCTGTCACTCCTCCACCGTCAGCTTCCTCTGTCATCAGTTCACTCCTGAAAGTTCACATCCGCTCATAAAAGCTCAGATCTCACATTCAAACAAGCAGCGCAGAAGAAGAACGATCAAACATGTGTTCCCCTTTAATCAGAACGCAGTGAGCCGGTCCGTCGGTTCTCTGTTCCTCAGACACACAACCTTCTGCTGTTGTTGCTTAGCAACCATTACACCCGTGAACATATAATGAGTGGAAGTGGGAAGACGCCGTCGTCTTTGTGCCTCCTGCAACGAGGCCGCCGAAAATAACTCCGCCGAGGTGTTAATATCAAAACCTCAACCGATGATTGGTCACTGTGACGGAGGCAAAGGTGAAGCTGGAGCTTTCATTGTGAAACAAAAGAGCAGCTGCTCAGCGGTACAACAATAAAGTGTTCTTTCCTCCGAGTCAAACTTTTTACATATTCCTGGTTTCTATTGTTGCTTTTCAGTAAGACACCGGCAATGCAGCTACGCAGAGTATTTCAGAAAACACGCTTCATGCTCTGAGATCTCGCGTGCTAACGGCATTTCAAACCTCAAATCATAACTTACGTGCTGGACAGTGAAACGAGAAGAGTCCGTGACGAGGACGTGTGGATATAAACGGTTCATTCTAAGGGAAGGAAAACACGATTCTTATTTTGTGTGTGAGGTTCAGTGACATCTAGTGGCGAAGTTGCAGATTGCAACCAGCTAAACGCTCCTCCGCTCACTCCGTCCTCTCCCAGCGTGTCGGAGAACTACGGTGGCCCTTTAGGTACAGAAAGGTATATTTAGGATTTCATTACAACAAGGAGCTACTCTGATCAATACTCTGCTGTTTTTCATGACTAAATCATTTTAAAAACAATTACATTCAGAACAGGATTAGAAGTTATATATCATTTAGATAAAACTAAATATTGTTTCTAGAGCAGCGACAGTTGTGTTTGCGACACAAACGTCACTTAATAAAGTCATTCATATCTCACTGGAATCTAATAAATAACATTCCTGAGTGCAGTTTATAAGTGATAATGATCAATAATAAGATGGATAAATATAGTGTGAGTCATGTGTCGTCCTGTCTGCTTTGTCTCAGCCAGCGGAGGAATGCACAGAATGCAGCTTTAAGACGCTTCACTCGGCAGAACCGGAGGCCGTCTGCTGCGACATGGCAGACTCTGTGGAAGACGACTCGCTCCCGATGTAGACGTACACTCTGTCTCTAAGATCAATAACACATTCGACTCTTAGTTTCAGGTAATTAATCACGAATAAAAACATAATTTCCCCCTAAATGCCTCACACTGTTCCTTTCATTTATTGTTGTGTTCTTTTGTAAAATGAGTTGTGAGTGCTTGTCTGAACATTTGTTTACATGATCGTGTGTGTGTGTGTGTGTGTGTGTGTGTGTGTGTGTGTAATCCCTGTATGTCCCCACACAGACTTGGATTGACAGGGCAGACACGGGGCCCTGGGGAAGGACAAGCTAGACTGGCTCTGAGGAGGAGGGGGGGGGCAGTCTCAAACACCCCCCTATACACACACACACACACACACACACACAACCGCTGTCATACACACCTAACTGAATGTGACAAGTGCCCCCCCCCCCAGACAGAGAGCTGCAGATCTGCACCCAGCTGGCCTCCGCTCCTCAGGTCTCCGTCAAACTGCGGAACTTCTCCCTAAAAGGCTAAATGTTTGCTTTTGCTGAAGAAAAATCATCGAGGACTTTTTTTCCCATTTATTATGTCCAGACTGTAGACTGTTCATAACACATCATAACTGTTCACAATAGCCTTTTGGCTAACTCTGGCACATTTGCAGAAATGTTTTTATTAATGTGCACTGTCCCGTTCAACTAAACCAATAAATAAATAAGAAGTGGACGTAGACATCGTTACACAACCCGTCGGTTTGCTGACGGACGTTTTGAAGCCTTGAGTTCGGCGATTTGGCCGTCGCCATCTTGGATTTTTGCAACCAGTGAACAGGAAGTGACCATATTTGGACTGAGGAGGAGTGACGTAGAGACGCTGTTGAGACCTGTCAATCACTGTGTAGCCCCGCCCTAAAGCATCCCCTGCTTCATGGTCTGTGTGACTCTAAATGGACCATCATGTACTAAATGAACATCATGCTGTATTAAAGAAGACTTGAAACTAGAGATTGAGACATAAACTCATGTTCACAACGTTTTCTTCCCTCGAGTCTGAAACAAGACGTTTGTTTTGATGAACTGATCAACTCAGAGATTTTGGTCGATGTTGCTTCACAATAATGTTTTCAGTGTCTCGCCTGTAATCAGATATATTTGCATATTTCTACATGTTTCTGTTTCTCTTTGAACACTAAAGACATGTTTTTGTGTGCTGAAATGAAACGATGTTGTTGATATAAGTTATAGTTTGGCCTGTTTACTGACATTAATCGTTGTCTACGACACACATCCAAGATCCTGTGAGCCCAGAAGAACACAAAGAAGCTGCTGGTTGCATTCGGAGATGATTGCTGTTATTCATGTGTCTGCACACGGTGATACTTTGTGTCCGTACATCTCTGGATGTGGACATGTTCTTCTGCATTGACCCAGAAAGCAGCAACGTTTGTCAGAGCACTAATGTCACGAGACGCCTTTCAGCACCTAAACGTTGAAATATATATTATTGATACACCTCACATCATGAGTCGGAGGCATCGCTGCGTCGCTCTCTTAGAGCAGCACAACTCCTAAGTATGCGGTTGCCATGACGACGCAGCCAGCCAATGACAGCCGCCGACCCGACATCGGAAGCTGAAGAGAAAAACACACACGTGTGGAGGGGAAGAGGGCTGAGATGATAATTACAACAATCACGCAGCTCCAGTGCCCCACACAGACGCTCGAGCTGCAGAAGCACTTGTTGAACTCGTCGGTTACAGAATTCAAAGAAGAATAAAACTATTCTCCCACTCACAGGAGGGGGCGGAGCTAAGAACAGCTGCAAGTTGAAAAAGTACATTGTTAGGCACCTACATGTATGAACTTTCACAAACTGAAACTCCACGATGAAAGAGTTAAAGTAAAAATACAAAAGACACGAACAACTCCCGGACCGGACAATGACCTGTCAATCACAGTAGCCCCGCCCTAAAGCATCCCCTGCTTTATGGTCTGTGTGACTCTAAATGGACCATCATGTACTAAATGAACATCATGCTGTATTGAAGAAGACTTGAAACTAGAGATTGAGACATAAACTCATGTTTACAATGTTTACTGAGGGAATAAATCAAGAGAGAAGTAGAGTCATTTTCTATAGACTTCTATACAACCAGAGGAGTCGCCCCCTGGTGGCCACTAGAGAGAATGCAGCTTTAACAGCAGGAGGTTGCCGCCTGGTAACAACAACTCCAAACTCTGCTGTCGGGGGTCCATGAGTTGATTTTACTGCCAGTGCAGAGGAAGACATCTGGAACATGTCCGATGCAGTTGTTTCCCACGTCTTCCTCTTGAATGGGATGAAGAAGGTACCGCGCGTGTTGACCGCGCGTGTTTCATGCTGCCGTCCGTGAGAGTCTTCTGTTGAAGGAGTGAAGACTTTTTCAACACGCTGCAGTTCTCGCTCACCTCCCCCGAGGAAGAGCCTCCGAGTGCAAAATGGCGTTGATGAATGAGATTTAACACCGGCTGCAGGAATCATATTATTCCCATCATTGAGCAGCAGCCTGGGGAATGCAGGCGCCGTCACAGAGTTCCTTAGAACGCGGTCGAGGAGCAGAGACCAAATCCAATGATCAGCTTCAGTTCCTCCCTGTTGTGCTGTGTCGATGCTGCGTTGGCGTGTTTTAGCTTTAGTTTCATTGACTTGTCTGCAGCAGTGCAGCGCGACAAAGTCCTGCATGTTTGTTGTACTTTGTAAATAAAACTGAATTCGGAGGAGTTGTGTGAATAATCACCTGATCAACGGCTCCTATGATGTCTTACAGAGAGAAACACCTCAGTTTTCATGCGTTATCCTACAAAAGTCCAGCAACACGAGTCAACTTCCGCTCGTTACATGAATACAGAAAATAATCCACTGAGTTAGGTTCATGCAACACGTCTACATAGTTAGGTTGAGGAAAAGATGGTCGTTTGGGTTGAAAGAACTACAAGCAGTGGGCTCCTCCCCCTGTGTGGCCGTACTTCCTGGTTCATGATTATTTGGACAACATAGAAAATGACTTCCTGGGATATCTACGGTATTTGTTCGTAGGTTAATGCTGGCTGAGACCAGCCCGAGGCCGAGCGTGAACATTGTGTTTTGCATCTCAGATGCATTTTGTCGAACTGAAACACGACCGAGTTGTGCTAAGTGAGAGGAAAGTGCAGCTGCAGTGGATAATGACCATCCCCCTGTGTGTCCATTAGCACGGTACAGCTGGACGACGGACCATTTGTCATCGTAAGCACAGTGTTCTGCAGGCTCTCTGTGTTCTGCAGGCTCTCGGTGTTCTGCAGGCTCTCTGTGTTCTGCAGGCTCTCGGTGTTCTGCAGGCTCTCTGTGTTCTGCATGCTCTCGGTGTTCTGCAGGCTCTCTGTGTTCTGCATGCTCTCGGTGTTCTGCAGGCTCTCGGTGTTCTGCAGGCTCTCGGTGTTCTGCAGGCTCTCGGTGTTCTGCAGGCTCTCGGTGTTCTGCATGCTCTCTGTGTTCTGCAGGCTCTCGGTGTTCTGCATGCTCTCTGTGTTCTGCATGCTCTCTGTGTTCTGCAGGCTCTCGGTGTTCTGCAGGCTCTCTGTGTTCTGCATGCTCTCTGTGTTCTGCATGCTCTCGGTGTTCTGCAGGCTCTCGGTGTTCTGCAGGCTCTCGGTGTTCTGCAGGCTCTCGGTGTTCTGCATGCTCTCTGTGTTCTGCAGGCTCTCGGTGTTCTGCATGCTCTCTGTGTTCTGCATGCTCTCTGTGTTCTGCAGGCTCTCGGTGTTCTGCAGGCTCTCTGTGTTCTGCATGCTCTCTGTGTTCTGCATGCTCTCGGTGTTCTGCATGCTCTCGGTGTTCTGCAGGCTCTCGGTGTTCTGCATGCTCTCTGTGTTCTGCATGCTCTCTGTGTTCTGCATGCTCTCTGTGTTCTGCATGCTCTCGGTGTTCTGCAGGCTCTCGGTGTTCTGCATGCTCTCTGTGTTCTGCATGCTCTCTGTGTTCTGCATGCTCTCGGTGTTCTGCAGGCTCTCGGTGTTCTGCAGGCTCTCGGTGTTCTGCATGCTCTCGGTGTTCTGCATGCTCTCGGTGTTCTGCAGGCTCTCGGTGTTCTGCAGGCTCTCGGTGTTCTGCAGGCTCTCGGTGTTCTGCATGCTCTCGGTGTTCTGCATGCTCTCGGTGTTCTGCATGCTCTCGGTGTTCTGCATGCTCTCGGTGTTCTGCATGCTCTCGGTGTTCTGCAGGCTCTCGGTGTTCTGCCTCGGTGCACACTGTGAATACTGAGAGGGAGCACGTTCTACCGCTGAAGTACGCCGTTAAACTGAACTCCTCCTCCAGACCTGCACGATGGCCAGCGCTCTGTCAGACCCGTCGTTCTGTGTCATCGTCTGCCAGACTTGTGATTTCTAAATTTGGAAAAGAAGCGCGAGGCCGGCGGGTTCATCGGCTGTGGAGGATGGAGCTGATGGGACCGACAGACTCTTTAAAATCTCTTTGGTTTGAAGGGAAATCTCCACGTTCGGTTGATTAACGAAAAATGTTTTTTCATGCTTGTGATCAATTTTGAGATTTTGAGCTAATTAACTTTCATAACATCTTCTTTCAGACAAAATACACATTACGGTGTTTATTGCACTACCTCTTCTATTTGACTATTCTACCTCTCTCTCTCTCTCTCTCTCTCTCTCTCCCCCCCCCCCCTCTCTCTCTCTCTCTCTCTCTCTCTCCCTCTCTCTCTCTCTCTCTCTCTCCCTCTCTCTCTCTCTCTCTCTCTCTCTCTCTCTCCCCCCCCCCCCTCTCTCTCTCTCTCTCTCTCTCCCTCTCTCTCTCTCTCTCTCTCCCTCTCTCTCTGTGTCTCCACAGGCTCCATCTATCAGCTGCTCCCCCACAGGGAAGGCAGGAGGGGGAGGAAGGGAGGGATGGAAGGGGGAGAGGGGGGGTGCACTTGTGCCTGTTGCCAGGCGAGAGTCGGCACCGCGGTCGCCTCCGCAGCCAATGGCGATGATGCAGGAAGCTGCCGGACCAATGGGGCGGCTCGGCTCGGTCTGGTGGACTTGTCTTTCTCCGGCTGACGTCTCCATGGGGTTGTTGTGTGCTTCGTGAGGAAGCTTATTGAAGATGTTGGTTCACCCAAACCTCCCATCAAAAACAGATTTCATCCCATGATGTCGTCATGTTTGTTTCAATGTCAAATCTTAAAGGTGTAGGTTCATGAAGTTTACCACAAGGTTCATTTGTTCCTTTAAAACCTTGTTCGTGTAACAATACATCTGAAAGTCTATTCATTTAACAAATAACGCTCAATTTATTCCTGTGAAAAGAAATTCCACACTCAGTCAAAGACCGTTATTCTCCTGAGTTAAGAGATGAAGGAGCTTTGAGAGTTTTGTATTCATCACATTTCCACGTATTAGAACGTAATCGGCCAGAGAGTGTTGATGATGCTGTAAAACTTAAGCGTTCTCTTCCTCGCTTCAATATTTAGAGTAACTGGTACATTTAAAGAGACTCAGTGCGTGTGTGTGTGTGTGCGTGTGTGCGCGTGCGTGCGTGTGTGTGTGTATGTGTGTGTGTGTCCATCAAAGTCAGCAGAACAGTCTTTGAATTATGCCCAGCAGTCGTCTCTGCTTATGTTCCATCACTGTTGCAGCGAATCCAACCGCTCGTCCTCGTTCCTTCAGCTGGAGCTGAATCCTCGCTTCAAATATTCAACACATTATGTAAGATTACGCAAGAGCGGGGGGGAGCGGGGCAACATGAGGGGGCTCATGGGAAGCACTGAATAGTTTAAGGTCGTCCTCCTGCTCCAATTGCTCCAGTAGTGGCTGAAGATTATCGGCAATTGATTTGGAACCGTTGAGCACAATGAGGAGCATCCCCCCCCCCCCCCCCCAAAGAAAGAACAATCAACAAAACACAGGAACAGGAAGAGATGCATCTGAACCCTTTGACAGCACAGCATCAAGAGACCTGGTTCCACTGGGACCCTCTGATGCTGTCCATCCCATTTCAAAAGGTGCTCAGAAGAGATCTGTACTTTACAAACGCAGATTAAAGCTTCCAACTGTGCAGCGTCCTCCGTCATTAAGGGCCGTGTGTTCCAGGAAGTCAGTCGTTCTGTGATGAGTTGGCGTCACTTCCTCAGACGGTGGCAATCTGACTTTGCACCGCAGCGCTTCACCGCTCACATTAACGCGCTTTCATCACAGCTAAACGGCACTTTATGGGATTAAAGAGTGAATGTTCATGAGGCTACGTGTTCATCGTAGGAAACGCCTCCTTCAGGTGATCATTCTGCTTTAATGTAAAGATGATCCGAGCCTCAGAGCTCAGACCCACCGACCCTGAAAATCACTTCATCGTGAGGGAACACCTCAAATGACAGCAATCACCTTCTGGCAGTAACCATCATTCATTCAGGAGACATTCACGTCACAACTTCAGAGGTGGAGTTGGGTCAGCCGAGCATGCAAGAGCTCGATGTTGACTAACAAAGAGGTGACAAGAGGTAGCGGTGCAGAAAGAATCATTCTTATTGGATGAAAGAAAATGCACTGATTGCATATAAGCCATGAGATGTACAGTATGGTGGATTTTGGTTTGATTATTAATTAAGAATGTTGTCTGAATTTCATTATGTTTTAAAATACGTTCACCCAAATACACAGGTTTTGAGCTGCAGTACAAACAGAACCCAAAACTAAATCTTACAACGTCGTGCCGTTGGGGCTACCAAAGTATTTATTCAGTAATCAAACTTTAAAACACCCCCCCCCCCGGTCCAGAGTGTCCACGCGTCAGGAGGATCTGACTGATCTTCCACAGAGCCCCCCCCTCCCCTCCCCTCCCCCTCTCTCTGATCCTCCCCCACAACGCCTGGCTTTGAAAATGGAGCGAGGTGGAGGCTGGGTAAGGACCTGCTGACAGTCAGCAAGCTAAATGACACGGACGCTTTGAAAGTGGTGCTCGCGCAGTTCGTCGCACAGGCTTCAAAGGACGGTCACATCGGAGAGGAGGGAGAGGAGGGAGAGGAGGGAGAGGAGGGAGAAAAGGGAGCGACGGAACAGAGGAACAAATGAAGAGCTTCTCAACAAGACTCTGACCCCTCCGGTGAGGCCTGCTGTGAGAGTCACACGAGCTGGAGGCTGGTGGTGTCAGATCAGCTCTTTCGCCTTCCATCCACTGTCAACTGTGAAACAGTTTGATTATGTTTTCGTGATTGGACACTGACATCCCATAATAAGACAGTTCATCTGAAGCCATGTCTCTTTTGCCAGGTGTGATGTAGCCCCGTGAGGTAACCTCCGGTTCTGAAGAGTGCAGTCGAAGCTTCACGTGTTAAAGCTGCATTCTCTCTAGTGTCCAGCAGGGGGCGACTCCTCTGGTTGTATAGAAGTCTATAGAAAATGACTCTACTTCTCTCTTGATTTATTCCCTCAGTAAACATTGTAAACATGAGTTTATGTCTCAATCTCTAGTTTCAAGTCTTCTTCAATACAGCATGATGTTCATTTAGTACATGATGGTCCATTTAGAGTCACACAGACCATAAAGCAGGGGATGCTTTAGGGCGGGGCTACACGCTGATTGACAGGTCTCTAATAGACCATAAAGCAGGGGATGCTTTAGGGCGGGGCTACACGTGATTGACGGGTCTCTGCCGCTACCAGTCACTCCTCCACAGTCCAAATATGGTCACTTCCATTCCTCGTTGCAAAAAGGCAAGATGGGGACGGCCGTAATCCAAGATGGTGACTCGAGGCTTGAAAACGGAGTCCACATCCCGATGGGTCCACTTCTTATACAGCAGAGCATCCAAAGTGTGAAGCCCGCACTGCATGCAGGCTCTGTCAACGTCTCCTCTGACAGACAAAGCAACGCAGAAGCAGGATACAAGATTATACAACGAAAACATGAAGTGGTGTCATGTAAATGTGCAGGTCATAACTTTCATGCGTAAGAATGTATATTAAGGGCAGTCAATTATATTTCTGCAAATGTGATACGAGGCTGAAACGCATTGATGAAACGTGTGTTGTGTTCAGAAGCATCATCTTCCAACATATCTCGTGGTTTGCAGAAACATTTATTCTGCCGATTGCTTCTTTTTTCACCAGCTGTCTTCTGCCAGTTCTCTGTCTCTGCATGAAGCTGTGTAGCCTGTAGTTACCACTACAGGGAGTGTGTGTGTGTGTGTGTGTGCGTGCGTGCGTGCGTGTGCGTGCGTGTGCGTGCGTGCGTGCGTGTGCGTGCGTGTGTGTGTGTGTGTGTACTAAAGGTCAGAGCTTCTGCTTCGAAGCATTTTCATATTTCTGACAGACAGAACGACAGATCGAGCTTCACAAGTGTTTCCAAATAAAAACAAAAATAGAAATGTCAGAACGCATCACTGCAGATATCACTGCAGCAGGCTGTTGGAGAGAGGAAGCGTGTGTGTGTGTGTGTGGTCGTGTTTCTAGGGTTGAAATCGAGCACATTACCTGGATCCTTGTCGTTCTGCTCTTTATCTCCATGTCTCTATGGAGATGAACTAGTTAATCCCTGTTCATCTCTCTTTTATTCAATAATACCTTTAAAGTATTGAACGCTCTGCACTAACCCACGCTGTCTCCTAGGAATCCCTTTCATATACTAATTTGCAAAAGCAAATATCTTTGAAAGGAAACACGAAACCAACTGGATCATGTTTTCTATGGACGTCATGAGGACAATGACCACGCCTCCAAACAGCCCACACACCAAGCAATTGTTCAATATTGTTAGAATTTACTGAAAAAGAGTCTTTCACAAGTGACAACGTGCTCTCTACACAAGTTGTTTTATTTATATTTCAGATGGAAATAGTCTAGCAGTAGAATATGTCGGCACATTTCTGCCCCTGCTAATAAAGACGTTAGATAATCCAATTCAGCCGGCGGTCCAACTACCAGGAAGTCTGTAACGGCCCAGTATTACGTCATCATTACATTTGATCTGGAGTTTCACATGATCAGGTCTTGTTTTGGGTTCATGAGATAAAATCCCATCCAGTTCCTATTTCTGCACCGCCTCACTTCTTATCTCGCCTGGTTGTGGTCTGAGCAAAGGCACGGGGGGGAGGGGGGGGGTATTACTCGGTGAGGAACGGCGTTTGAACAGGCGTAAATCACAGCAGAGAGATTAGGTCCTTGATTTACTGGCCCTCCCTCAGGAGGAGAGGGAGGGCCACGAGGAAGAGGAAGAGATGATGTCATCAATCGTCCGCTCTTGGCGAGGCTTCGTTCCGTATTCGTCCTCTTTCTGACCGATGGCCCCGACAAGTTGATCTGTTTCATGTGATAACGAGGAGCGAAATCATTGGTTGCGCCAACAACCTCAGAGACGGTTTGTGGGGGTCTTCAGGTGCTCTGTGTGTGATCTGTGTGAACCGTCAGTCTGTCCATCCATCAGTGGACGGTAAATCCATCGCTGATTAAACCCACAACTCACGCTTGTATCCGAACATAACTGCTGGTATTAATGGCTCCGAGGCTGAGTGCTGCTGAAACTGTGCCAGCAGGCGGTTCAAGTGTTCAACTGTTGAGAAGCACTTTGCACAGATGAGCCCGAGCGGGTTTACCCTTTCGAGAGGTAACGGCAAAGCACACTTCAGAAGTAGATGATGAGCAGCCCGTTCTAATGCCTATTGCATTTGCAAGAGCAGGAGCAAGTACACACACTGAGTGATGTCATTGAGACTCTGGTGTATTAGTGCGCTGTGGAAGTAGCATCATGTTCACTCTGGTTTGGCACCACTGTCTAGATCTTGAGCTACCACTTTCTTCACCTCCTTTTTTTTAAGGGTTTCCATCAGAACCCACCGAGGGAGTGCTACCAAGAACCCTCTCATATTTCAAGAGTTCCTTCTATAACCCTCTCATATTTCAAGAGTTCCTTCTATAACCCTCTCATATTTCAAGGGTGTCCTATGTAACCCACCAGGGGGTTCTATCAAGATCCCTTTCATATTCCAGGAGCTTGTTCCATAACCCGCCCAGGGGGTTTATCTGAGACCCCGTTTATATCCAAAGGTTTTCATCTAAAAACTACCCAAGGGTTCTATAGCGAACACTGTTCTATTCCAAGGGTTCCCACTAGATGTCACCTGGGGTTCCTCAAGAGACCCCTAAAGGTTCCACGGTTGATGCAGCTTAACCCACAACAATCCTGGTTCTGAATCAGTTTTTGGGAGTGGGGTCTGGTAAGATCGTCATCTTGAAGTCATGCTTTCAACAATCATTGAAGAACTCTTTCTTCCAACCAGGATGCTTTGGATGAACGGGTTCTTAATGGAACCCATGAAAGCCCTCTTCTTCAAAAAGGGTTCTTCAGGAGCAGATACTTCTGGTTAGAACCTCAGCCCTCCAGGAAGAAGCCTTTTGGATGAGTTTCTAAGAGTGAGGGAACCAACTGGGTTGGAGCTTAGAGGAATTCAGATGGTACCAAGACATTCTTTTTGCAATTTCTTTGGATTAGTTGACGTCGATATTTGATTCGTTAACTTGTGAGTGCATGGAAAAAAAGTTGACTTGCAAAAAATCCTCGAGTTTCAGTCAATTTCTTACATTTTATTACTGTTGCACCATTTATACAAGTACATATAATTTTGAATGCATCAATTTCCATATCTTCTTTTTGTTTGTTCTTGAATGAGCGTGTGGTGTGGAGATAGCAGATGTGAGACACGGAATGAAAATATCAACTGTAGTTGCCACGGATGCAGACTGAGAAAGAATTTTTTTTTTTTTTTTTCCACTTGACCAAAAAGACAGGACTACAGGTTCACCCAACCACGGACATGCAATTTACTGAGTCACGAGAGGACGAACGACTGGACCGAGCGACGCGCGGCGCTCCTCCAGCTTTCTGCTACGGGTTGAACGGTGCCGGGAGGAGCACGGTGCGCGTCAATCGGATGGAACTGAAAAGTTGGCAAATGGATGATTGAGATGAATAAATACATATACATGCAGTATGAATCTACAGATATGCAAAGGTAGAAACAAGGGAAGCACATTTACTCGAGCACTCAAGTTAATTATAATCTGAAGGCGCTTGTACCGGAGACCGTCACTTTGTGAAACACTCGTGTTCAGTCCAATAGAATTTGTAAGTTTTACTCCAACGTATTTATCTGAGACTTTCTATTAATCTCAAGAAAAGACGACATTTCACTGATTACTCAGCTGCATAAAGCTTCCTTCCTTTCTGCTGAAGCTTTGTTCTTCACCATCACTACTTAAAGTAAATGTGACAATGCAGGAGTGCTGCGAGTATTGTTCGACAGTGATACTGACTCTACATGAGTAAAACATGTTCGTGCCTTTTTTCTTCCCCCGCTGCATCTATGTACACATACGTCATATATATATATATATATATATATATTTAAAAAGTAAAAGGACAATGCATGAGGGGTGAAAATGACAAAATCAAAAGCTCCCGTTTCATGTCAAGGCTTTCCCATCCCATAATGACAGCGTGGTGTCGATCGATAGTGTTGGAGACGCCTCTGATCGCTGCACCTCGATGGGATCAGACTGAGAGTCTCGAGAGCTTCGTGGGTTCACAGAGCAGCTCGTCTGCTTTCCACCCGCTCAGACACCAAACCGGTGAGGTTTGCTTCAGGACACGCTCTTTGCTGATGATGTTTCACACTATATGCCAATTTAAAAAGGGATCTACTGGTGGAAGGGTCTTTAATTAGAATTTTGGGGGGGGGGGCGGGGGGGGGGTTCCTCTAATTGTGTGATTCTCTTTAGAACGGCGCCAACATGTGGTTGGCACATGTCAACATTTCCATCGTTGTCTACGATATCAACAAACCTTAACGATATACTTTCACTTCTTAAGTACATTTTGCTGCTCATCCTTGGCTGAAGTAGAAAGTAGGACTTTGACTTGCTGTATATCTAAGTACGTGTACTTGTACTCAGGTAAGTGAAGGATTTGAGTCCAGAAACAGAAGACAATCACAGAAAAGAGGTTTCACCCCCGACTTTCTCCTGATGATGCAGTTAGCGTCACCAGCTTGGTGTTGTAAGCGAGATCAAAAAGTGTGATGTCACCCAGGTGACCCAGGTCAGCAGTACATACGTCTTCGAAAACCAAATTTCTAATTTGTCATCAGATTTGTTTGGAGGATCAGAGATTTCCGTCAGACTTTCTAAGAACACTCGGGGATCATTTCAGCGAGGCTTTGCAGATTTTATAAGTGTTTTACAAATGTTAAAAAACCTCTTAGTTCACTTACAATATACCTAAGGGTTCAGTACAAAATCTAGAAGGTTATCTGAAAAAACTCCTACGACTGATTTATACGTCTAAGAATGTGTTTTGCTCTGCAAAGTCTGCTTCGTTCAACCTCCCAAATGTCTCAGGAAGCCTGAGCATCCTCGGTCCTCACGAAGGGTCACATGTTGCCGTCTAGAGAAAGTGGCGTTTAACCGCCAAGAGGAAAATCTGTAGCAACACAACAACACGGCAGGCACCGGGCCGAGAGCATGACGAGCGGACAGATCCAATGGAGGTCCAGCTGCTAAAGGCATTTCTCAAACCCTCAGTCCCATTTCTGATATTCTGAAATCCACAGAGCTGCAGGTGAATGTTTGACCGCAGGCCCACTGAGAGCCGAGATGGGAGTGAGGTCAAAGGTCTTGACGTATGAAGGAGAGGGATGGTGGATGTGGAATGGCCGACACAGACTCGTATCAAAGTTCAAATACTACAGCAGAAAAAAATAGAGTAAAACATAACAATAATAATAGCAATAATCATCTGCAGGTGGTTGCTCCAGTCCTCCTCAATCAACAATTCATTATCATTACAATTATTATTATTATTGTTATCATCATAATATGGGCGGGCTAGTTAATTTCATCTTTTTTTTATCTTCATCGTCGTCGAGTTAGGTACTTTATTTTTTCATTTCCGAAAAGAAGCCGTCCATTAATCTTGAACTGCTACGGTTTGATCCTTGCTTGGTGCCTCTGTGGCGTTTGCCTCCTTGGCGGGAGGCTCGGCGGCTGGTGTTGAACTAGGGGCTGCGGCCTCCTTCGCCGGTGCGGGAGCCGCCGGCGCCGCCTCTGTGGGCTTGGGGTCAGCGGAGGCGGCGGGGGCCGCCTCGGCTTTGGCTGCTGGTGCCGCGGGGGCCTCAGTCTTTTTGGCGTCGGCCTCATCTTTACTCTCAGCCGCCGGGGCAGGGGCCGCGGCCTTCGCCTCGGGCTCCTTTGCGGCAGGGGCCGATTCTTTGGCCGGGGCGGGGGCCGGCGGTTTCTCCTCTGCCTTGGCGGGCTCCGCGCTCTTGGGCGCCTCTGCTTTCGGCTCGGCGTTGGCGGCAGGTTTCTCGGGCTCCTTGGCGGCGGGAGTGGCGTTCTTTTCATCCTCCTTGGGCGCCGCAGCGTCTGCTGCCGGCGCCTCCTTGGCCGCCGTGTCGTTCGCTACCTCCTTAGCGTCGGTCGCAGCCGGGGCCTCGTCTTTGTTGTCTTTTGGTGCTTCGCTCTCCTCGGCCGACGCCCCCTCGGCTTTGGCATCCTTGTCTTTGGCCTTGTCATTGTTTACGTTGTATCCCTTCTTCTTTTTGCTGAGCTTGCCTCCCATTTTGGATCTCTGGCCTCTGTAACAGAAGGGAAAGATAAATGTCTTTTAGTATTATAGAAACAGAATCATTCACTTTGATGAAGTACTAGAAGAAGAGAGTACATTCTACACAAAACAAACAAAAAAAAGTGAGCAACAACTAAGTGAGCAACAACTGCAAAATGACCACAAATGACTGATGTTTCGAGCAATGCTCTTCTTCTGAAGATGTTGTTGATGAAGAGGAGTCTCTCTCTGAGATTTAATAAATGAATTTATTGCACCAGCGTACATACTTCTGACATCCGTGCATAAGCTTTGGTAAAGGAAGAGAGCAAGAAGAAGCTCATAGAAGTCTTATGCAACAGCCATGCAACATCTCCCTTATTGCATATTTCTCCCAAAGTGAAGCACATGGTCCTTGGAGAACCTCCCAGCAGGAGGTTTCCTCTCTCAGAGCTTATTCAGACATGAAGCGTTCAAACGCCACGGAGGAGAAAACCGAATGGAAAGAGGACGAGCGGTCTGAATCCGTCTGATGTTCTTCCTTCGTTCTCCTGGAGACGCTCAGCACTTTCTCCTTCTTCACCTCTCACATTAACAACTTCTCATCAGGAAGGCTGACTGCCAAGAGCAGGAGGAAATTAAAATATCTGTTACTGAGACAACCTGTCAAATCGATTTGTCCGATTCCCTTCATGACTGCTGTAGCTCCAGAGATGGAGGTATTACAGTTTATTACAGTTTATTACCTTTTACATGCTACTTCTGCATTGGAGCTACTTGTGGAACAAACGTTACCAGTGAACCTAATCCAGGGAATAACGACATTCCCTGATGAACTTATTTAACCACGTAGCAGTGTAGCAGTGTAACAGTGTATTTCTTACACAGCAGCATTGGTCTCCGAGATGTAAATTAAAATGTGCTTGTGGTGCCGACAGCATTAATGATTCAACACAAACATCTGCTTTCAGAATCCGTGTCTCTAAACCTCGGCGACGAAAAACCAAAACTATCCGCCCAAAGCGATACCACTGAGGTTCGGCTTGAAGATGTTTGTTATATATGGATTGATGGTTCAAACCAACACAGGACTTTCACCGAGGAGGCCGCTGTCCATGTCACCTGAAGTGTGACTGTAATCCTGTCACGTACTCGCATCATAAACCCAGCCTACTTCTGTTACGTACAAAGAGACTGTATGCGAGCACAAACAGAAAGAATGCGCCGTAACTCGTAGATGTCCCACGAAATGATTTCGTACGTTGTCCACGTAACCGTGAACGAGGAAGTATAAAGAGCGTGAAAGCAGGCGGGGAGACAAACATGTTTCCATCAAGGAGGCCGCCGGCTGTGTGAAACGAGAAGTCAACGTTTCATCTCTCAGGTACCTTCTGTTGGTATTTCATCCCAAACCACAAACTCTTCCTGAACCTGACCAAGTAGTTGTGTTGGCGAAACCTAACTGAGTTCCTGTGAAGACAGAAGTTTATTTTGAAAAGACTATTTATGTAACAAGCGGAAATGGACACGCGTTACGGGAATTGCTAAGAAAAACGCATGAAAAATGTGTTGTAACTTCATAAGATATCATACAAACCGCTGTACGAGGATACGTTGATCTGGAGTGCGTTAGAAAGCGGTGGGCCACCGACCAAGCGTCAGTTTCTGGCGAGCTGGGATTGACAATGTGTTGCCAAACGGCTGTAGATATGAAACATTCTGTGTTATTCTGCAAACTGAACGAAATCCTGGGATCTGTAGTGCTACGTGTACAATGACTCCATGTCATGTGATTAAGAGCTGCAGGGAGTCATTGCAGATAGCAGACACACACACACACACACACACACACACACACACACACACACACACACACACACACACACACACACACACACACACACACACACACACACTGTCTCCTCGGTGGGGGAGAGGACTTCAACGCCACAACTAATCAGGCTTATTACGAGCAAAGACTGACGAACGGAACCATTCGTTGTTTGAAATATGAAGTCTGCATGTTGATGCGTAAAAATGCCAAAACACTCATTCGGAAAAGCCAGAATAAAAGTGCTGCGTGTTTTAAATCCTGAATCTCCAAACGTCTGCATTGACTGCAGAAAAAGAAGACCCTGAAATCTACAGATCTGTTTTTCAACCAGGACAGTATTTTGACAGGGAAATACTTTAAGTGTTTATTTACTGTCACTGACAAAAGCAACAATCTTAGATTTATGACAAGAAAGAGGCGCACACTCTATCTCAAAACACACTCCTCACATTTAGATTTTTTTATATCCGAAGCTGCATCTAAAGGCTCGAAGTGACAGACATACATGTGCTACTATGTGCAGCAGTTCATCAGGAAATAGTGAGGATGTTCCAAAGGGCCTCACCGTGTTACCAAATCCCTTTGAAAATTGTGCGTTGATCCAAATTTTCTTGGATCTAAACCAAAGAAACGTCTCTACACTTCTACATATTGGGAAAAAACAACTTATTCCTAATATATATTTCTTATATATAGTTTTAAACAGTCTTCAAATGGGCCCAAATATGATTATTTCTGTCCATATGAACCCTAAATCTGAACTTCAAACTCGTGTTAACTGTAACATTTAGTAGTTACTTCAATTCTTCCATGTATTTTCCCATTTTACTGTATTATGCAATTCATAAACCTCTTTACCATTAATCAGAATCTCTCAAAATCATCTTTTCAAATGTGGCGATTTAATAAAAGCCTTGAGATTCTTCCTCATTAATGTGGTCGACACCAACAATCTATTTGTTCAATCTGTCACAACGTCTCCGACAGCAGCCGTGACCTTTTCCTTCAAACAAAGCCGAGCAGAGACGTCCTGCTGGCTACTCACACAGTCGCCCTGAGGACGGGACGGAGCCGGCGGTGGATCCACTCAAAATGTTAATCGCCTCGACGCCGCCGACTGAATTACTCCACTCTTCATGCAGAAGTCCCTCCGAACGTCCAGCGGTCGGTGTCTGCCAGTGTCTGCCAGCTTTATACGGCCACAATGGAGGTCTCTCTGCTGCGTCGCACCATTTGACTCCTGGCTTGCGCTGCCAGTACAATGACTCACAATCATCCGAGCAGACAATGGCTTCCTTTCAACCAAAGGCACGCTTTCTCGCTGCCGGGCGTGTGCTTTCAGTGTTTGAAGAGCCGGGGCAGGGCCGAGACAACCTGGAGGAAATGCTCTGGGTCGCACAAAAGACTTAATTTGACCTGCAAACTGCAGTCAGGGAAGCACAAAAGGGAGTCTGATCGGCCAGCTGTGGACTTCCAGCATCACTTCATAAGAACAATGGCAGCAGTGCCAGGCAGAACACAGGCTTATCTACCCAGAGCCTCGGAAAATTAGGTGAAAAAGGGTCTTAAAAAAAAGTTAAAATGAGTTGAACGTGTTAAATTCCTTAATGAGACGACTTGAGGAAATAAAGCCAACCACGAGGAGATGAGGAAATGTCCCATAACACCCACAGACATCGTTCCCATCACTTCATCGTCACATTAATGAAGTTAAATGGATCTCTTGACCTTTCAAACGTACCCGTTTGGAATCAAGTGTCTGAATCCTTTCGGACACAGTTTCATTGTGACTGCAGTAAGAAGCTCATCTTCTAATCGTGTAAATCTCTGATCTCAATCACTGTGAAATCCGTTCTCGTTCCCCGACCCAGGCTGCTCTGCTATTCGGAAATCTCTTATTTTGTGAAAAAAAGAAAATCCACCCGCCATTCTCACATTTGTCCTTTTATTCCTGGCCCTGCACAAACACGTTGGACCTCTTTTCAGGGTTCAATTTAATGAAGAGGTTTTCATCTCCAACCAACAGCTAACAATGTTAACCTAGAAAGCTTATTTTGACCTGTTCTGTGATTTTGTGGGGTCAGCCTTTTGTTCCTGGAACATAGGGTTGAGGGAACATAGGACTGAGGGAACATGGGGTTGAGGGAACATAGGACTGAGGGAACATATAGGACTGAGGGAACATATAGGACTGAGGGAACATTGGGTTGAGGGAACATATAGGACTGAGGGAACATATAGGACTGAGGGAATATTGGGTTGAGGGAACATAGGGCTGAGGGAACATTGACACGCTCCCATTTGAGGGAAGACTTGTTGCAATTTAACGAGTTCCCGAATCATTTGAGGTTTCGTCACTACCAAGACTCCTTAAACGATCTGCACTCAGCCCGTTTTTTAAATGCAATCTTTAAAGACCTCAGTGAAATCTTGCTACGGTCCATTTATTTTCCCGGAGAGCGCACAAGCACAAGACTAACGCCACTCCTTCCCACTGTGTTCAGCAGTCGCCTCCCTCAACCACCGACGCTCCAACCCCTCAAGCTGCTGAGTCAACAAATCACATGATTGATCAGTCAACAGTGGCGCTCAGTGAAGAAGTATTTATACAACGTTATTAATCGACGATGACGTTTGTGTCTGGCGAGTGGAAAAGGGGGAGAAGCGATATAAGATGAGCAAAGCTCCCGAAGGAACAGATGGATGAGTTCTTTCTCAAAGTCTCACTTTCTCTGGCGTCATCAGTCACTCGCCCACACACCGACGCTGCTCAGCTCTCTTTCAACCGTCTCTCCGCCTCGCGCTGTCTTCTCTCTGCAGTAATTCCTCCTTCTTCACTCCGGCCTCCCCTCCTCTCCGTCTCTGCTTCACCTGCAGTGTTTCCTATCCTGAGAATGTAGTTTTAAATCCTTTAAATTGCTTCTCCTCCCTCCTCTGCAGCCCATCTGCCTCCTGTTGTATTTTCTTTGGCACCTCTCTCTCTCTCTCTCTACACTACCTGCTCAACAGAAAATAGCAATTAGCTGGTGAACAAAATGGAGGACTACGCTGATAAAGAGCCAGATATTTTGCTCCATTATTTAATTGCAATCATCTCCAAAAGCAAGCAACTTTCAAATGGATGCGAATGTTGCTCTGTGTCTGCAATATGTGAATTGCTTGCCACACAAAAAGTGGCCTCTCTCCGACTCCTCAGCTTTGTCATGATTAAAGAGGTCTGTGTAAAACGTGCAGATATTGTATTCGTCTCTGTCAATGTATGCTCTCAGCTATAATCCTTTTCTCCTGTTTCTCTGGTCCGGCAGATGGAGGTCTCCAGGAGGTCCGGGGGTCCTAGTACATCCCTGGCTCTCTGAGCAGTGGTGAGCCCGGTCTGGCAGGTTCTGTGTTCCTGCCGTCCAAGATGACACGTTAAAGGTTAAAGCTGTCACTGCCCGACTCCCCGGCCTGCTAGGACGCTCTCACTCCCCTTCCTTTGCCATTGGAAACTTGACTTGACAGCAGGAGGAGCTGCAGGAGCATCAACGACAGTTTGGGTTCAGGACATTCGGTCATGAAAAGCTCGTTTACCCTCCACACAAAGGAAGAAGTCCAGCAGCAGGTCTTTACTACAGGGAATGCCTTTAGAGCCCATTTTGAAGCGTGCACAAAAAAAATGCAGAACCATCTTCAGATCATGGCTTCAGATCATGGCCATGTGAGCAAGGCTACAGAGAGAACGACCATCCACACCGGCTGCAACGGAGCAACAAAACAAGCCACCATGTTCCTGCTATCCTGGAAAGAGGTTTGCAGTGACATCATTGGGCCGTCCTGTTGGGGAGTGATGAGGTCGGAGCCTGTAGATGCCCAATCTCAGAACCCATCGGCCATCGGTCCGACGGTGGCTAGGTCTCCGGGGGTAAAGGGCTTTATATCCGGGGTTCCGGTGGAGCCAGCGGATATCCGGGAAAGGACTTCCTCTTCCGTGCGCTGCTCATTGTTCACAGTCCAACTGGCAAACTGAGATGCGAGACTAGAGCTGGAGTTGAGAGACGGACTGTTTTACAACCAGTTACAAGTTCATTTTAAACCAATCAAAGTGGAAATCATCACCAGACGGTATCCGGCGGGCTCCCAGGTTCGGCCAATGTATTCCACCTCTTTACCTCTATGGTCCTCAGAGCCACCGCATCTGACATTTTGAAGAGCCCATAAAGATGTAGTCCAAGCGTGTCAAACATCTTGAGGGGTTTGGTTTTGATTTTTTCTTCTCGGCTGAACTGAGCTGAGTGAGCGTTCTCGCCTGGTTTCATTGATGCTTTTTGGTTTCACTTCTGAGTGGAAACAAACTGAAGCAAGGGGGAAGTACATGTGATACTGACCCATACAAATAAACCTGGCTGGAAGACAATGAATCAAAAATGCATGACTTGGCATTAGCAGCACTGTTCCTCTGTTCCTGAAAGATGACATTTGGGGAGAAACGTGGTTTTGGAGGGACGCTGGCAGAGATGTCCCATTCTGAATCCAGCCTGAGGCCACAACCCGCCTTCCCCTCCCGTCCCGTCACTCTGACCTCACAGCGTTACTGACCTGATCTACAGCCACGAAACAACAGCTCGTTGAGCTGCTGCAGCTCTCTGACTCTGTTCTTCACCTGAACGACACAGCAGCTCTTCAGATGAGCAGCACAACCGGAGCTTCCCTTAGATGCGTTCCTTTCCCGTTTTAAAGCATGCATACCTGCAGCAAACCCGAATAAATGTGCACACATAAATATCTGTGTTTATGCATGTTTGAATGCATTATATCTGAACTACACACCCCTCTAGTTAGTTTTACAGCCACCCTGCGATGCAGTCGCGCTCTGATGTTATTACTCTGCACATCCTTGTCACAGATAAACTAATTTATCATTACAAACGAGCTATTGAGTGATTTCATTCTGCAAATTATACAAGAGAGCACTTGTGGATTTTGTGTTTTAACAAAAGGAAAAGAAAGAAGAGACATTGCAAGAGTTAGACGCAAATATTGATATCCATCCCATTTCTGTCAGTGCGATATTGTTTTGTTGTTAGCCTAGCTTAGCATAAACACTGAAAGCAGGGGGGACAGCTAGCCTGACTAAAGCTCAGTAGTTAGCATGCTGCATCTTGTTTGTACAAACATTAATGTCAAATCGATGCTTTGTGGAGAGTTACTGACTGTTCTGTTCGCCAAGGTTTCATTTTTTAGGTTTTGGTTTGTGTATAAACACGAAACACTGACGAGACAGGACTGTTGTTGACGAGACACTGACTGTTGTGCACCGAAGAACAGTTCAGTACAAAACTCCCTGTTCTCACAACGCCTGAGCACTTCCTGCTGCTGCTGCCGGCCAGCTGCTGATTTAAGACGAGTTCCACCAAAGAGCAGCAGGCTGAGCGGACAGGCCGGACAACTGGAGCAGAAAATCTCTCTCTCTCACACACACACACACACACAGACACACACACACACACACACACACACACACACACACACACAGACAGAGACAGAGAGTTAGAAGAAACAGCGAGGAGCAAAGGATGCTGGGAGTCCACGACGATGTTTTCAGGAGGTGAAACTCTTAGACTCTAAGAGTCACTCTAAGACTTAGGAGAATCAGAACGTCACTCTATTTGAAAACGTAGCTCTACGAACCGCTGGCAAGCCTCACGGCATCAGAGCCAGAGATGATGCCGAAGCATTCTCTTCTCTTCTCACTCCCACCACACTCTGCGCTGGTATTCCTGCCTGAAACCGCAGCGCTGCGAGTGCATTTCAGGCTGCAGTAGCTCAGAGCGTAGCGTCAGGTGAAGGCAGCACATGGTCCCCCGTGTCACAGCTCGCAGCTCGCAGCAGCTATTTCTGTCCAACAGTAAACACCTTCAGTCCACAGAAAAAACGCCTTTTCAGCTAACTCCACTACCACCCTTACATTTGTTTGAATGTTGATTAATGTACATTGTACCTTTTAAAATAGAAATCTAATGACATTAAACAGGAGTCAACATGTTTTAGCTGCTACATGGAGAATGTATGTTTCCTATGAAGCCCTGCACTTCTGTTGCAAACAATTCTACCTTTCCACCGGTTTTAATTACCAAAATAATAATATATTAACGTTAACTAACTTAAAGCAAATTAAGTGATATCAAGTTAAAGCTGTCAAATTCAGCAGCTAACGACGCTAACAGTGCAGAACATGACAACAGCGCTGACAGAGTTAACAGCGCTGACCTGTGGGGGAACCGGAGGCTGTCCGTCTGAACGACGCTGTCCGACACCTTCTCATGGCAGTTCGTGAAATAGTCACGAAATGCAACCGATTGGTTTCGTGTGCAGGGACACGAGTTGTCCGTTTTTTGTCGTGTTCCTCGGAACGACTTTTCTTTCTTTTGCGACGTTGCGTTAAAAACTAAAATTGACTTTAGGCAACAAAACCACGAACGTAAAACCACAACGTGGTGTCGAACAGCGGCCTTCTGGTTGAAAGTCCTCCCCACGTCCACCAATAGCTGTATTATTGGATATTATAAACTACGTCAGGACTGTTGCTGAGTCACGTGGATCACGAATCAGGATCCGTACTGACTTTCCATTTGCATTATTTTCATTCTGAGTGACACGAAAAAAAAGACAATTCCTGTCCGTGTACACACAACCAACAGATTGCATTTCATGACTACTTCACAAACTCCCGTGCTACTGGGCTCAGTGATCAGCTGTTACGCCACATGAGAGCAGCGGCCGTGAGCTAACCAGTGCACGCTAACACCGGCTGTACACAAGAAGAGAAACTCGGATTACAAACCACGCAGAGCGAGAGAGACTTCATGAACTGCTCCGGTGCACATTACTGCTCTGCACATTAAATACTTGTTTGCTGCTCTATCAATACTCTGAATATCGTACAGCCTGAGATAGATGTCCCACCACATGTTGATGTCTGATTTTAGTGAATGAATCTGTGATCACACTACCCGATGATTATCGTGTTTATGTGGTGACTTTTAGCAAGTAAACTGTTTACTATGTGCACCATCTAGGTTTAGCATGTTAGCATGCTAACACCTGCTCAAAGCCCTAAACACAAAGTAGAGCCAGGGCTGATGGGAATGTTATCAGACCTGAAGATGGTGCAACATGAGAGGTTAAAGGTTCACCAGCGCTGTTAGAATCCAGCCCATAGAAAAAGGAAAAAAAGAACAAACGGTGCATCGACGTAGCTGCTATGCTAAAAACGGATAAAAAGAATCAGGGAGCTTGTTTGGGATTTTTTTGCTGAAGCAGGAAGGAATCCAAACAAAGCCGTCCAATTACCCAGAGTGCACACAGACGGCCCACTACTCATTCTGGCCTCAGGCTGAACACACACACACACACAAGCTAATGGTAAACACACATTCAGAGGCATAAATAACACACACACACACACACACACACACACACACACACACACACACACACACACACACACACACACACACACACACACACACACACACACACACACACACACACACACACACACACGGGTGTTTAGAGGGTCAATCCTCGGATTGGCAGAGCTTGGCGGACTCCTGGGCCAGAGAATGTTATTGATCGGACGCGGTGCGACCGACGGAAGCCGCTGTGTGTTCAGCTGCTGCTCACGAGTCAGAGGACGCACTCAGCAGAGACGAAGGCCGACGAGGCGCTTTGAGGCGCTTCTTCCGCTCAACACTAAATCTCTCCGAGCGCTTTCATTGGCTGCGGAGGAAACCGACGGCAGACAAAACAAAACGGGGAAGTGAAGCGGGTCACGTCCTCTGTGGATTCGGTGGCATTTCACTCTGCAAAACAAGCCTCAGGACGCTCACGTGACCTCCGTCTGCAGAAGTTCGTCTGGATGTGAGTCACTCACCACAGACGCTTCGCTTCTCCAGTTTCTGTCGATTTCTGGACCAAAACTATTTCATCAACGAGAGAGAGTTTATTCTTGACCTGGGAAACAGGTTATTCTTCTTTTTGATTCTTGCAGTTATTCAAGTTTTTGACTGAATGCCTCCTGCACGAACCGTGTTTAACTACAAAACACACCATGAAGATGATGCACCAAGAAAACAAGGCATGATAATAATTCAGCTTCTCATTGTGACTAAAAAAAGTCAGAATGAGAAGCTGAATATTTTTCCGTGGAAACTATGTCAAGTGTCTAAATAATCGGAGCTCTTTAAGACAAACATTAATTTTGGTGTTTCACAAATAGCTAAAAAAAAGCTGTAAAATTCTGCCTGTGAAAAACTCCATAATTCGTTGGAAACTGTCTGAAAAAGACAAAGTAAATAAAGGCCGTCCGATGAATTAACAAGGTCAACTTTGTGTTTCTGAAGTTCCCGTCATCTGGTCTTTTGTTGATTGTAAACACCGTTGACGTGGTAACAGAGAACGTCGGTTCTCTCGCTCTGAGATATCTCGTCTTTCCATCGGGATTCATCGTGGAACCGAGCAAAGCCGCTGGCCTCGTTTCTCCTGAACGTGAAGAAGAGTTTTGCTGCTGTCCGACACATCCAGGTCACACTTTCAGGCGCCGTTCAGTGATCGAACAGGTGCCATCAAAGCTTCAGCAGAATACCCACAATTCATTGCTCTACAGTCAGCAGCAGCCGATGTCCTAGGACGTGAATGCGGTTCATTCAGAGGAGAACATATTGTTCCATCGTTATAATTATGATTGTTCTGAATAACGAGAGGATGTTTCACGAGCAATGACAAAAAATAAAAACATGTTCCTATAATGTACAATTACGTCAGTCAATGAATCAAAACATTGAGTTCCAGACAAGGGAACTGTGAAGCTGCTGATTCACTTCAAAGGCTTTTGGACTCGGCTCCTTCACTAAATGCTACATTGTGTAAAAACGAGTCCTTGTTGGTGCAACGCAACATCAGAGATCAACGCAACTTTAAAGTCTCATTATGAAGAGAAAATACTTCACAAATCCACAAAGTAGACTTTAATGACTTATGAGTGAAGTCAGCCGCATATCTTCAGAATATCTTCAGAAACATGTGCGTGACGTAATGACTTCAGTGTTTTTTGTGAATTGCTTGAACACCACAAATGAAGCCGCAGTTAAAACTATAAATACTTTCCTGATGGATGATGCAGAAGCTCTGAAGCGGTTCCATTAATCCATATAAACATGTGAGCAGGGCTCCTGCAAACCGTTGGTCTCTGGAGCTTTGTGATTTCAGGTAAAGAGCTCAGGTGTGTGTGTGTGTGTGTGTGTGTGTGTTCCAGCTCCTCACACCTGACCCACATCATGCTGATTACCAAGAGTAGAAATAGAGCCGCTACAGCAGAGCGAGCGTGGACGTGTGGAGCGAGGCGTCTTCAAGGTTTGAAGAGTCGGTCCTGAGTTTATCGTTAGAGAACGTTAACGTGAAGAAACTAGGAGCACGCTCGGTTCTCTTACGTTCACAACCTGCTGTACGAGCCGACCAGTCAACAAACTACCCGTCAGGCTTCAGTCTTCATTTTGAAGAAAGACATTTCAGCTTTCGGCTTAAAGTCAAATTACATTGGACCATTTTGTGACATATTTGCCAAAAGAAATGACATAACTGATGAATTGATCACGTTTTTTCTAGAACTGGAAACCAGATTGTCTATGTTTTCCAGTCAGAGCCAACCGTCGTAGATTTTGGTCTGTTTTGTTTCCAGAACTCGTCTTCTTTTCAGACAAGTCGAGAAATATTACTTTCCTACTTTGTCTTTCTGAGTCTAGAGTTCTCATAAATTCACCAAAAGTTACCATTAGAAAATGCTTCATCTGCATATTTAACATAACATTGTAATATTTTTTCATTCATGTTATGATTCATCCAATGTTGAGATTTATGTTCCGGACATTAATGCAGATCAGCACATATTTGATAAGACATCGATTCATTAGCATTTCTGAAGAAACTCTTTGATGAAACCTGTAGACGTGATCGCTGCTTCGCTGCTTCGCTGCTTCGCTGCTTCACTGCTTCACTGCTTCACTGGCTGTTCTCATTTGAATGCACTTTCCCTTTGGTGTACGAGACCGTGCAGAAGAGCAACACAAGCGAACGCTGCAGAACCATAACGCCATAAACACAACCAAGTATGAGATGAAGACAGACGGAGATAATGCAAAACCTCTCTCTGAATTAAGTGTGCAAGAGCAATTAAGGACCAAACCGTCCAGTCGTGAAAGGGAAGGACCGCACTGGGAGACGGTGAAGTTCAATCAGAACAAATCACAGACGTACTGAGCTGCAGGTCTGAGTGCACACAGAGTCAATACACACTGAATAAGCATGAAACAGCTTCCACGTCCCGATTCAGACCACAAGCTCTGCTCCTGGATGGTCGTTTAGTAACGATGTCTCAACAAGACATCCGCTCATCCGCTCATCCGCTCATCTGATGTCTGGGTCACATCAGCTTCACACTTTAAGTCTTTCAGACAAATAAGGATTGAAACTAACTTAAAATCCAACGTGAATCTGTTCTAATCAGTCGGCCAGAAGAGAAAGTGAAGAGCAAGAAATGAACCGTCCTGAAGACGTGGTGCGTTCGATTCCCTCTCCCTCAGGTTTGCATTGTGCTCCATGATCTCTGACGTGAACCAGGTTCCAGCCTGCACATCTGTCAAAGAGCTCAACAGTTAAAGCAAACGCCATCGCGAGAGCACGAACAACGACACCCGTGCAGAGCAATGAACGATAAGACGAGGCGACGCGGGAACGCTCTATGGACGAACGTCAACCTCAGAAGGTGAATATGTGATTCATGCAGATGGAGCACAGGTCACGAGGCTTCCTCTTTATCTGAGACACGTATCCATAAATCATTCTTCATATCTGCTCACTGAAGAAGAGCATTTACATCGTACACTTCAGAGGAAGAGCTTCATGCCACGTTTGCCAGTGATGCGTCTTGTTACCAGCTGGTTTAGATCATATTGAGGCCTAAAGTTCATTCATTCATTCATAAAGTTATGCAGAGTTACACAGTGACCGTGTGAGAGCATGAACAGCAAACGCTCACAACGCTGATATTCCCACAAACTTATTTTGTATGTTTTTCACGTAATCATGAACAAAGGAGTGTAAAGACTGCATATCACGCACCGGGAAGGCGGGAGCAGCAATGAACCAATCACAACCCGCCTTAACTGAAGCACGTGTTGCCAGATAAACGTTGAATTTGCGGTTTCGGCAACGATGTTTGCGGCTCAGTATCCCGAGACGAGCGTTAGCGTGAGCCTGCACGTACGTACGCCGACTCACGGTCCAAGTGCAGCCAACTTCACGGCCGTCCACTCAGCCGATGGTCTGATTTCATTGAATGCAATAAAGAGCAGCAGCCATGTGCTGCGTGGCCTGATAGGACCGGCCAGAACCATCAACATAAACACAGTCACTGCAAAGAGAATCAGTCTGTCTGTCAGCGGTGGTTCTGAGCAGTGCTCTTTGATTCAGACGGCTTTTAGGCCGAAACATCGTGAGGATTGTGTCTCTCGTCCGTCTCGTCTGCTCAAATGTGTCCTTTCTGTCGGTGAATGATAAGATGACAGCGAAACTCCCTGAAGCCACAAAATAAAGGCTTCACATTCCAGTCGAGAAGGAGAGCTGGAAACTTCAGGCCCTGGAGGCCGGAGGTATTTGTACTGCGACTGCTGTTGAGCGCTCTCACAGTTATGTGAAGAGTAAGAGGGAATACAGTGACCTCACCTTCCTCAATATTTGAACAGTGAGTGTACAGAAGCTGGAGGAAGGACTGCCCATCATCTGATCAACGCACCCGGTCAACAAAAGCAGAACGCAGCAGAACTTCACACCTGAAAACCGACTCAACACAAATGAAACCTCACAAGAGAGATAACGGACGGAGATAAAGGTGCTCTCCAGAACCGTAAAGGATTCTTTGGCTCGTCCTCATAGGAGAACCCTTTTTGGTTCCCGGTAAACCTTTTTATAAAGGTTCTACTTGGAACCCTTTCCGGGGGGGGGGGGGGGGGTATAACTAGAACCATCTTTAAAAAGATGTATCCAGAACATTCTACGGAATTTAAAAAGAAACCACCCAGGGGGTTCCACCAAGAACCCGCTTATACTCCAAGGGGTTCTACCGGCCATGAAGAACCTCGGAGCAAAGATGGAGGAAGAGAAGAAGACCCAGAATGCATCATGCCATGAGGGCCCTCACATGTATAGAAGTACAAACCTGTGTGTTGTTGAGGTAAAGAGGTGGTTACATCTAACAGTTCAAGCACTTTCCAGTGCTCACACACACACACACACACACACACACACACACACACACACAACATTGGCTCAAATGTGGACAGATAAACACACACACACTGTTTGCTAATGAGCAATGGACAGTGTGTTTGAGAAATATGTGACCTCTGACCGGTCCACAGCTCGGCTCACTGCACACACACACACACACACACACACACACACACACACACACACACACACACACACACACTCACTCTCTCTCTCTCTCTCTCTCTCTCTCTCTCTCTCTCTCTCTCTCTCTCTCTCTCTCTCTCTCTCTCTCTCTCTCTCTCTCTCTCACTCACTCACTCACTCACTCACTCACTCACTCACTCACACACAGCCATCAGTCAGCCTCAAGGTTGCTATAAAGAAAGCAAGAAGGGGACCTTCGTCACCAAGTGTAAACTCATCCAAACGTTCACATTTAAAGCGACAGCACCGCTTCAATAGTCTGCGGGCATCACTGTAGTTTAGACGTCAGACAAAAACAAGAACATCCCCAGAAACAGCTGAGAAACGCAGAGCGGTCTGATTCACGGGACTCTGAGCTTCCCCTGCAGGAGGGAGCATGTATGTGTCCTGATGCTATAGCCACCGCTCCAGGCCGCTCCATGACTCAGCACTTGTTGGTGAGGAGACATGCGAGGTGGAATATGCTCCACGAGACGCCGCGGGGTGGGAGTCCTCGCCGGACGAGCCGCATAGTTTCATTCCTCTGTTTGTGGAGCAGAGAGCCGTGACCTGTGGCCTTGTTTGTGATCCAGTGAGTGGACTTCCACAGAATGGCTGCTCTTGTGTTTTCGGGAAGCTGAGCAGAGAACGTCAGCTGAAATGATCCGGCCCATGACCGTAAGTCAAGGACTCTTCCTCGTCCCGGCCTCTCTCCGTCAGCAGCACGAGCCCAGGGCTTGGACCATGTTTGGTGTTTGTTTGTAACTGCCTGCGGCACCAGATGGGTGATGTTCACTCTGTCTCTGCAGTTCAGACGCTGTCAGGTAAGCTGTCGGGTCACGCTGTAGCCCGTTAGATCGCTTCCTCATCAAACAAACGCCAACAAATCACAAAGCTGCAGTTCATCAGCAAGCGTCAACAAAAAGACGACATCATTACACTCCTTCAGATCTGATCTGGATGATAACGGACGAAGAAATGCAAAAAATGCATCCGTCTCATCAGACAAACCAGAGGTACGATGACATTACATGTCTTGGCTGAACCTAACCGATGCGTTGACGTTAGCCACGTGTCGTTGTGTGCTTTTGTAAAAGCCTGATGTGAAACTTGTTCTTGTTGTTAGAAACATCAACATTTCAGGGATACATGTTGTGTAGAATCAGTACAAAGCCAACATGTATCTGGCTGTAGATTCTTCCTGTTTCACAGATTATTACATTTGATAGTCAAACGGGTTCTACGTGAAACTACGTCTTCAATGCATGACGAACAAAACTGGTGCAAGACGAGCAGAAATGATTACTTCTCGCTCCTCTGGTTGTGTCTTTGTTGTGTCTTTGTTGTGGTGAAGGACTGAAGATTAATCTTCAATCTGTGTATTAATCCGCGGCTGAAAATAGTCCCAAACAAATTCCCTATTCATGTTTGAATAACGTTTGAGAAAGATTACAATTACTGAGGCTGTTAAAAGAAGCAACATGGCAACCTGTGAGCCACAGACTTGTAAAAGTGAAATGGAAAATGAGAAAGAAGAAGCTCTCTGATGATAAACTGGCTCCGCCTCCCGTATGATAGTGACAGGACTGAACTTGTGGTCTGACACACTTCTCACCTGCTGTCACCGTTTAAATGTTTCCATGGCTGTGATTGGCTGCAGCCCTCCTCAGTATTTGTGGATAACGGATTCTTTGCAGCCTGTACCCCGTATCTGTCCTCTGCTCATCCTCTCGTTGTCTCTGGAGAGGTTTTAATGGGTCGGCCCGTCAGCGGGTCCTGCTTCCATGTCACCTGGTAAATGTCACGCCGTGGCCTCGACGAATCAGCACCACCTTCTACATTTCAGGCTTTTTAGTTGATGCCCTTTGAAATGCATCAGCTGGATGAGGCTCGATGAGGACGGTCCATCAGCAGCACAACAGAAACCAGAAGCAGAGGCCAAAGCGGCAATAAAACACTCTGTTCACTTCACGGGACTATGAAGTAAAAGACAGAAAACAGTCGGTATGAAAGGGTAGAAACGTTTCTCTCTTTATAGAAAACCAAAATAACTTTGATATGAAAGGCTTTGTAAGTTCGTCGGGAGTTTTCCAAAGATAAGACACCCGTCCCACTGAGCTGCAGGGACGTCTACATCAGACCTGTAGCTCTTGATGTAGCGATGGAACTCTGTCTCAAGGTGAAGCTGACGTCGCTTCAAAGAACCGCTTGTATGGAAAAAGCAGGAAAAGATATAAATGTAAGAAAAACGAGCACTCAGCGGAAAATCTTCTTCTCTTCTGAAGTCACTTCGGGGCAAATGTTGGAGTTTAAGAGGCTGTAAAGTGTCACGATGCATCGTGTTTGTGGATGTTGGCTGTCAGCCCCATTGTCCTGCACATACAAACGTCACGCTTTAAACAAAGAAGAAGAAGAAGAAGAAGAAGACTCAGTTTGCTGGATGGGTTTTAAAATAAGAAGACGATCAATAAACTCCTGATACTGTATGTATGTGTCTCTGGGGACAGAGAGCGGAGCATGTCCACATGAGACACACGAGACACATTTCCTCCTGGAAACAGTCATGAGATTGAATTAGTTCAAGTGAGCGTTCTCCATGAGGAAAAATAAATCCCTGAATTGGATTGTAGGTTTGTTTTATTCTAGGAGTTTTCTGCTGGATCAAACTATAAATAATTATGTGAATCATGAATAGTATGTTTGGGGAGTGATAAGAAGAGGAGTGTTGTTCTTCAAATGATCAGAAAGGCTCACAGGAGGTTTTGTTGCGTAATCTTTTATTGTTGGAATGCTGTTAAGCATTCCAAGTATTGTTCTTCGAATCTTTATTACACTATTTCTTCCATCCCCCTTCTTCTTCTCCTTCATATTTTAAGCTACAGAAATCGTTCAACTATCAAAATGTCCAGCTCTTTCAGCAGAGGGGTGCTATATCTCTTCATATTTCTAACCTTTAAACTTTTTGAATTATTAAGCTTTTACCAACTTTTTTTTGAATGGGTTTCTATGGAGAAGATTTTCAAATCCTCTTAAACTGCTTCAACTTTCAAATCCATTCACTTCCTCATACTTTCAGCTACAGACACCATTTCAGAAACTGTTCAAATATCAAAATGTTCAGCTCTTTCAGGAGAGGTGTGATATGACTTTTCATATTTGTAATCTTTAAACTTTTTGAATTATTAAGCTTTTTGCAATTAGTTTTTGAATTGGATATCTATTTTCAGCAATGTTTTTGCGATTCATTTCAGTTTTCAGCATTCCAACGCATTTTCAGCAGGAAATGCTTTTTCTAGTTACTGTATTTTCTTTGTTGCAAACTTTGCTCTTATATTGCTAAGAGTAACAACCTAAGTAGCAACCTGGCAATGCCTTAGTTATATTCAGGCGGCAACCTCTGAAAAGTGAAGCCGACGCTTCATGTGTTAAAGCTGCATTCTCTCTAGTGTCCACCAGGGGGCGACTCCTCTGGTTGTATAGAAGTCTATAGAAAATGACTCTACTTCTCTCTTGATTTATTCCCTCAGTAAACATTGTAAACATGAGTTTATGTCTCAATCTCTAGTTTCAAGTCTTCTTCAATACAGCATGATGTTCATTTAGTACATGATGGTCCATTTAGAGTCACACAGACCATGAAGCAGGGGATGCTTTAGGGCGGGGCTACACGGTGATTGACAGGTCTCTAACAGACCATAAAGCAGGGGATGCTTTAGGGCGGGGCTACACGGTGATTGACAGGTCTACACAAGAGACGTATACGGCGTCTCTTGTATAGACCTGTCAATCAGAGCAACGTTCTCATTAATGAGGAGCCATGTTAGCGTCCAGCTGATGACGTCACTCTCCTTTAAGCTCTGGTTGGATCTCCACCGACTCCTCAGACTGTAACTTCTACATGTTCCACTTTCTCCAGCAGCAAGTTGCACATTAGTTCGTCTGCTGTTGCTGACTGCAGCACTTATAAATATGTTCAACAATAAATGTGCAGAAAACCAAACGTAACAATGAACTCGCACTGACCTCACCATGAACCCTACCGGCCTTCAGTTCAGCGCCCACGCTGTAACTGCATTACACATCGGTGCCTCCTGAACCAGAAGCTGTGCCGCTCTGGACGCTGCCAGCCTCTCCGGATGTTGTCAGTGTGGCTCCGTCACCTCCGTCTGAACGCCCTGCAGCGCTCTCAGTCTTTCAAAGGCTCTCAATCCTCTCAATTAGCAGACTTGTGTCGCCAAAAACACCCCGCTGTTTTCATACCAGCCAATCTGCCAGAGCAATTTATTTATAATACCAATTTATTAATGTTGTCTCTTGGGAACCAAACACAAACACAACCGAACGCCGTCCAACCGATGCAGCTTCAGAGAGCTGCAGACATCATACATCATTGTGTTCAGTCGAGGATCTACTTTGTGTGGAAAGCTCTGGACTGAGTTTGCTGTAATTTATGCAATGAATTTAGCAATTAGTGATTTTTCTCTGTAATGATGTTTGAAAATAGAAAACGTCAAAGAAAAATGAACAGCAGTCCGTACTTTGGGATGTGAATGAGTGGCTAGTGGCATGAAAAGCAGCAACGGAAATGCATCTAAAGGAGAATGAATGCACAAGTCTACATAGAGGACACACAGAGAGCGTGCGAACACTCACAACAGCTTCCAGCGGTCAAGTTTGTTTGCTGTGTTTTATGGTGACATAAAAAAAGTCAATTCATGCTTATTCAGTGAACAAATGTTGACCAACTCGTCACTCATGTATCCACCCACATGATGCAAATGTGCAAAAATAGCCACGGACTTTGATTCGGTGACGTTGTCGGGAAGCTGCGTGTCAGCTGCACTCAGGCCACAAGAGGTCGGGAGTGCTGAGAGGAAGCGTCTCCTGAGCGTTTTGTGTTCGTGTCACAGTGTAATGAGGCGGCTACAAGCGCACCAGGATGTAGATGAGTGTTAGTGCGGCGCGTCGGCTCGACTCATTCATCTCCATAAAGCATTCAGATTAACGTGAAGTCCATTTTCTCCTCGCTTTGTCCGAACAACATGTGCTTTCTGATTATCCACTCGGCCTTGGTTTCCAGGATGGCTCGTGGAATATTAATATTACTTCATATTCCTGCGTTCATCTTAATCTCGTTAGTTTCAGCCGTAGCTGAGCTGGAGGACACGCTAAAGAGAAAGTCCCTTCTGTTCATACTCTTGTTGGGTTTTTCCACTCGATGGTCCTTCACTGACGGCCTTACGGCAGCATCTCTCTGATCGATCCACGCGGCAGCCATCTTGAGCAGGAGTGCACTCTGCACATGTAAGATAAGCTGCGACAAAGTGCACATCATCAACCACAAATCAAAATGGGCCCTGAGCGGAGTCAGGGAGGTGGATGCATTAGTCCTCTCTGTCATTTCAAAGGAGACTCGTCCCCAAACTGTTGTGACAGCCGGCTCTATCTTCCACTCCATCACAGGCTCCTGCCAATACTCCTTCCTCCCAACACGCCGCCGCCGCCGCCGGCCGGCCTCAGACGCCCGCTGTGAGTCAGGAGACTTCAAGCGCTGTTGAGTGCTCGGTCTGCGTGCTTTCAAAGGACTCGTCATCTCGTCTCTGCATCTTTCATCGCACGCTCTGCTGAATGTAAATGAGAAGGCCCCCCCCCCCCCCCCCCGCGCCTGGAAAGCTGGGTGGTTTTTTTTTTTTTTTTTTTTGCGTTTTTGCGTTTTTGACTTCACAAAAACAGCCGTACACCTGGATTACTTGTTCACCTTTGACCTTTGCAACCTGTGGAAACCTTATGAACCTGCTGCACAGGAAGCCATGTTAAGCCCTGATTAATGAATGAATCGATGTGAACGCACGACACCGCAGTGAGCCAATTAAGTCCAACAATAGACGATATCAATCAGATTTTACTCAGTCAATAAACGCGGTGCACTGTGTCATGACCAGTGTTTGTCTCGTGTATTATCGTGACCGTGTTCTGAAGAGAAATGAGGACTTTGTGTTCTCAGCTGTGTTTGCATGTTATCAATAATGTAAAGCAGCTTTCACTACACATACAGAACATGTGCTCAGTGTCGGCACTGAGACAACGGGCGGCTGGAGGGTAGTTAACAGAGCTAGAGATGTGAAGAAAAACATCATTACGGAAATCTGATTATAGAAATAGGCTTATCAATAACTAGATATGTGTGAGATTCTCAGGGATTCTGACACGGCTGTTACTATCACAGATGATCATGCTAAAATATGGCACATGAGATGTCATGTGATGAAAATCCACGTTCGACAGGCATGTGACTTTCAGACATGTTGCATGAAATATCAAATAATAAATCAAAGTGTTATGAAGACCAACAATTAGAAGATTGCATTTCTCCACCATGAGCTGCAGGCACTTTGCTGTTCTTGTCACAAGTGAGGCAATTCATTAAGCTATGCTAATGTTAGCATGCTTATTATATGTAGTCACAGTTTATGCAAGAAACCCTGTCGGCAGAAAGAAATATTGGTATTGTACGTTTCTGCAAACGTTGAATGTCAACGTTTCTGAACAAAAAATATCTTTCATTTCAGCCTCGTATAAACTTCTTTAAGGTTAGAAAAAAAGATCATGATTTGTGTTCAAAAAATAACAACGCAACGAAACAACGCAACGCAACAACGCAACGAAACAACGCAACGAAACAACGCAACGAAACAACGCAACGAAACAACGCAAAGAAACAACGCATCGAAACAACGCAACGAAACAACGCAACGAAACAACACAACGAAACAACGCAACAACGTAACTAGCATGAATAAATTACAAGGCCTTAGTAGCGCAACGACGTAGCGCAACGACGTAGCGCAACGACGTAGCGCAACGACGTAGCGCAACGACGTAGCGCAACGACGTAGCGCAACGACGTAGCGCAACGACGTAGCGCAACGACGTAGCGCAACGACGTAGCGCAACGACGTAGCGCAACGACAAGTAACACCTTCACATAAGAAGCGTTGAGTCCAACTCCACTTTTGGTTTCCTACAGCACACTAACAGCGGCCTCCTGGGTGAAAGCCCTGTTTGTTTGACCCATCCATCTCGTTATTATACCAGGGAACTCCATATATTATGTCACTTTAAAAATTTAAAAAATCTCAACGTTCACTGTATCATTCAATGTATTACATGTTGCTGGATTGTGGTGCATGTCTCGTTAATCGATAAAAGATCCCAAACGGTTTGAGATCGGTGGTGTTTGTGTTCAGCCTGCGGTCACAAAAGGGTTAATCACATTTCTGTCTGACACTGTAACACAGACCTCCTTCCCCTTTCTCACTTCTGTTCTGCATTTCCATTCTTATGATTTCCTGATTGCTGTCTGCACCGAGTCATCCTTCATAACATGATACTTAAGAGGAAGTGCAAGACAAAGGCCGAATATATTCCCCACGCATGACAAAGCACAGGTGAGCTTTACTCAATGGCAGTATGAGCAAACATTTGCCATGGTGAAGGTCTCGTTGCTGAATGCATAACTTCATCATTAAATACTTGCACTGGATTCAAATGTACTCGGTTCCTGGTTCACTGACAGTGAGGAGGAACCTGCAGACATTTCTGTCACTTTGAAATAACCACCAGAAGCCAGAGAGACGGGATTATTTGTCGGTGATGGGGTGAGGAATGGGAGTAGGGATATGTCTAATTACTGCTTTTCTGCTTTTTCCTGAAGCACAGTCCAACTCCAGTGAGAGTGCTGCAACCACTATAGAGATTGATACAATCTGCACACATCACTTAAAGATAGAGGCTCCTCTTGGCTCCCAAAGCCACCCGAGTATTGTTTCAGGGAAGGTTTTTCTTTTCTCTTTGTCTTTGCTTTCAGCTCGGCTTTTGTCTCTCGTGTCAATCAATAGCGCTGCAGCTCTGAGCCCAGCAGCAGCAGCTCTGCCATCCCACCGTCCCACCGTCCTCCTTTCCATCTGTCGGCACAGATCCCCGAAGGGCCCGCCCGGAGCCAGACGTGGTCCAACATCAATCAATATCTCCGCGGGGCCGCAGAGTGGGCTTCTCAGAATGGATCGATCGGAGCCAAGCGACATTTCTGAGAAGGTTCTGGGAATAAAATGAGCAGCTCTGATGGGAAATGTTTATCGGTTGATTTGCATGTTTTAGCTCATTAGCTGCAGATTGTGCACGTCTTTGACATCACTGTCGTTAGTTATTGGCGTCTCACTTCTCAGGCAGCAGTTGTTTTCTACCTAATGAAACACAGAACACCAGATAATTACTGAAGCCGTGTTTGCACCAAGTACTTCCTGCTGATTGAATCCTGGGACTACTGTTCAAGGGACTAAAGGTTCCTTCAGCTCGTTGCTGTCTGCGTTTCCATCGCGGTCTACAGACCTGAGAACATGAGACAAATGAGTCCGCTGGTTCATCGCGACGACATTCACTACCGATGCACGTTGGATGTAATGAGTAGAATGCAGAGGAGGAACATCTGTCAGTCCACCCTGCTGGCTCTCTTTTCTACCGCTTGCTCCCTCGTTTCATTCTTTCATCTTCTTTAAAATGAGTCAAGAAGCGGACAGCGAAGCCTGAACTTACGCTGAGTGTTATCAGACGGAGCGACATGCTCTCCCCTCGCCATGAGATGGTTCCTACAACGACACTACGACGCTTCCTTGTTTCATGAATGAAGCGGTACACGAGTTGAAGCAGCGGCGCCGTGCATGTTCGACCAATCGGCGACGGTCGTCCCTGCAAACCACACCCAGAGCGCTGCTGTACTTTCAGAAGGTATACTACCCCCAGACCAGGACCTTTCTGGGGGTCAAACGTCCTCAGAACTGAATTTAGAAGCTTGTCCCTGCGGTCAAGACGTTCCTGGTCCATCAAGAAAGTTTCTGTGGTGGAAAAGGAGGCTGAAGATTTATAATAATACTTTATTTCCTGCCAAAGATACTTCTGCATAGTTTTAGCCGTGACAGTGGTGCGGCTCTATGGCAACATCAGTCAGGTGGTCGGGTTATGATATTATATGAGTTTGTTTGAGTCGTATTTTAAGACTTGTGTCCTCGGTCAATCAGAACTGAGGACACGAGCTCCCGGCCCTCCTGCCCCTGAGACGGAGGTCATAACTCCTGAATGCTTTCGGGGATGTTTTCTGTGATGTTTATGATCCGCTTTACCGGCTAAATCTCGGTGCACAGGAAAACATAAAGCACCGCCGTTGGAATCGTCTTCATCGTTCCATAAATCTGCCGCATGAAGGGAGGAAAGACTCCCTCAGACAAGAACAGCCTCCACATCTGTAAAATGACCCACACATGTAGCTGCATCCTGTCTTTAGTTCCTCGGTCGTACAGGAAACAACCTCTTGATTCTAAATTGTGTGAACATAAAAAGAAATGTCAAAGTGAGCTGCACGTGAGTCATGTGACTTTTGTTTACAATCTACTGGCTGGTCTCTCCTCGAGGCACGCTGAAGAACAGGAAGCTGCGGTTGTGGCTTCAGACGGAGCACTCAGCAGCGAGACAGCGTGGCTTCAGGCTGAGAACACAGCAGACACGTCGAGAGCAGACGCAGACGTCCAGCGGCCTCCTTTCTCCTCCGCTGAGCAGTCTGTCTGAGTGTCTGACCGCTCAGCGTCGCGTCTCAATGCCGAGAGAGAGAGAGAGAGAGAGAGAGAGAGAGAGAGAGAGAGAGAGAGAGAGAGAGAGAGAGAGACAGAGAGAGAGAGAGAGAGAGAGACACAGAGAGAGAGAGAGAGAGAGAGAGACAGAGAGAGAGAGACACAGAGAGAGAGCGACACAGAGAGAGAGAGAGATGCTGGGCGGCAGACCAGACGAGGAGACGGGGACAAAGTTGAGTCTGAACTCCAGCTCACCCCAAAAAAGAGCCGGGGGGGGCAAGACACACATCACCCAGCACCATGCAGCTGACTGGACTCCTGAGGACACGGGCACACAGCGTCTACAGACCTCTGATTGGTTGTCTGGTGTACACTGGGTCAGCTGAGCAAGTAGCAAAGTGAGACATCCAGCCTTTAAAGAACAGAAAGCTTGTTACGGGTTCATGTTGAAGCCCCAATTAGTTTATAGCTACAATAATTTAATTTATTCTGAATCTCAAATGAACAGATAAAATACAAGCTGTTCTATTTGATTATTTTTATTCAATAAAATATACGTTGTTAAATATTTTTCAAATTATATTAAATGTGACTACATTATTTTATTTTTATTCTTCCAAATGAATGGTATTCATTGTATTTTAAAAAGTATTTATAGTACAAAGAATCTATGGTAAATACTACATAATAATACAAAATATATATATTAGTAAAACCACAAGTCATTTTAATTCTGCTTTAAGAAATGATACATGAACTAATCCAACAGAAATATATTTTATATGGTTTAATTAATTCATTAAAACATAACATTTGAAATTAATTGTTTAAATAATAATAATATATTTATTTCATACATATATTTTAAATAATTCAAACTTTTTGATTATTAAGTAAACAAAATAATAAATCTGAATATTTTTTTAAATATTATTTTCAAAAAACATTGAAACAATTCTAAATAAATAACAATTCCAAAGGATTATATATATTTTTTAGATAAGTAAATAAAAAAAATAAATTATACAATAAACAACACATTTAACAACAAGGTTGAATAACAAACGATCCGCCTCCTCACAGTCTCATGCTGCTCTCACATCGTTTCAGACGAGCCTTGATCACGTCTCGCATTGAGGAAAAATAATAACAAAACAACCCGGTGAGAGATATTCTTGTAATTCCTCTCTGGTTGATGGGAGCTGACAGAACTGGGACTGCAGCTCAAGCGTGAAGAGGCCGCGCAGCTACGAGTCTAAACTCTGCTGCATCTCATTACTCTCACTCTCTGAAACTCTCACGACTGTTTGAGATTCACGCAAAGAGCCGCGCCCGAAACGTTTCCCAGTCCTTGGAGAGGTAAAGACGGAGAGGTAAAGACGGAGAGGTAGAGACGGAGAGGTAAAGACGGAGAGGTAGAGACGGAGAGGTAAAGACGGAGAGGTAGAGACGGAGAGGTAGAGACGGAGAGGTAGAGACGGAGAGGTAACGACGGAGAGGTAGAGACGGAGAGGTAGAGACGGAGAGGTAAAGACGGAGAGGTAGAGACGGAGAGGTAGAGACGGAGAGGTAGAGACGGAGAGGTAACGACGGAGAGGTAGAGACGGAGAGGTAGAGACGGAGAGGTAGAGACGGAGAGGTAACGACGGAGAGGTAGAGACGGAGAGGTAGAGACGGAGAGGTAGAGACGGAGAGGTAGAGACGGAGAGGTAGACACGGAGAGGTAGAGACGGAGAGGTAGAGACGGAGAGGTAGAGACGGAGAGGTAGAGACGGAGAGGTAGAGACGGAGAGGTAGAGACGGAGAGGTAGAGACGGAGAGGTAGAGACGGAGAGGTAGAGACGGAGAGGTAGAGACGGAGCGGTAGAGACGGAGAGGTAGAGACGGAGAGGTAAAGACGGAGAGGAGGATGAACGATGCTGCTGAAGGCCGTGACATCAACATATTCATTGTGACTGCTGAACAGAATAATGTTGTTTCTGCAGATCTGTCCAGCTGACCATTGTTTTCTACACATCTCCGCGTCCTCCACTTTGAACCTGATGCAGTATATGTTTTGAAAATTCATGCAGCAGATGTTCTGGCCTTTGTTGCAGCTTTGTGCTCGGTAGCCTGCTGGGCTGAAACAAGATGGCTGCCGCCCACCTCACTGGTGAGAGAGCATGTTCAACAGCCAGCAGATACGGCTGTGAACTTTAACTGGAGTTCATGCTGATCTATAATTCACACTGCATATTTGCATCAGGAAATTCCTGCAGTTAATAATTGATTCTTGCTACAATATCAGAAATACTTCCATGAAGTGTTGTGAGGTCACGAGGCAGGAATGCCACGGGCCCTTTTGTTTGTTTTACGTAAACAGCCTGAAGCCTGGAGTTATTATTGAACCAATCCACAAGTGATACAAATGTTCCTGTTTTGCGATCGTAGGTGTTGCTGTAGCTTGAAAAAGCCTCAACAATGCTCCATAATCTGTTCCTCTTTCATAGCAACTACTTTACAATAACAGGTTCCGGTTTTTCAGACTGAAGTCACATTGTTGGCTGTTCAAATCCCAAACTATGAGAATGTTCTCGCTGTCTGTTCAGCTTTTATGAAGAGATCTGACTCCTCCACAGATAGGACAGGTCGGGGGAGGAAGTATGGCCGCATTGTGTCTTTGTCTATCGCCAAATGATTTCCAAATCCTCAAGGACGACCGGCTGAGCGAGTGAGTGGATTTGGGATTCGGCAGAGAGCAAGCTGAGATTGCCGAGTTCATTCCCGCCCCGCCGGGGTACATATCGGATAACATTGTCACTTCTGGTTGGAGCTGTAATTTCCTGAAAGACGAGGCGCGATGTGACAGATGGCGCTCATGGTGAAAGAGCTGCCGAGGACGAGGACGAGGACGAGGACATGTTGCACCGCCGTCAAACCAGGGACACGAGGAGGGAGGAAGGGAGGAGGAGGAGGAGGGAGGGAGGAGGGGGCCGGCCGCCACTGCCACTTTCATTCTCGTGCACTTTAGCTGCAGAAACACCGGCTCATCAGACCCCGGGTCAAACACCGGAGTTTAGCATTTGTAAAATCACGTTAGTGCTTCTGTTGAAGCAAGGGCTGTCGTCAGGTCTGTTTCTCCAGATATTTGGCAGAGAAGAAAGTCCTATTCTCTCAACTACTCCTATGAGATCATATATACATGTTGACGTACCTTTTTAATACCATTTTCTGTGCAATATTGGATTTTTTAATTGCATCAATGTGATGACGTTTATTGATTTGTCAGGGATGGAATTAACAGAATTAGACAAAAACAGCCATTTCATCCATAAAGACCATGCAACAAAACATTAATATCACAATATAAAGCTACTTAAACAGTGATTTATTGTGTATCTGTACTTCCCATTGCTAAACCCAACTGGTATCTGGTTCTGTTATTATCTGAAGAGGTTTGGAGATATCTTCTGCAACACAGTGCTGGATGAATATGATTGTATTTGTGCTTACAGTATTTTTACAATGTCTTTCTCAACACGATGTCCCGGTTATTCAGGATAACACACATTATGCAAGACAGAGAAGAACTCTGAATAAACGGTTTTAACTGGAAACAATTCCTACAAGATTCAGAAAGATTGTGGGAAATGTATTTAAAGATATTGAACCTAAAAATATAGGAGTTGGCTTTTAAAAGATCCTGACTTGTGTCATTTTTGACCGTAATCATTCACACAGAGGACACGATGTCAGTGCGACATGCTATGGCTCATAGCATCTATAATAAGACTGACAGATATAAACTGTGAGACAGCAGACGACCATGTTGCTGGGAAATGAAAATTCCTGATGACGGTCACAGCGACTCCATCTTCCCCGTAAAGCCCTCTGCTGCACCGTGGCTCCGCTTCAGCATAAACAGCACCAGAGTACACTTTTAGAAAGCCATTCATTACACAGTGTCACGCTTCCTCTGACATGAAGTCGAAACATGCCACTTCCTCATTCCCGGCATGCTGCAGTGACGGACGCTGAACGGTCATCAAACAGAGGAAGTTTGGCCACGTACAGAGTCTCAGTTTAAAAGTGTGAAACAGCAACTTCTTCTGGTTTCCCTGCAGCTCACAGACTCTTTATAGAATAAACACTTAATATTTATACTTCCACACCACAGTGAGCCGCTCTGTCAAACAACATGAAACAGTGGCTGCCGTTCCAAGGAAGTCACTTCCCCATTTCAGACCCGAACTCATTCAATACCAACAGAAGGATCCGTCTCCTGTAGCTTCCAGTGATATAACTATGAACGTATTCAGCCTCTTCTTACAATGATCGTACTCTAGTATTAAACTGAGTGACCAGACAAATAGAAACAGCGAGTGGTAAATTCTAACTGTGAAACATTTTGTTGCCTCCGACTCTTTGCAGATGACTGAATGTTGTATGTGGTAAATGCAGTAGAAGTAGTTCCGTCAGCCGGCTCACATACAGCGTTGGTATTTGGCTCTAATGGCGGCACCCCGGCCAGATCACCTCCACAAAGATGCTTTGCATTCATGTGATACTCTGAGATAGTTTTCCCCACAAAAGCTGCATTTTAATTGGCAAAGAAATGCATAAATATTGTTCAAACAGCAACGAAGCTTTTCCAAATTCCACTACATCGTGTACAACTTATCCATGTTGAAATCAGTAGGAGCAGAGCTAGCTAGCGTTAGCTGCTAGCAGCCGGTGGGCAGCACAGTCCTGCTTGGCTACGTAACGGAGCTAACAGCTCACGTTAACGGAAGGTGCATTGAGTACGATTACGATGCTTTCAAGCTGTATTCAGTCAATTATTACCCTAAAATGTACTTTTTGGTGAGAAACTTGAGGCGGATCATAAGGTATTTATAATAAATTTGCAAAAAACTGCATGCAAACAATATTCACATGTGCATGTGGACGTACAATGTATTGTTTTGTTTTTAACGTGGTATTAAATTGGGTATCGAGAATCGTGGTATTTCACGGGTTTTGGTTTCGACTACTAAAAGTCACTGGTGTCACTCCAACCAGGAAAAGCCTCAGAAGTCCAAAACAAAGACAATCAAATAATCTTCCTCCACCATAATTCATGTGTACTGCAGTTTCAGACCCACGTCAGATACCGCTGCATGCTGCAAGGCAGTCAACATCTGGCCACCTCTGCTTTTCCTCACAGCGTAACACGGAACACAACCTGCTCCTATCATACCAGCTGTACTTACACATGACACACAGCCGCCTGCACAGCAGGACTTCTCACATCGTCAGCTCATTGTGTCTCTGTTTGGACCAAAGAGTTCTTATTTTTGTTAATAAGATGAATAGAGATTATTTCACCTGCTGAATCTAATTTTAACTTGATTCCAGACTTTACTGGAATAAAGGGTCTTTTTGTTTCCTAGTTCTAAAGCAGGAATCACTCTTATGCTGTCTTATGTTTTTTCTTATTTCAAAGAGAATTTCAGGAGCAGAATCTGACCCCGTTGAGTTGAATTGTCCACTTTGTCCTCTGCGGTAGTGACAGTAGCAGCAGCAGCGATGACTCAACCAGCAGCTGCACCTATTCCCCACCTTCCTCCACACTCGGCTGTATGTGCGCTGCAGCTTCATCTCCGCTGCCGAACCTTAACGAGGCTGATGGTTTAATTAAGACGGATGAACGTGATCCTGTTGATCACATGACTCACTGGAGCATCAACAAAGAGAGGTTCATTTTGTAATATTTGACATCTTGGCACTGAGAGAACCACAAAGGACGACGGACAAAGAGGGGAGCTGCTGAGAGAGCTGGCATGGCTCGCCCTCTCTCTCTCTTTCTGTCTGACAGAAGTATGTGGACGTCGCCCTCAACAGCCCTATAACCTCCTGTCCACATACTTTTGACCAAAGAACTCGCTGCGACGAAGGCTACAAAATGTGCACTTGAAACAAACACAGGACTTTCACCCAGGACACTGCTTGTGTCTCGCTTCAAAGTAAAAGTCAACATTGACTTGTTCTGTCACGTCAGTTGTTCGATGGTCACGTGAGTCATTAGTCGGTCAAGTTAACTATGACCACAATCTTTATTCTAACCCTAACTAAGAAGTGTTGTTGCCTCTACCTAACTGCCTGTGAAGTTTATTTTGAAAAGACACTGTACATGAAATGAGCCGACGTCCAGACAAACAACTCGCTAGTTAGTCGAGGTAACGTCAACCACTATCTTTTCCTTCGTAGATTTGTTGCCTGTGACTAACTTCCTGTGAATACGGGAGTTTATTTTGAAAAGACAAAATACATTTAATGAGCAAATACTGACACGGCGTCCCTGACACGTCCAACACTTTCTCTATGGGTCACAGAGCGTCACAGGGCTGAAGGGCCACTGACCAAGTGATTCTCTCCCCTCAGCACGCTCCATTAGCCCACGAGGGCGACGCTCACAGAGCAGCGGCCCGACACGGTCTGGACCGTTAGACAGTGTATGTGTCAGACAGTATATGTGACAACCAACTCTCTGCCCTCCTCCCTGACACACACACACACACACAGTCATATCTCTGTCCGACACACACACACCTTGAGCAGCCGCCGGCGGCGGTAAATGGATGAGTCACCGTGGTAACCTCTTATCAGGTCGCCGTTTTGTCTCCGTCCAGCAGGATGAACGAGCGCACTGGATTTATGAGAGCCAATCAGCAGCCAGACGGGCAGGACGCGTTACTACAGCTAGCCCGGTGATCGTACAACGCGGCTCAGACGGAGCACGGAGGGCTTTATGACGACGTTTGCGTGCTGTTAGTGAATTGTTCTGTTCGTTACTCTTTATTAGTCTCGGGAGTCTCGTTTGTCTTTAAAAGATCGTAAGTAGAGACAGGAAACATGTGACGGCGGGAGAAGACATGTGACAAGCAAACGCCACATGTCGCACGGCAGCCAATCAGAATGCGTCTTATATTATAATTGTTAAGGACTTTGTTCTTCTGTTTGGAAGAACCAACAGTTATCAGCAAAATACTGGCACATAATGATTAAATGCTGCACTATGATGGGAGTTATGAAACCAGTGCCCGATGAGTATTATTGGTCGGCTACGACAGAGTTAAAAGCTCATTATTGATTATTAAAGGCAGAAAATATGTCCACTGCAATACAATCAAATAAAATGAATCATCGCAGACATACTGTGAACATTTCAGAGTGATTGTTTCGGACAGTGTGACTGTATGAAATCAGATTAGAAGTGTTCTTGTAATAATCAGCTAAATGTACCTAAGTATTAAAAGTACATGAGCTCATGCAGAAAGGCTCCATTTAAACTATGACCAATCTTTATTATCTTTATTCCCGTCTTACCAGTGTAGACCAGCCCACTGATGTGTGATGCAGTAACGTGTACGCAGCATTTCGATGTATTAGTTGGTCACAGAGGGGCACATTTTAAACCCTGAAACAAACGAGACATGAAACTATAAAAATGAATGGTTCTTCAAGTTTATCGTGTGTTTAGTTTGTAAAATGTCCGTCTGCAAAGTAAATGTGTAGAAATAAAGCATCTACTGAAGGAAAGGAAAAGAAGTGAGTCGTGCATTAACTGACAGAAAAGATAAATAAACACATTTATTGCTGTATTTATTTGATGGCGACACAAACAGAGATTCATTTCCACTAAAAGATCAATGTTGAGTTCAGCAGAGAAACAAAAGGTCTCTGTGACCTCAGAGGAGCATCATCACATCCGCAGCACCGATAGGAGCCTTTACATTGACCTGAAATTGACTTGTATTTATTATTAATCAATCTGAATTATGGATAAGTCGTTTAGTCGATAAAAGGACAGAAAATAGTGAACAAATATTCAGTTTTCAAAGATATCAAGGAGAGAAAAGCAGTAAACTGTTTTTTTTGCTTGATAATTGCCTTAAGGATTAATTGATTATCTGATTATAACGTGAATATTAATTTTCTTAACATCAACTAATCGATGAATTGACAAGTTATTTCAGCACTAAACAGCATCACTTTAATCTACTGAGGGATATGTGAGCGTGAAAACAGTCTAATGATACACCATCACCATCACCATCACCGGCTCCATTCACACACACACACACACACACACACACACACACACACACACACACACACAAGCCAATCGACACAAAAAGCAATTTATTTCCATAATCAAGTTATTTTTCCTCAGACCACGAATTAAAAGCCCACCATCCTCCTCCTCCTCCTCCTCCTCTTCCTCTCCATCCTATTGACAGGCAAGGTGGCATCTCTCTCCCATCCACACCCTACTCCCAGTGCGCATGCGTGCCGCGGCAAACAAAGGACCAAGGCTTCCGACCGATGGAGGACGGCTAATAAAGTTTGACTCGATGCAGAAATAAAATCAATCTCCTGCAGCAGCAGTAAGGGAAGCGGAGTGAGAGGGTGAACTTAATGTATGTGCACGCGGAGGTGGGGGGTTATTCAGGTACACCCCCAGTTCTTTACCCTCCCCCCCCCCCCTCCTCATCCCACACACGCTCCCCCATCTCCCTCTTCCATCCTCCATCCTCCACCTTCTTCTTCTTCTTCTTCTTCTTCTCCTCCTCAGTGCAATACAACGGAAATATGAGCTCAATAATTCATGTAAATCGTGACATAATCCGGTTGGAGACGCTGAATGTGTGTGGTCGCGTGCATGTGAGTGAGGCGTGTTGCACGCGGCCGAGCGGTGTCACACCTCCGCACAGACAAAGAGGTGAGGCGAGCAGAGCACCTCTGCTTCTTTCAACTGTAAACGATGAAGAAAATAAACGTGAATTATATAATAATACACAAAGGCAGGGCAATCGATAAACGATAAAGAGCGCGTGAGATGACGTGCACCACGCGCAGTCGAGGCGCGCAATTTTTACCTCAATAAAAGTGAGAAAAAGCAAAAAATGTGTGTGTGAGGGTGAAGCGCGTGTTCCTCCAGACGGTACACACCCCTTTTAAAGCTCGTGCACATTTTTTTCTCGGCTGGAAAAAAGAGAGGATAGAAGAAGAATTTATTTTTTGGAATTGTAAAATGTTCTAATTCAGCTCCTTTAAAAACAATACATCTATTTCCTCTTTTTGTTTTGCGTGGAATCTCGCGGGTCTTTTGTCTCTTGTACTCTGGGCTCCACATGGACGGATGGAAAACAAGACGAAAGGAATGAAAAAAAAAGACAATAAAATATCCAAAAAGCATCCAAAGCGCTTTTCGTTGTTTCAGTGAATGAGAGGCGGAGGAGGAGGCCGACGCGCGGCTCTTACCGTTCTCACCGTGTCCGGACGCTCCCTCTGCTCTCCTCGCAGGGTTCAAGTAGCGGCTGCTGTAATTTCTTTTTGCGGCTTCTCCTGCGCGCCCAGCGGCTTGTGCCTGCTGCACGGTACGGCTCGGCTCGGCGAACCTCCGCCCGCGCGCACGTGCACGCGCGCTTGTTGTGCACGCACGCAAGCACACAGATGCACAATTTGCAATTTTTTTCTCACGTGGAGAGGCTGTTGCACTGAGTGCTTTTTCTTTAAATAGCATCTATTAAAGCGTTATGATGCGAGACGTTTGTGAGACGCTGCTTTTGTTTTGAAACGATATGAATAGCAGCACTGCTTTACGGTAATTGATCACTGTAATATTCCACTAGAGTCTCATCATGTTCTCTCTAACATCCATCACAGCAGCTGTTTCCAAAGAGGAAGTTACACTTCATGTCTCTTAAATCTCTTCTTCCTGCTGGATTGGTGTGATGAGTAAATAATTGCGCACTGGTGGAGAATGTGCATTTTTCCTCTGCGCATGTTTTCGTGTAAATACTGCTCCATCCTCCGTCTCGTTCCTCGTTGGTTGCCTCCGCGCGCCCCCTGCCCTCCGCTGCAGAGACGCGCTGCTTCTGTGGACCAGTCTCAGGGGACTTGTTGAAGAGCTGGACCGACTTGTTGATGCACAAATTAATGCACGTGACACCCCGAAGGCGGAAGGATATTTGATTCAAATGTGTGATCAGAGAAACAAAACGCCATTTGGCCTATAGGTATTTAAACAATAGCATGGAAGCAAAGTTGGGTTTAACCTGAGCAATGCATCATGGTCACTATACATATACTGTATATATATATATATATATATATATATATACAGTATATGTATATATATATATATATACAGTATATATATATACAGTATATATATATATATACAGTATATATGTATATATATATATATATACAGTATATATGTATATATGTGTGTGTATATATGTGTATGTGTGTATATTTCAGCACATAAGGTTTCTTTGGTTCGTCTAATCATTCAAAATCTAATATATTCTAGTTTCTAATGATAGAAAAACAGTAAATCCTCACATTTGAGAGGCTGGAACCAGACAATATTGGCCATACTAATAATAAATAAGTATGCAATGACTTGATTATCTTTAAAAAATATATACGTCCATTGATAAATCAATAATTCGTTGTTTTAGCACTAATAACACTAATAACGGAGTCTTTCTGAATTGGAAGATGTCCTGTGGTGAAACTAATGTAAGATATGATAACAGTGACACGGTCAAAGGTTACTGCTTTATTTTCCACAGCTTCTGAAGTTACTCATTGTTTCACTTTTGAGTCATCACGCAATAAAGTGCTGTTGGACTTGTATGCTTCTCTGCGTTTCTCTGCAGTACTTATATTTAGACACTAGGTGGCAGTGTTTGCCAACAGTTAAGACGTTTCTTGTCCCTTCCCGTGTGTTTGCTTCATGAACCAGCTTATCTTCGTCTTCTTTACAGTACATCTTCATTGCGTTCAGTACTTCGGTCAGTGGCGGCCGCCCCCCCCTTCAGCCACAACAAATAAAATAAATAATAATAAACTATACAAATTGTCAATATTTGTGTTTTTGAAATATGGAATCACCCAGTAATATGTGTAAAATATGATATCTGCGGTAAATATATGCTTTTCCTGCTGTCCTCTCTGCGTGTGCGCGTTTCAGCGGAGTGGAACCTTTAAAGAGGTTCCGTGTAGATGAACAGATAATGAAGGCGTTTCAGAGCGTTTGCATCAATCATAACAGACATGAACATGTTCTGTTTCATTATGACTAAAATGAAAAGTGACAGAAAATATATCCCTGCTTCTGTTATTTTCATTCAAACGTCTTCCTGTGATTTGAGGTAATAAGAAGTCATTTTGTGCACGAATGATTCATTTGTATCTGGACATGTATAAGTCCGTTTGCCTGATAGAGCTGAGGTGCGTGTGATGATGTGAGCCTCCTTCCTGCTCTTGTTTTTCATGTGAAGCTGAATCATCGGGCTGAACGCACTTCTACACCTCTGATGATGGCTCTGAACCGAAGAGTCCGTCGTTGGAAGGTTTTATGGGCGTGCAGACGTGGCCCGAGGTCAGAGACGAAGAAAAAGAAGATTTCAAACATCAGAGCAGAGTTCAAAAGCAGCTTTGAAGCGCTGGGTTGCGGTGATGTGGTGAGGGGACGAGTCACGGCACACAAGCCTCACCATCGCTATCATCGAAGCATTAGCAGAAGAAAGTCCTCTGCATGAACTGCTGCTGCTCATCCAGTGAGCCGGTGTGATGATGGAATATGATTCACAACAAACTGAAGAACAGTTCAGAGTGAGCGTGTTGCTTCAATCACACTCATGTGATTGTTTAGATAAATAGGCCTATTATACGTGGAAATATGTGATTTAATGTCACATGTTTAAGGTGAAACAAGACGACCGTTTGTATGTTGGAGAGAAATAATTAGTAAATTGTAAGGACAAAGTTAAATAAGTGAGGCTATTCATCAGTTGCAGGTGTAAATGACATGACAGCGTTATGACTTCAAAAAAAGAAATTGTCAGTAGCGATTACAAACTATGATATGCTTAATCTACATAAACTATAAAGAAAGTAATAAACTGTTCAATCAAATGAACATTTTTTAACTTTCTTTGGTTTGGCTACACGATGATTGACAGGTCTCTACGTCACTCCTCCTCAGTCCAGATATGCTCACTTCCTGTTCACTGGTTGCAAACAAACAAGATGGCGACGGCCAAAACGCCGAACTCAAGGCTTCAAAACGTCAGTGCACAAACCAACAGGTGGCGTCACAAAGACGAGTCCTCCTCCTCTAATCAGTCCGCGTTGCTCGTACCGACGGCAGCTGTTGGAAACACTAACGTATAGGTGTCTTCATAAAAACGCCTTTCATTGAGTTACAACCAGCAACCACCGACGCGTCCGGCTGAAAGTCACCGGTTAACACGGTCACTCGTTAACCTGTAACATCTGTTGCTCTGGAACGGTCCTGACTCCTCCCTGACGTCTGCAGAACCTGCGTCTGATGTTTGAATATTGATTTTGACGACTGAACGCACAAGGACCAGGCGTTGTGCTGCAGCTGGCGGTTGTAATCCGGTGGTTAAAGCTTGCTAACTCTTCCGGGTAACAAAGCCAACATGAGCAGGTTTATGATGAAACTCACAGACATTCTGCTCCATCAATGGAGAAGAATACGTCTCTTCATGAGGGCTTAATAGTAATAACAGGGCTTGTCTTGTCCTGCCCAGATCGGGAGAGTTTGCCGAGTCACAGATTAGCATGCAGCCTTCAGTAATCACAGGGAGTTGAAGACAAGCTCGGCTGCCAGTAATTATCAGCCTCTCCCGCTCCTCTGTCGGCCTCCATCAGTCTTTGAGGAGACGTTCAGGAGTCCTCGGGGTCCTGGAAGGTTGACCAGGACCCACGGAGGGGGTCTGCACATGATCACTGATGAGCTGGTACTGAGGGTGATCCATAGTTTATAAGCAGCTGCTCTTATGAACATATATTACATCAACACGGTGCCTTTAGTTTGGCGCTGTTGAAGCTCTTCATGGTCAGTGATGAGTTTCTGTCACACTTCATGGTTCACCCCTGTATTCAGGACGCTCTCAGCCTCTTGGTTCAGTTCATTCTGGACCCTTTTAGACCTCCTTTCCCCATTTGATGCATTATTTATTTATAATCGCATGAAGATAAGAAATGTGTTGGCTGAGAATGAGTCCTTCAGCCAGTCTGCACCGCCATGTTTCTACAGGAGCCCAGAACGGACAAACCAAACCGTTTCCCAAGAGTTTTGTGTCCTTGTCAGTCCTCCACTATCTCAGTGTGATGTGCCGGTCGCAGGAAGTCAGTTTTGGCTTCGCCACTGAGACATTTAGCTTGAGTCCAAAAAACAAAAGAAGTGCCGGCTCCGTTATCTCACATCTGGAGGAGGAGGCTGCAGGAAATGTTTGTCTTCCTCATCCTGTTTGGGCTTTACTTTGGAAGTTTGGAGACGCAAAGAATCAAGCAACCAGAGACAACATGGCTCCTGATCCTCCGGAGATCCTCAGACGATCAGTCCGAGGAAACAAGGGAGCGCTGCTCAACATGTGCTGCCACGATGAGCACGCTAGATTGATATATTTGTATTTGCTAAGCTTTCCTAAACTAAAGTAAACTCAACTAAACTAAACTAAACTAAACTAAACTAAACTAAACTAAAGTAAACTCAACTAAACTCAACTCAACTAAACTCAACTAAACTAAACTAAACTAAACTAAACTAAACTCAACTAAACTAAACTAAACTAAACTAAAGTAAACTCAACTCAACTCAACTCAACTAAACTAAAGTAAAGTAAGCTAAAGTAAGCTAAAGTAAAGTAAGCTCAACTAAACTCAACTAAACTAAAGTAAACTCAACTCAACTAAACTAAACTCAACTCAACTCAACTCAACTAAACTAAACTCAACTCAACTCAACTCAACTAAACTAAACTAAAGTCAACTCAACTCAACTAAAGTAAAGTAAGCTAAAGTAAGCTAAACTAAAGTAAACTCAACTAAACTAAACTCAACTCAACTCAACTAAACTAAACTAAAGTAAAGTAAGCTAAAGTAAGCTAAACTAAAGTAAAGTAAGCTAAAGAAAGCTAAACTAAAGTAAAGTAAAGTAAAGCAAGCTCAACTAAACTAAACTAAAGTAAACTCAACTAAACTAAACTCAACTCAACTCAAGTAAAGTAAACTAAAGTAAAGTAAACTGAAGTAAAGTAAACTGAAGTAAAGTAAACTAAAGTAAAGTAAACTGAAGTAAAGTAAACTGAAGTAAAGTAAAGTAAAGTAAACTGAAGTAAAGTAAACTGAAGTAAAGTAAACTGAAGTAAAGTAAAGTAAAGTAAAGTAAACTGAAGTAAAGTAAAGTAATTGAGTGTGTATCATACTCAGAACAGAAAATGCGTTTGCGCTGCAGTGAAGAAGTTGTTGAATCTTTTAGAATCTGCACATTTCACCTCTTGAACTGCACATCATGGACACGTTCGCTGACCATCGTCACATTCATGCTCATCAGCTTCACATTTCTGGATGTTTTTGATGTTCAACTTGGTTTCCAGTTCTCTTTGAAATAGCAGAAAGCTGCTTGTGTTGCGTCATCATCACAGTGATGTCGTCTTTGAGTCAATGCTGCAGCATTTTGAGGTGAAAAATCAGTGGATGTCTTGAAGAGGAGACGAAACTCAGCATCATGTGATGTGATGTGATGTGAACGGGCTGAAACACGCAGAGTTGAACTCACAGCGAAGTGGTTCAGCAGCTCCTCATCACTCAGTCAACACCCGCACGCCCACTCCCCAAAATACACCCAAGAGACGGGAAGGTGGCGCTGCGGCTCACCTCGAGCTCCTTCCTCACACTGGATCCAGACCGACCCGGCTGAGGAGTCCTCCGCGGCTTAAAGAGCGTTGCCCAACCTCTGTCAGCGGTGGAGAGTCAGGGGTTAAGGGTCACGAGGTGACGCTGTCCAAAGACCACATGAAGCCACACAGGGAGGGTGGAAGAGGAGGTGGATGGTCAAACATCATTCTCCTGTACACCCTTACATGTTTCATTCACACTCAGCTTGTGTCTCCTGCTCTTCAACAAGCGGCTGCTGCAGTCACAGGACGGCATCGTGCTTTCAGTGAAACAGTGAATATCTTTATCGGTTATGAAGACAACTGTTCAGAGGGCTGGAATATGTAAGAGCCAGCTCACGCTCTTACTTTGAAAACGATTGCCTTCATAGTAGTTCGTAATGTTAACGATCGAGGGGGCAGCGCCACAGAGTGGACGTAGTCATCGTGACGGCACTCGTCGGTTTGTGGACTGACTTCATGAAGCCTCGAGTTCAGCGTGTGTGACTCTAAATGGACCATCATGTACTAAATGAACATCATGCTGTATTGAAGAAGACTTGAAACTAGAGATTGAGACATAAACTCATGTTTACAATGTTTACTGAGGGAATAAATCAAGAGAGAAGTAGAGTCATTTTCTATAGACTTCTATACAACCAGAGGAGTCGCCCCCTGGTGGCCACTAGAGAGAATGCAGCTTTAAGACATGAAGCGTCGGCTTCAGTCTGCCGAGGCAGCACTCAGGTTTGCTGCTCTCCTGCCAGTCAGCAGCAGGGGGCACAGCATCCCACATGACAGGAAGGACGCCTGGCGGGGCCCCGGGGCCCAAATGAGCCGGGGTCAGGGGTCCTTCAGTGTGCTGAGTAAGTCACGGGGGAACCAGACACACACTCCTGTGTTTGTATAGACTGTGTTATGAAGCTGCAGCTGGAATGTTAATGGTGAACTTGCTCCTCGTGTGAGTACACACACATCACAGGCTTTGTTTAATTCAAATGAAGTCATCAGATCTCAAACAATGAAACGTTTTCAAAACGGTGAGTTCACATTTGAAGTGTCCACCACGAGCTGCATCCTGTTGTGGAGCTGTCGCTCACAACACTTGAGCTCCATCAGTTGTGTGGTTCACTTGTTTCACTCTGTTCTGCTGTAGCGTCTGCAACATGTCTGGCATCTTACAAACACTTCTTCAGATGATGAATCTGCTCTTCAGCAGCTCTTAATACAAACGTGACTCGTTCTCTCCTCTCTGTGCTGAAGGTTCACACTGAGAGGTTTCAATCACACTCATTTACACATTTATTCATAATAATTAATTGTATTTATTAAAATGTCATGTCTGTTACCGTATTATGTGATTCATGGACTGATACAAAATGAAACAAGAATCTTGACCCTGACTTCATTCAATGTTCACATTTCTGTTCTGGAATTGTATGAAAATGAGAACATCTTTAGAAAAAAGACTCTTAATGAAGGAATCAACTTTATATGTTATATATATCAGTTAAAGTAGCTGTTAGGTGTTCAAGTTGAAACATTCTATAATTGATTTAATTCTAGACTGAATCTCTGAGTTTATTTGGTTTCTGTTCTCTTCTACCTGCAGACATCATCTCGTTCAGACAGCAGGAGGAGTCCGAGAGACCGCGGGGCTGCACGAGGAGGAGGAGGAGGAGGAGGGGGAGGAGGGGGAGGGGGAGGGGGAGGAGGTGCTGGGTGGGAGGTGGAGCCTCGGGATTATTGTGCGCCGGTCTGTCTGTCTGTCTGTCTGAGTGAGTGAGTGAGTGAGCGAGTGAGGAGTGAGCGAGTGAGCGTCTCCAAAGTTTGGACCGGTCTCTCGGTTAGTTCTCTGCTGTTGCGCGTTTGCGTGTTGATCAGCAGCGGGACCGGCCCGCGGACTAAAGGGGGGCAGAGGCCGTCCGGCTCCCGGAGGAGCAGAGCCTGAAGTGAGTCCGCTGGAGAAACAAAGAGTGAAGCTCTACTGCCGCTCCGCGCGCACGGACCCGCACACCCGCGGGAGCAAGACCATGGACTGAGAGCTCCTCGGATCTGGGTCCCAGCTCACAACACATGAGTCGGACTGACCGGACAGAATGGATAACTTCTTCACGGAGGTAAGAAGTCTCTCTTCCCCGCGTCAGTCCTGCAGCATGTCGGACACTCTGTGACACTTCACGTCCTCCAGAGCGGGACTCCTCATGACTCCTCATGACTCCTCACGACTCCTCACGACTCCTCATGACTCCTCACGACTCCTCATGACTCCTCATGACTCCTCACGACTCCTCATGACTCCTCACGACTCCTCACGACTCCTCATGACTCCTCACGACTCCTCATGACTCCTCACGACTCCTCACGACTCCTCATAATAAGCTGTAGGATGCTTGTACCTATTAAAACACCTTTCAATCCTCGAAGCATCACAGCGACATATTATAGCGATATATTCATGTTGTAATAAAGATACAAAGAGCATTGTGCAATAAATGAGCATGAAGTCAGAGATGATCTGCAACGTGATAAAAGTCAATGCGGTCACATAAACTCACCACGATGACTTTCTGTTGAAATATCATTCTGGGTTTATGGGAGCAAAGGTGTCATAAAGTCCTTTAAATGAGCCCTGAACTCATCACAGAGTGACACGCACGCGCACACACACACGCACACACACACACACTATAGGTAGACCATCGGAACATGCCGGGGCTGTGCTGGTCGGGCTGGGGGAGGCTGGACTGGGTCCCAGGGGGTTTGTGGTATTTCCGCACCTCTTTTCCAGTTTCCTCCACGAAAGAAAGAAAGAAGGAAAGAAAGAAAGAAGGAAGTGCTGTAAAAGCTATGAATAGAAGTCTGAACCTGGGACCAGCAGAGAGCTCTTATAGACCACATGATGAAGACATGTTTTACTTCCTGTGATCTTCTGTTTCATCTGATTGCTGCTTCAGTGCTGCTGCTTTCTGTTTGATCTGTTCCGTCTCTTGGAGAGACGCAGTTCTTCGTGCTCTCATCACTTGATAAGCGATCTGTTCGTTGTTCGACTGGAATCACTGAACATGTCTGGAGTTCAGGCTCTGCCTTCTTGTCTCTGTCCTTCACACGTCTTGGGCTGTTCGGTTGGACAGAACGAGACATTTGAGGACGTCTAAATGTGGACGAGCGTTTTCACAGTTTTCTGATGTTTTATTCAACAAACAACACATGGATATACGAGAAAACTACTTTTCAAAGTTGTATCTTGAGTTTAACGTTCTCTTATGAACAGACAGAAATCACTATTTCCCACAAAAAGCAGTTGCCTTTGCTTTGACGTGTAAACATGCTGTCATCACATCCACTCCAGCTTGTTACTGGAGTTCTGCTGTTCTGACCGGTGCACCTCGATCAGGAACCCGGTGCGGTCCGTCCGGTTCCTCCTGATGCTCTCTCTGCTCCCTCGTTGTGTAAACCTCCCGCGAGCCGTGACTCACGAGCTAATGAGCGTCGGTTGCGGTCGGTTTACGACATCGGCGCCCTCACCTCTCCGGTGACGGAGCTGCACCTGAGTCATCGTTCCGGAGTTCTCTTTCTATTCAGGGGCTCCAAACCTTCCGGGGGCCAAAGTATCGTTTTTCATGCTCTGGTGTATTTACAGGTTTTGTGCTGTTTTGCTTCCATCGTGTGTCTTCCCTCAATAGTGGAAATGTGCAACAAGTGCACATAAAATAACAATTCCCTGACGTAGATATCTTTTATGTACGTTTGTTCACCTGTAGCTGCAGAAAGTCAGATTTTAAAAGCGGTTCCTCTCCAGGTGTAACGGTTACACAGCTGAAGAGCTCTGCTTCCTGCTTCAAAGATCTCCTGCTTCCTCATTGGCTGCATTTGAAAAGATATCCAGCGAGGCTTATTTAAGGTGGTATGAGGGGGTCAAAGGTAATACGACTCAGTGAGCTCACGGGTGCTGGTGAGAGAGTTCAGGCTGAGTAAAACAAACACTCCCGGGTTTCAGGCTTCTCTCTGCCGCTCACAGCGACTGCTCCACACATCTGGCTGCTGAGCTCCTCCAGAGAGAGAGAGAGAGGAGGAAGGGGAGAAAGAGGGGGGGAGGGGGGGAGAGAAAGAGAGCGAGTATTTGTGAGCGCCAGAAGCAGGCAGGCGTGCACAACAGTCTCAAATGTCGGCCTGCCTGTTTTTGTATCTGCCGGATAATCGCGGCTGAAACAAAGAGCCCAGTCTTTAAGGAAAAGGGCAAATCGACAAGGAGGCAAAGCGGCTTCCAGGAGGTTTGAGCGGAGAGGAATGTGAACTGAAGGAAACCGGAGCGTTTCACATTCACACTGGAGACGCTTACATGAGGTTTACTCCCTTTGTACATGCACACATCTCATCATCTGTGCAAACTCAGACCCACAAAGCATCATGGGTACATGTGGGTGAATGAGTCTGATGTCGTTCTGCCCTCTTGTTGGCAGGAAGGATTGATCCTCATCGGATCATTCTGAGTGCGAGTCGTGCTCAGAGAGTTTTAAAAGTGGAAGAAGTGAGTTTTCTGTCTCGATCTCTGGAGACGGATGTGTTGACATCTCTCAGCAGCAGGTTAGTCGTCTCTGCCGATTGAAAGTCGATTAGGATCCTTATGGTGGAGACATGAATGAATGAATCCATGTGACTAAGCAACAGTCAGAGACGTACTTTATAATATCCAAACAGATGATTGGTGGAGGTGAGGGGAGACGGACGAGTCCAACGGACTGGACTTTCAAGAAAGCCGCCGTTGGTTGGTTTTGTCGCCTAAACCTAAATGTTCGTGGTTCAGTTGCTTAAACTTAACTGAACGTAGTTATTTTAATGTTTCTCCTCAACCCAACTTTAGTCTTTTGGATCCCACAACAATGAAGAGTGGAGGAACGTCTAGAGTGATATTGTGAGAACTGAAGTGAGGAGGCAGGATGAGGCAGGTCACCCTGCAGGCTGCACGTTGATCCTGGGCTGTGGGCGCCTCTGATTGGCCGATACCCATTGTTGTCATATCCAATGAGCGGGCAGCGCTGGATCAGCTGGTGCTTTGAGGCAGCTGCGTGTGTGTGCGTGTGCGTGTGCATGCGTGTGCGTGTGTGTGTGTGTGTTGACAGAGTGGAGTTGGACGGTTTGTTTTTATTTGAACTGTTGGGCGAGGTGTAGGCCTCACCTGTCCACCAATCAGAGCGCTGGCTGGTCTCAGGAGTGGTTCAGTCAGGCTCGAGGAAAAACTGGAACTAAATATGCATAATATGGGAATTTGGGTTTTTAATTCCCTGAAATGCTTCATTTTTAAGAAGACAATAACCACAGCTCATGAAATCATGCTTTCCCACGGTGTGCATGGCTGCATACCATCATGTCATCAGCCGTCAGCTCAGCTCCCTTCAAGTTCCACCAGCTGAAGTTAAATTGTTGTGAATTGTGAATTTGAAAATAGTGACGATCTGATGGTGAAGACCAAGGATTGGTGAAATAAACAAAAGACCAGAATTGCCAACAGCCTTTAGATGTTCTGCTCTGAACTTATTAAATTGACATTTGGATGAAAGAAGTAGCTGACCAGAGATCAGTCTGTTGAGTTAGCAGGTAGCACCAGGTAGCAACAAATTAAAGCTGCGTTCACATAACGAAACACGCATGATCAAATAAAACTTTAAAATATTTAAACTTCTGACGGTTTACCGTTAACGGTGTTCTCTGCCGGCCTTACGTTTACCGTCCTGCTCTCGTCCACTAAAACGATGTCCGTCTTTTACCGTCGTATGTGAATGTGGCGTTAGCGGCGTGAGCGGCGTTAGCGGCTGGTTCTGAACCCTTCTGGCCTGCAGGGCCCGTAGTGGGAATACCTTCCTTCAGAGAGAACGTGTTGCATTTATGTGCGTTTTTAACAGAACATGATCTCTGATGATCAGCAGACATGAGGCGTCCCGGCGGTCTGAGCTCTCCGTGGTGTTAGTAAAGTCACAGTGATGACTTGTGTTCTAGATTCTTTCATGATTCTTATTCTTCCTCTTCTCTCTCAGGCCTCAGGTGTCTGCATCTCTCATTAAAACCATAAAAAGTCAATCGCAGACATTGACCGGATCACCACAGCAGAACATTTAAATGGCTTCATTGTACATTGTAAATACTGGGATTTGGAGCCCCCCCCCCCGGCTTGTTTAGAGCTGAAACCTGACAGCTGTGGAGCCACGAGGCATTTAAACAGCTTGCAGATTTGTCGTTTTGTGCACTGCAGCCGCCCCCCCCCCCCCCCCCCCCGCCCCCCCACACACACACACACACACACTCATTGTCGGACTGCATTCAGCTGAGTTGTTGCTCTGTCTGCAGCTTCTGTACGTTCAGGAGCTTCTTCAGGTCAATAGACGAGCGGCCAATCACAGTCTGAGGAATCTGTCTGAGTAGAAAAACAAACCGCAGATGGGTGAAACACGGGACCTTCACCCAGGAGACCGGCGTTCATGTTCCGTCTGAAACCAAAAGTCAAGTTGACTTATTCAAATTGCGTAGTCTACGTAAGAAGTCACGTCACAACCATATTTCTTTGAACCCGAACCGTGATCTTTTCCTTCCTGAACCTGACCAAAGCAGTTCTGTTGCTTCAACCTTCACGTTGCATTGTTTCCGTGGTAAATAGTTACTTTGCACGCTCTCATTGTCTCGTTGGAGGCGTTTAAACAGCACAACGTCGTTTAACGCCTCGCCGATTACTCAACAGTGTGCAGGTATGTTTAGGACAAACATCACGGGCTTAAGATAAGTACGTAAACTACTTACGGTCATTTCATGCATCTCTCTACGGACCTGACTTTGTGCTCGGGGTTCGTGTCACGTTAAAACATTTATATAAATATGAACAAACATAAACCGTTGACAACGGTTGTGAGAATATTGCCTTTCTTTGTGCTTTTTTACCCGAACCACAGAGTGGACAGATGGTCTGTATTTGGATCCCTGTTACAGTCTCGCTTTCTTGGCTTAAAACTTTAATTTGGTCACGAAACCTTCTTGTCCAGAGCTACACAGAGTTACACAGAGCTACACAGAGCTACACAGAGCTACACAGAGTTACACAGAGCTACACAGAGCTACACAGAGCTACACAGAGCTACACAGAGCTACACAGAGTTACACAGAGTTACACAGAGTTACACAGAGCTACACAGAGCTACACAGAGCTACACAGAGTTACACAGAGCTACACAGAGTTACACAGAGCTACACAGAGCTACACAGAGTTACACAGAGTTACACAGAGCTACACAGAGCTACACAGAGTTACACAGAGCTACACAGAGTTACACAGAGTTACACAGAGCTACACAGAGCTACACAGAGTTACACAGAGCTACACAGAGCTACACAGAGCTACACAGAGCTACACAGAGTTACACAGAGCGAGCTGGTCTCTTATCTCTCGCGTCATTTTGGTGTTTAGTGAAGAAAAGAACCAAACGGCCACACAGCGGCCTGTTGAGTGTTTCTTTACGCCGCTGCTGGAATAACACCTTCTCCAGGAGACACTCTGGACGTGAGCCAGAGTCGCTGCACTGCGTCTCAAACTGGTTCCCCCGCTCAGATCCAGCTGTATATGAAGCGGGGGGGACGGGGGGACTGTGGGAAGTCAAACAAAGCCTCATCTCCAGACAGGAAGACCTCCTCCTGGCTGCGGTGGTGAACGTTTACCAGCAGCCTGGTGCTGAGACCAGAAGTGGGAGGTTGGGCTTCAGGTGGAGGACTCTTGCAGACCTAAAGCATCCGCCCTGCTGCAGTGCCCTCGAGCAACTCAGGACTCTCTTTCAGCAGCTGATCCGTTTCCCATATGAAGGTTCTACTCTTCTGATTAAATTAACAAGTAAACTGTTTGTACTCTGATTTTATGCGTATGGAGTTGTGTTCTTTATATGATCACATTTTCCTAGAATTAGATTTAAAAAGACGCAATATATAGAACTGTAACCCCGGAATCATGATGCATCGCCAGACTTTCACCAGTAAACTGCTCTAGTGTTGTGCACACGCAGACCTCAGGGTCTTTACTCGGGACGCCCCTGAAACTCTGTTCTGAACTGGAACGTTTACAACTTTATTTCTCACAAAATATATATATATATATATATATATATATATATATATAAAAAAACAAGATTATCGATAAGAAACTGAAGTAGAACCGACAGAGTCCTGATGACACCGTCCTTGATCTTTACACAGCACTAGACCTCACATGGCTGACTCTGTTCACAGCACCGTCCTCTATAACCCACAGGAGTAGTTTCCTCCAGATAAGACAGTTCTGACGGCTGCTGCAGGTTCTCGTCTCACTTTGTGGGTTAGTCCTCGTGTATCTGCGTTATTGTGATAAAGAGGTCGTCTGTTCAGACGAAGGCGGATCTCACACATATGTTCTGACTGCAGACGCATCAGTTTTTAGGATTAAGACGGCAGCATCAGCCTTCAAATTGTCTCTTTTTGTTTTAATTTCAGACATTTTTTAAATCCCATTAACCTTTTTTCTTGGGTCGGTGGCTGCAGGGCCCATATTTCAGATTCCAGTGAGATGTGTTTGAGTCTGAGATGCACCGTGACACTGATCCCTCAGAGTCCTGCTGGGTCTCGGTTCCCCCGCGGCTGGAATGGTCAATGAAAACAGGAATGAAGTGTCTGGACCCGGTTTGCTTTATCTTCACTGACGAGGCTGCAGACAGCCGAGTGTTTGGGTCCGCATTGTGTCAGACCTGCTGCAAAACGTGCTGCTGCTCAATCTGTGTGTGTCGGTTTACCTTCATATTAAAGCCATTCACTGTCTTTGAGGTCAAGATTCAGGTCAGTGCTTCTTTCTGGTTTAAAAGCGTTAAGTTTGATTATTTTATTCATATTTTATTTACCTTAATAATATTATTTATTTGGATCCCCACAAAACGGTTGAAAAATGATTAAAAAAAACAACTAAAGTAAAAAATAATCTGCAATTTCAATAAACAGTATAAACACTGTAATCTATGATTCACACAAACCTGAGTGGTACACACACACACACACACACACACACAAACACACACACACACACACACACCTGGCCCACAAACCACTGTAATGATTTATGGAAACACATGCAGGAAGGAAGCTGTTTCCTTCTTCCATTCCTTAGAAGGGCCGGAACCAACTACCTTTACAGGGAAACCGGATCAGAATCAGATTTATTGGCCAAGAACATGTGCACGTACAGGAACTTTAGCATCACTATCTATATATCTACATATAGATATATAGATAAATAAATATGTAGAAATGGCACCAATGACCAGCAGTGATATTTGAATGAAATGCCGATATACAACCAAGTGTTCTGTGAGTTGTAAACAAAACAAATAATGCAGAAATGGCTGCTGAGTGGTTGTACATGGACTGTGTTCAGAGCGTTTGGTCTCACATGTGGGTGTGATGCTGCGTTACTCTCAGAGCTGTTTGGTCACAACCTGTCTGACCCGCTGAGACTGGAGGAGGATCTGTGATGTGAACTAAATCCTGACTGACTCCAGAGGTTTGGTCTCCGACCTCAAACATTTGACTTAGAAAGAGAAGTCGTGGAAAAAGGGCGTTATAATCCCACTACCTCTGCTGAAGTGCTTCTGAGCAAGGCCTTTAACCCTAAATGATCTGTTGCCGACAGCTTAGGACTAAAAAAGTCAACTTTATCTTGAAAACAAAGAGATTTTCACTGTTTAACGTCGTTCTAACATTGAAAGGACATTAAGTATATGAAGGACATCGGTTAATGTCTCTGATACGTCCAGTTGAGTCTCTGATCAGGTCTGTGAGAGCGGTAGCAGGAGATGTTATCTGATCCTAGCCTCTGTGTTGACAGCAGCTTCCTGGAAACCCCCGTCCACACAAACACAGCATTAAAACAACACCAGTGGCGGCTGGGCACAGCCCCGAGAAACCAAACATCCATTTCCAGTAATTAGCTGCTTCTCATGCGATCCTGTTACCTTGTGAGAGTGCAGGTCTCCTCCTCTCAGGACTCCTCGGAGTACTCGTGGTGCATCAGACGGTATTAACTCTGGCTGTTAGGAGACGACGTTGGGTCGTAACGAGCTGATCGACTCTCCGGAGCAGCACGGAGCCAGAGAGGCAATCAGAACGTCTCCATTCTGGAACAGATGTATTCTCCATTAAGAGTTACTGCAGGTTAAATGATCCAAGATGACTTTTGGGATTACATATTTATGTGCTGTTATGTGCTGAGTTGTAGGAGAGAAAGGAAGCAACAAAGCTAGGACTTGGATCGGGGCAAGTTCTGCTGCTTTACTGGAGTATTTGGACTCACTAGTGACTAATGTGGGTAAATGCCACATCACATTATTTCCAAACCAAATGTTTTGCTGTGGTGAGTAAGAAGTGACGATCCTTTGCTTTATCAGTGAGCAGTGGAAGCAATTCAGTCTGATCACAGAAAAGAGATCAAGTTTAAAAAGGAGGAGGAAGAGTCTCTCCCGAACATTGAACGTCTGAATGACCGAAGCAGGACGCTGCTTTGGCCTGCGAGTTGGAGCATCAGTTGAGTAGTGACAGTTTGTGTTGATGTGTAGGCTACATATAACTCTTTGAACTCTTGTAAATGATCCTACTACCCACTGGAATGTAGTCATTGTTGAAGGTCTAGAATGAACTTTGAACCTCAGTCAAGTCTTGGCGGTGCTACGGATCAACATTTCAACATCTAAAACTTATAATATCAACTTATAAGTAACCTAGATGTCAAATCTAGTCCACCTGGACGTCTCCTTATCAATCGTCAAGGCGCTGTTTGTTTACTGCAATACTGAAGACGAAAGACAAACTTTCTTCATCCAAGCAAAATGAAAAGAAAGTCGCCATCTGGCCCGTTGTCGTCCATCTCTGGTCTGAGGACCGTTGGCGGGTAAATAAGCAGTTTGTTTTATGGTTGCTGGCTTAAACTCTGGATGCTTCTCGCTCGACTCAGTTCCAAGTGATTCCTCAACCACAAATTAATCTACCATTTAGCACAAGACCGTCCTCCTCATAGATCCAAGATTCACCTTCTTAAGCTAGAACCGCAGCTTGTTTTCTTGCTTTAAGGAACTGTTCCTCGGCTAATTAGTTCCATTTTCATAAAGAGAATGTCTTGATAGTGTCTTGAGTTTCATTCGTGTCACAATGCCTTCAAACAAGACATAAGAAGGCAGCCATTACTTCTGACCTCTTCCCTTTTCAAACATGTACCACTAATTGCACATATGGAGTTTTAAACACTTTGGGGTCTCCTTTGAATAAACCGGCCCTTCCAGTTCAACACATGCACTGCAGGGTGATTATCTGATTCAACCCTCGCCTCGTAACCGAGTTCTTCAACGGCCAAGCCGCCACAATTATTAAATTGTCTTCGTGAGTGCACTCAGCGACTTGATGCTTTTCCAAAGAAAAAGCCATGAAGTCATTAGAGGAAGTTAAGAGCTCTGCGGGTTGAAGCGTGTCACGGGATCAGGCCTTCCTCACACTGAGCTGAGCCAGCAGCCCGAGCCAGAATAAACAAGGTTATCTCTGCAGTTTAGCGGGTCGAACCGCTTCAAAGAGATCTCATACCTGAAGATCAAGGCTTGTTTCCTAGACTCCGATCTGCCTTGAGATAGAGGTCCTTCACAAATGAATGGCAGAACGTGGAAATGTCGGTCAGTGAGGACCGAACGGGATGAGCGGAGAATCTCATTTTGATTGACTGTAGGACGTGATGTGCTGGATTCTCTCAAAGCAGCTCAACAAAAAGTGAAGGAAAGAGCGTTTCAAATATGTTTATCCGAACATTTACTCGGGACCAACGTTGGTGTCACATGACGTCATGGCATGGGGTCAGACGTTTCTGTGGATCAGTGTTTCCAAGATGGAGAACAGCTAGTACGTGAGCGTTTCTCTGACACAGTACGAGTGGAGAAGCAGCAGAGAGGCTGAGACACGGCTGATGTCAATGAGATAAAATGGTGCTGCATCCTTTCTTTCTTTCTTTCTTTCTTTCTTTCTTTCTTTCTTTCTTTCTTTCGTGCAATTGAATGGCTATTGCTGAAACATGTTGACTATAAAGAGTATTAACATGTGATTTAATCTATTTAAGTTTAAGTGAAATACTTTAAGACCCAACCCTCCTTGCATGCGTCACCACTTCCCTCACCTTTAAACGCTTTCGGGTCAGAGTGAACTGCTGCTTTAACTTGTGCCTCCCACTCTGGTTCTCAGGGGGAAACTGACCCTTTTTTTTTTTTTTTTGTACAACAAGGCGTCTGTTGTTTGTCCCAGACGAAAAGGCAGAAAGGGGAAGACGGTATTTATATTCTGCCCGTTCCCTCCGCTCTGCAAAACCAACGCCAGCCGACCACAGCTGGGCAACACATGGCAGCTCTGGCCTCAGCTGCCAACCCGTAACACACACACACACACACACACACACACACACTGCTTGAGAAAATAGGTCAGGTGGGCTAGCGAGGAGCGTCTGGTCATTCCCTCCCTTTATGGTCCTAACTGGTCTTTAGTTTATGGAAACCTGAGTTCTTCATTGATTCTGAGTTTCTGCAGAACTTCACTTTCTTCCTCTGGATTGAGAAGTTCCTCTTCATGTGATTTGGCTTGTTTGCTTCAGACGGCGGTGGAGACGACTCGCTCTTCACGGTCGGTTTTGGTGACTAATGAGTCACAGCCCGGACGTTTGCTTCATCACAAACTGGTCTCACTGCGAGTTTACTGTGAGTTCTGCTTCTCTGAGACTTTCTGATCACGTTTCAGAGGTTACAACAATTGTTTGAGTTGTCCACACTTTATGAACAAAATAAAGACTCCGCAGTCACACAGCCCAGCATTGATCGTCCTCTGGAACAGGACAATAACGTGGCTTCATTTGATCAGGAGCTGGATCTCCTGTGTTTGTGAGCAGGACTAGACGATGCATAACGACTGGTGATGTTCAGAGTTTGTAGTGAGATAAACACAGAGGTGAAGCAACTAAATAAAATCCATTATTTAAATATCAAAGTCCATAGAGAACACATCCACAGGTGTGTTGATGTCACCTCAAAAAGCTCAAATAGAAAAAGCAAACCACGTTCTCACCTTCAGAACTGAAACTGACCGGTCCCTTTTTAGGTCACGGAGCCCCCCCCCCCCCCCCCTGAAAATGCTTGACAACAAATAGCAGAGAAAACCCCGCTGCCTTTCTCTGTGGAGGTTGCAGTGACGAGAAAACAAGGAAGCTGCCCAGCAAGCATAAGTGAGATTACAGGCTGGGCCCGTGGGCTTCACGGTCGCTTTGTTCCGTAAATCACAAACGGCTTGAAAAGCGCCTCATTCAGAAAACAAAAGGAAGTATTTATGTTTTACTTTTAGTCATTCAGGGTTATTCGACTGCATTCAACAGCTGCGCTCTGTTGGCCTTTAAATAACCACATCACAGCTGGTTCTATCCGCCCTCTCTTTACCTGGATCACTGGTGAGCTTACGTCCTCCTGTAACCTCGGACACATCGGTGTCCCGCGCTAACGGAGATGAGAGTGAAACAAAAATGGCCGCCGCCTGGATGAAACTATTCCACCTGCAAAAAAAAAAAAGGCGGGAAGGCGGTCGACAGTTCAGACAGGAAGAGCGAGTTAGAATTTCTTCCCTTCAAAGCTGTTTGTGTTGAAAGAACTTCCTCAAAGCTCTTTTGAAGACGGCTCATCTCTCTCGCATGCACAGGATAAGCGTGTTGATCTTCTAGTTGGGGGGTTAAAAATGTCTCGGAGCTCACGTTGTTGTTGTTTTTACCCCTTCTGTTGTTCCCTGTGGCCGACTTGAATACGGACCCGTTTCTCTCGGTCGTCTGTTGCCGGGCCAGAGACCGGCCAGGTGCTGGCACTAACCATGACGTGAGGAGCCAATTCAAAGAACACAAAGAGCTCTTTAGTTCAACACAAAGTCAACGTGTGAAAGGTCACAGTGTGCAAAGTGTCTGCGCTGCTCTGGAACCTGTTGCTGCTCTCTGATATGTTCTGGTGAATGCTTTCACTGCACTACAGTGGTTGTAGTAGGACTACGAACCCTCTTCAGAGCTCCTCTGGAGGCCGAAATCATCTTTATGTACAACTGGACAACGCAGAGAAAATCAAACATCACTCTAGTTTTGACCAAATACCTCGATGTCAATGTGAATTACACCACTTTACTGTAAAGCTGCCGTTATAATCAGGAAAAGACACAATATCACGATGTCCAAGAGAAGACATCTCGTCCCAAGTCACGATATCGATGCAACATCAAGATGTTTCCCGGCTTCATCTTTTTTGCATCCCAACGGCTGCAACCAAAACAAATGACACTTCAAATGTGCAACTTATATCTCGGGCCGATGGTGTTGCCGACTCGGCAACTTTCTCGCTAGAGTTTACGACTTTTGGAGCTAACGCTGCTAGCTGCTTTCCTCGGAAAAAACGTTGCACGACTGGATGTTGGATCTTTTTTTTACATCTAGCGTACTATTGCTGGTTTCTCAACATTACCAAACTTATCCTTATTGTCATGTAGTTCAGTTTTACTTTCGTGACGGGACGATCTTGTTGACCAGTCACGACGTATTTGCTTCCTTTTTAAAATGCGTCTGAAGTGGAACACGGCTTTAAAGTTGATGAAAACAGCAGCGTTCTCGTTCTCTGTTGGTAGACTCAAACACTAAAAGCTGCTTTCTGCAGCGAGCTGCACATGCCGGCTGTGTTTTGCAGCTCGTGGGCCGTAGAGCTTGCTAACAAGAAACAGCTACAAACACAAACATCTGTTTTCTCCATCAGCGTCTGCTCATAACTCGCCTCTATCAAGTATTCAGGGGGAGTCGTTGCACCTCCATGTGTTTGGTCCTTGTGACTTGATTCAGTGCACATTGTTTGTTTGACTCTTTCCAGCCTGTAACTTTGCTCCGTACTCTCATATCTATTCACGCGCTCGAAGCCGCCGTTATAACTCAAGTCTGCTCAAGGGAACATCAGAAGTGGTGGCAACGTGTTGCTAAGAGGAGAACTTTCCACATATTTAGGTTCGTTCAGATGTAAAGATTTCCCGCTCAAACAATTCCATGCCCGACACTAAACGTGGATTTCAAAGTTTGTTTTAAGCACTTGAATAGCTAATGAAACTGCCGAGTCATCGGTTCCCAGAACAACACAATGAGAGCTGCTGAATCGTTAACGAGACGCGGTGACAGCGAAACAAATGTTCGCTGTCATCAGGAATTCATAGCGCCGACGAATGAGCGTTTGTGTTTGTTGAATGTTTGCTCACCGACGAGGCCACAGTGTGGAGGAAGGACGCTTTCATGAGGCTCTACAGCTAAAAACATGATGATGATGATGATGATGATGATGATGATGTGGAGTCTGAAGAGTCACTTTCTTCATTGATTTATTTTCTTTGTTTTATTCCGGTGCAACTTATCCAACGGTTTCCTTTATCTTTAACGAAACGTTTTCGTGTCTATTTCTGCTCTTTACATTCGGTTTTTTCAAAATAAACTTCCGTCTTCACAGGAAACAACTCATTTAGGGTTTAGCCAACGAAACTACTGAGTTAGGTTTAGAAAATAAAGTTGTTTGTGTTAAAATGACTACGGAAGCCACACAGACCCCTGAGAAGGGGCGTGTCTGGTGGTGTGACCTCACTCTGACCTCACAAATGCGGCGAGCATCAATCACGCTTTAGACTCTTTAAACACTTAATTGAAGGTGTCAAACTGCTCTTATTCATCTCAAAATGTAAACTCTAAATATTAAAACAGGAGACAAATTAAATTTTGTTTTAATTTTAATTTAATTTAATAATAATTTAATAATAATTTTATTTAATAATTAATTTAAATTTAATTTGTTTTAATTTAATTTAATTTTTGGTTTTAATATTCAATTATTTCATCTGTCATTTAATGATAATTCATATTTTTCTATTCTTTTGAATAATAGCTTTTTCAAACGTATAAATGCATGACTTTATTATATTTAAAACATTGTAAGACAAACGTCATATTATAAAACCTGAATAAATGAATATAATATCTGTAACTTTTGAATGTGTTATTCATCTCTTGACATTTAGGAGCCGGGTCTTGTGACGTTGCCCTTTCTTCAGAAGATGAGGTTGCTGCTGATAATATTAATAATGTAAATAGAAGTCCTGAGTGACAGCTGGTTGGAATGTGACTGAAGGGAACCGTTGATCACGACCTCGTACAAGTTGCAGCGTGTTTTGAACTGATGACACGGACAGATGTCTTTATCGTGATTGATATTAGTCAACAGCATTAATCAACCCTCGACCTCGACCCCACGTCGAGGTCCGCCGGTGGAGGCTCAGTGAAACCTCACACCCTGCCGAGTCAGCAGGATTTCACCAGCGAATCCTCCAGAATCATCCAGAAAGACTTGAATCAGACACGTTCAGACACATAGAAGGCCACGAGCGACTTCCTGTGATTGAGCAATTATATTTATGAGGAAAGAAAGAGGTGGGTGTTCAGCATATTACTGCATTAATCAAAGGTGGGCGTGAGCTGCGTGTCAACACGTGGTGTGAGTTTGTGTCCGTGGGAGAAAACTATCTGGATGAGAAAGTGAAGGTTCCAGCATGATGATGACACCGCTGGGCCGACAGAGCACAGAACTCCACGTTACACTCGAGGGGTCGGCGGGGACACAAACGGCCGATGTGCTGCTCGTCAGCTGCTAATGAAGACTAAAGTCATCTCGACTGGTGGAATACAGAAAGCTCACGAATCTGCAGATGACACAAGACATTTCTACCGATTTGCAAATAGTTTGAACTCAATCTAACGAACTGAAACTGGAGAAAGGCATTATTTAGACTGTGCAGGTCTAACAATTCAGACCTCAGCCTGGTGTCTGTTTCCTTCTCCTCCCACATCAGCTGATTGCAGCTGATCGAGCGGTTTGATTCTACTGGCCCGACTTGTTGAAAGCTAAACGGTGAACTGGAGGTTGGTGTTTGCTGCCGGACAGCCTCTCTGCTGCAGCACAGCTTTCTGTCGGCCTTCCAGCTGAGTGTGCTGAGCCTTTAGTCTGTTCTTTCTTCCCCTGGCGGTTTGATTGTTGTCCAACTAAATAAGAAGTCTCTCCCGAGTCAGCTGCAAACTCATGGTCCCGCCCTACAGCTGCTCTCCAGATCCACAGCTACATGCCTTTTAATTATCCACAAAGCAGCTGAGGAGGACACCAGAGCTTCATCTCCCCACAACTTCACGCCTGTGAAGTCTTGACAACGCAGCGTGGGAAAGTGTCGTCCTTGCACTTGTTCGCGGCTGAGAGGAGTTTCATATGAAAGACGTGTCTTTGTATTCTGGTTCATTTGGCTCTTTAACTGAGTCACCTGGTGGACTCCTCTTCATCACGCTGTGCTGACCATCGGCTGCTTCCTGTGCAGCCGCCAGTCATCCTCTCTGCTCCCGCCCACTCTCTGACACCGGAGTGTGCCGAGAGGCGTCACCTTTGACCCCCCCCCCCCTCCTGACGATTGCTTCGTGAATAATTCAAACCGAGCAGGTGTTCTGTGTTGTTGAGTGGGTTGTGAGTTGGTGTTTAATTAATAAGCCGGTGTTCTAATATTTCTTCACTTCCACTTCGTAGACTAAGTTCACATTTTGCTCCTGTCTTCTGTTTTGCTGCTTGCTTTAGTTGACGTGTATGTTTGGATAAGCACAGCAGCAGCAACGCTCAAGCAACTCAAAGCACAGGAAGCTTTGAAATTTGAAAATAACCTTAAAATATTGCAAAAAAACGTTTGTACGCGAGGCTGGGTTGGAACAAAGCATTCATTTGCAGTTCTCTTTTGCTGATCTTCTCAAAGTTGTGTTAAGAGTTGCGATACATTTGGATGGACACCTGGCTGCAGGTGACAGGTGGCTAAGTGGAGAGCAGGGCCGTCCTTCAATCAGAGGGTCGGCGGTTCGATCCCCAGCTCCGGCTCCGCTCGTCGCATGTCGACGTGTCCTTGAGCAAGACACTTAACCCCCAATGTGCTCCCGTAGCTGTGCCTCAGTGTAGAAATGTGATAGAATCTGAATTGTAAGTGACTGTAATGTAATGTATTGACTGGTAGTGTGGTGCTGTAGAGCTGCTAAGCCTCAGAGATGGTCGATGTGGATTATTGTGTCTTTGATAGAAAAGATCCAGAAGTTTCCAAAACAGGAAGATGTACACTGTCTGACTTCCTGTTTCCATGCTAGCAGCATATCCTGTGCGATATGTCCTCATCGAGTGGCTGGATGGGCAGATTTTGTCAAGACGTTTGTGGTTCTCAGACTTTTCCTCTAGCGCCACTATGAGATCCACCTTTCTGGCTTTCAATGGAATATCTCAGGAAATATGACATTTGGTCGAGACATTCATGGTCCCCTCAGGATGAACTGCACAACTTCAGTGATTGTGTCACTTCTCATCTCGTGCCATCATCACATCATTCTAAGTTGTCCGATACTTTGGTTTGTGATCAGATACTTTTTAAAACGAATGACATTATCAGTTAATTAGCGACTGTTAGCATGCTAACTAGCTAAACTAACATGGTGAACATTGTATCTGGTGAAGGTTGGCACGTTGGCATTGCGAGCATGTTAGCGTTAGCATTAGTTCAAAGTGTGCCTCACAGAGCCACGAGCACGACTGTTTCTTAGTCTTCTTTATGAGTCAAAGTTAAACACTCAAATGCACCAATTGATTATTTTCTGCTTTGGTCAAACGAACGAACAGAAGTAGGAAGAAATTCCTGAATCCAGTTCAACTGAAACTGCTCCAAATGTAGTGAAATCATCTCAAGCGTTGCCGTGTTCACCTCAGCGTTTCTCTCCAGAGAGATTCATCCGAGTCGCCCCATGGCACCACGGTGATGCCGTATGTGTTCAAAACCATTAGGTCCCGGCTGACCTAATGGCTGAAAGCGAAGCTACCGGAGCCTCTTGGCAGACGGCCTTCGTCAGCTCTCGATGTCTGTCCAGATCTTCACTTTGTCTCCTGCAGGCTCTTCTGCAGAACCGTCTGCATCCAGTTTGGGGGACGAACAGAGTAAGAACCTGACTGTGATCTGCAGTGTGTGGAAGCTGCAGGTTGTAACAGATGAAGCTTTCTTATGGATTCCACACGGTGGATCTGTCCTCACCGCTCTCACATCTGTTCCTCATTTCCGCTGACGCGCGTGGTTTCGGTTCGACCGTTTGGATGGAATCGGGCGGCGAACGCAGAAACTCGAGCTATTAGCTAAATATTTAAAGAGTTTTTGAGGAGAGACATTCGGTTTCACTGCGACTTCTTATTTGACTTGCAGGTTTCCTGCCGTAGTGGGTCAGCTGCTCTCATGCAGTAAGAGTAGTCCAAACACACAGTCGCCCCCCTCGCTCCTCAACCAGATGCGAGTCTTCTTTGGACCGTGAACAGACAACCCCACCGGGCTCACATGTGGTGGTTCAATCCACTCTGGCTGAGGATGAGCAGTTCAGTCACACTTCAAGTCCAGGAACAGACCATTTATAGGGACTGGTGATAAAGTTAGACTCAAAGAATCCAACAAGGATCCTGCTGAGAGGACGAAGAAGAAAACTACAAATCAAAAGCTAAACACTCCAGGCCGTTTCACACCAAGTCCCGACTTTTAATCTGAAACTGCGAATAAATACGACCCGACACCGACTCCACAACATTCAGTCATTTTTGGAACAGGGCAGATTTTCAGTTGTTTTTTTAGATATAATGAACACTTTCACACAGAATGCAAATATTGTGTTTTTTCTGTGCTTTCACGCCGCAAATAAAGGCGTCAACCAATCGTGTTGAGGTGCAAATGCATCCATGAAACAACAACACGGAGGCTCAGCAGTCTGAACCAAGACGCCAAACTTTATTTCTTCTTTCACAAAAGCAGCTCAGACCAGATCCACTCCGTCCGTTCCTACCTTTCACAATAAAAGCCCCAGACGTGTAATATTCGTTCCGTCCACAGTGTGTAGAGGCCTAATAGTGACGAGGATGGAAAATGATGATGTTAAACATCTGAAAATAAGCTGAATATGAACACAAATAACCACAATGTCATGTGACAGCAATGTGCCATGAAGCTCAGGTTACTGGTCATTGATCACACTTTGTTTGTCTGTAATATGGAATGTGTGCAATAGTTCTAATAATAAGCAGCTTCTTTCAGATTGTTGCAGCCCATAAAATAAAAAATGTATCGACAACATTAAAGAAAACTCCAGTCAGCGACTTCTCAGAGCGTCTGATTGGCTGTTGGGAACGAGTCCGTGTGTGTTTAATGGCTGTAGCTCTACATGTCACGTGATGACAATTAGTCACCGATCATCCACAATACTGTGTGTGTGTGTGAGTGAGTGAGTGAGTGAGTGAGTGTGTGTGTGTGTGTGTGCAGACGAACTGTTGTGTGTCTTTGTATGTTGGTGTGAGTGAGATGAACACAGTCCTCCTTCCTCCATCATCATCATCCTCAGTCGCTTCAGAAACGGCCTCTGCAACCGACCGACCACTGGCTTCCTTTCTCCCACAATGCAATGAGTCTTAATCCTCACAAAGCCGTGTAAACGCTGACGAAGGCGTTTACAGTTTCAACCCGAACACTGTGAGAGCGTCGGCATCGATCCAGACCTGCAGCATGTTTTGATAAATCCTTTCTCTGGATTATGAATAGAAAGAAACCCAGGTCTGAATGTTCAGAGGGAGCCTTCTGTCGGCCGGATGTGGCCTCGCACATGGTTTCATTTAACCGCGTACAAGCCAACAGCGCTGCTTTGCATTCATTTCCCCATCAGAAAAGTCGGAATTTGTCTTTTTCTGTGGCCACTTCCCAGCGGAGGGGCAGTCGTCGGGCTGTGATTGGCTCCGTTGTTCTGCTGCCGCATGAAGGAGGTGCAGAGAGGAGGCACGATGGCTCCTGGTGTGCTGAGTCGTTCTCTCCCCTCGGTTTCAGGGCTGGTTTTGCCCCCTTTGTGATTTCCAATGCTCACGTTGTCTTCAGGCTCACATATTCATTTGGTTGTCTGGGACGATTTGTCTTCGTCTTCGTGGGAACTCGGATGAATGTTTTGTTCATATTTAAAAGCCAACACCAGTATAGCTCTCAGCTAAATATGTAGTGTGGTTTACATTACTGCTGACTAGACGTTAAATTGTGCGATATGTTTTGGGATTTTCTTCATCCCCATCTCTGGTTTCGTGTTCTGAGAGGCTCGGCAGTCTTTCACGTTTTTAATTGTTAAAGCATCTGTTTGTTTATTCTTTGTTTTCTGTATTTGTTCACCAGTTTAGTTTCATCGATGCCAACCTGCACTGGTGTGTTGTTGGAAGTGTTGTGCTTGAATGCAGCGTGACGCAACTTTTAAAAATGTCCCTCGATCACAACTTCAGTGCCACACAACGACGCAGAAAACATAAAGTTGAAGCTTGAAGCATTATTTCAGTCTCGATCTGTTTATTCTCTCCGGCGGCCCCTGAGGCGATCGGCGGTAATTACAGACGTGGTTTTGTATTTCACTTCCCAGAGAGCCAGACGGTGTGACGTCTGTTAGTCGTCGCTCTGTTCTTCGTTTGTTCGGCGGTGGTAACCGTCAACGGCAGCAGAGACCGGAGAGGAAACAGCAGGCTGCTAGTCACTAAACATGCTACGCTGCTGATTCTTCCTAATAACAGACATTCAATAAGCCAAAACTCAACCAGATGCACATTTATTCAAATGAAAGCCTTCGAGATTAATACTTTAAGTCTATGCAAGTCACCATGGTAGTTACGTGAATGTTTGTAGTGAATAATCTAACGTGCAAAGTCTTCTTTATGAAATGTTTTATGAGGATAAGATGATAAATCTGTTTTATTATGTATTTATTATGAATCTGACTCTATAATACCAGATTAATATATACAGACATGTATGATCTAATCTCCCTCTGGTACTCGATAGATGCTGAATTTGCACAAACGGCAGCAAAATGGGATTTGTTTTACAAAAAGCAGCCTCAGTTCAGATTTAAGTTTGATGAAATGTCATGTGTGATGAACTCCAGGCTTCAGGGTGGAATAATATGTGGCACTGCTCCCTGAGCTGGGTGGTTAAGTGGTATGTAACATTTAATTAAAGGGTCTTAAGGTCTGGAAATGCAATAAGGGGAGCTAAAGGGAAGGCAGCAGTTACTGTGGCGGATGATGTGGATGCTATAGATCCAGCCGCCAACGTCACTTACTCAAACGGTTCCAAGAGTTTTTTTGCATGTTGAGACTTGCAGAGAAGATGTACTATGTTTTACTGAGAGCAGCTCCCCCCCCCGAGCAAAACTGGATAATGCAAAAACAAATGTACGTCAGGCTCAAAAGCAGTTTCTTAACTCGGTTTAGGAATGTGGTCTTCAGTCTTAAAGTGGATTAAAGAAGAATTTGGCTCCAAAAGATACGACAGAGATAAAAGCAGAAAAGAGCCGATTGAACATTAAAGCGAGATACACGATGAAGGAAATCGGGTTCCATATGTTCTCAACCAACATAATGAGAACAGACTGAACCGTTAAACTACTGAATATGTTCTCGGCTGACCGGGCAGTGGCATCGGTCAGTTAGTTGGTTCAAAGCATCAGGACTACACTTAGCCAAGCCATTGTGTACAGACATGCACGAGGCCAAACCACAAGAAACGCTGAATGTCGTCGTTTCTGAGCCAAGAATACATTTCATGAATACATTTCATGAATACATTTCATGAATTCATTTCATGAATACATTTCATAAATACATTTCATGAATACATTTCATGAATACATTTCATAAATACATTTCATGAATACATTTCATGAATACATTTCATGAATACATTTCATGAATTCATTTCATAAATACATTTCATGAATTCATTTCATGAATACATTTCATGAATACATTTCATGAATACATTTCATGAATTCATTTCATAAATACATTTCATGAATTCATTTCATAAATACATTTCATGAATACATTTCATGAATTCATTTCATGAATTCATTTCATGAATACATTTCATGAATACATTTCATGAATACATTTCATGAATTCATTTCATGAATACATTTCATGAATACATTTCATGAATACATTTCATGAATTCATTTCATAAATACATTTCATGAATTCATTTCATAAATACATTTCATGAATTCATTTCATAAATACATTTCATGAATACATTTCATGAATTCATTTCATGAATTCATTTCATGAATACATTTCATGAATTCATTTCATGAATACATTTCATGAATTCATTTCATAAATACATTTCATGAATACATTTCATGAATACATTTCATGAATACATTTCATGAATTCATTTCATGAATTCATTTCATGAATACATTTCATGAATTCATTTCATAAATACATTTCATGAATACATTTCATGAATACATTTCATAAATACATTTCATGAATACATTTCATGAATTCATTTCATAAATACATTTCATGAATACATTTCATGAATTCATTTCATGAATTCATTTCATAAATACATTTCATGAATACATTTCATGAATACATTTCATAAATACATTTCATAAATACATTTCATAAATACATTTCATAAATACATTTCATGAATACATTTCATAAATACATTTCATGAATACATTTCATGAATACATTTCATAAATACATTTCATGAATACATTTCATGAATTCATTTCATAAATACATTTCATGAATACATTTCATGAATACATTTCATAAATACATTTCATGAATACATTTCATGAATGCATTTCATGAATGCATTTCATAAATACATTTCATGAATACATTTCATGAATTCATTTCATAAATACATTTCATGAATACATTTCATGAATACATTTCATGAATACATTTCATAAATACATTTCATGAATACATTTCATGAATACATTTCATAAATACATTTCATGAATACATTTCATGAATTCATTTCATGAATACATTTCATGAATTCATTTCATGAATACATTTCATGAATACATTTCATAAATACATTTCATGAATTCATTTCATAAATACATTTCATGAATACATTTCATGAATTCATTTCATGAATTCATTTCATGAATACATTTCATGAATACATTTCATGAATACATTTCATGAATACATTTCATGAATTCATTTCATGAATACATTTCATGAATACATTTCATGAATACATTTCATGAATTCATTTCATAAATACATTTCATGAATTCATTTCATAAATACATTTCATGAATTCATTTCATAAATACATTTCATGAATACATTTCATGAATTCATTTCATGAATTCATTTCATGAATACATTTCATGAATTCATTTCATAAATACATTTCATGAATACATTTCATGAATACATTTCATAAATACATTTCATGAATACATTTCATGAATGCATTTCATGAATGCATTTCATAAATACATTTCATGAATACATTTCATGAATACATTTCATGAATACATTTCATGAATTCATTTCATAAATACATTTCATGAATACATTTCATGAATACATTTCATGAATACATTTCATAAATACATTTCATGAATTCATTTCATAAATACATTTCATGAATTCATTTCATGAATTCATTTCATGAATACATTTCATAAATACATTTCATGAATTCATTTCATAAATACATTTCATGAATGCATTTCATAAATACATTTCATGAATACATTTCATGAATACATTTCATGAATACATTTCATAAATACATTTCATGAATTCATTTCATAAATACATTTCATGAATACATTTCATGAATACATTTCATGAATACATTTCATGAATTCATTTCATAAATACATTTCATGAATACATTTCATGAATACATTTCATGAATACATTTCATGAATTCATTTCATGAATACATTTCATGAATACATTTCATGAATACATTTCATGAATACATTTCATGAATACATTTCATCAATTCATTTCATAAATACATTTCATGAATACATTTCATGAATACATTTCATGAATACATTTCATGAATTCATTTCATGAATACATTTCATGAATACATTTCATGAATTCATTTCATGAATACATTTCATGAATACATTTCATGAATTCATTTCATGAATACATTTCATAAATACATTTCATGAATACATTTCATGAATACATTTCATGAATACATTTCATGAATGCATTTCATAAATACATTTCATAAATACATTTCATGAATACATTTCATGAATACATTTCATGAATACATTTCATGAATACATTTCATGAATACATTTCATAAATACATTTCATGAATACATTTCATGAATACATTTCATGAATACATTTCATGAATACATTTCATGAATACATTTCATAAATACATTTCATAAATACATTTCATAAATACATTTCATGAATACATTTCATGAATACATTTCATGAATACATTTCATGAATGCATTTCATAAATACATTTCATGAATACATTTCATGAATACATTTCATGAATACATTTCATGAATGCATTTCATAAATACATTTCATGAATACATTTCATGAATACATTTCATGAATACATTTCATAAATACATTTCATGAATTCATTTCATAAATACATTTCATGAATACATTTCATTTCATTTGTCAGCCTTGTGTCACTTGCAGGAACACACAAAGCCGCGTGGTTAACGTTGGTGAGGTTTGGTCCAGAGAACTACATGGTTAAGGTTAGAAAAACCATCATAGTTTGTGTTGAAACAATAAGATATCAACTGGTGTAAATCAATAACAACGGCCCTGAGCAGGATGTCTTACATAACATTACAAACAAAAAGTAAATATATACGTTTCGGTTCACACGGGACACAAACATCGTCTCCTGGGTGAAAGTGTTTGTTAAATTAATAATGTGACAATATAACGTAACAACGTAATTAACGTAAATAAATAAATAACCGTCCTTAACAGACTTTCTTACGTAACTTTACATAAAAAGCAAAAACTCAACGTTGACTTTTGGTTTCACTCTGGACACAAACATCGTCTCCTGGGTGAAAGTCCCGTGTTTGTTTGACTCTGTCAACAGCGTGAGTGAGAAAGACCTGCATCTGTATTTGCAGGTAACTGGTTTCACACTGTGTGTGTGTGTGTGTGCGTGCGTGCGTGTGTGTGTGTGAGTCATTGTGAGGCTTTCCCAGACTTTTCCAAAAGTCAATACAGCAACCTAATCAGTTCCCACAATCCCCTGCTCTCACTCCATGTCCAGTCATTCAAACCTGAATAACCTCTGCTGCTGGACTCGAGTTGATTGGTTCTCCTCAAAGGTTCTGCGAGTTGATTGGTCCGTGCCGCATGCTTGCAAAGGTCAGTTTGCGCTGGCAGACGTCCTCCTGTCTGCGTTTCCCAGACACTGTGTGTGCATTGTCTCTATTGTGCTGTCACTCACTGTCATCACAGGGGAGCAGGCTGAACACTTTCTGTTCCTTCACATTCTTTTTAAACGATTGGATGTCAGATGTGTCCTGCAGCAGCTGAAACAGGTGAAAGGCAGAACGGAGACGATTTTAAAGCCAAACATTTCCTTTAGAGGGTAAAACTTCCACTGTCGTCATCATGTGAAAGAGGAAAGCCTTCAGACTAATTACCAAAATGTGCTTTTGAAAATAAAAACCTGAAAGAATCCCCACGACCAGAGTCCTTCATCTGCAGCTTCATTTTGAAATCTGTTTGTCTGGCAAACAAATAAAAAGCTGGAATGGTAAACGTGAAGAATGACGGTTGATCGCTCTAAGCTCAGTCATAAAAAGCCGCTCCCTCGAGAAGTTAATAATTGATCCGTCCAATCAGCCGTGCTTATCGCCCCACAGAGCTGAGACTGCGTCTGACTGCGTTACGCTCCACTGTTAGTGGCCGACGGGGGCGACCGTGGCACTGGGTTAAGAGGTCGTCTGGGAACCGGAAGGTTCACGGTTCGGTCCCCGACTGGGACGTGTCACGTGTCGAAGTGTACCTGAGCAACACACTGAACCCCTGACGGCTCCCTGGGCACCTGTCATTGGCAGCCCACTGCTCGCTATATACAGGGATGGGTCAAATGCAGAGAGAGACACATTAAAAGAATAGTATACATTCTGTTCTAGTGGGCCTCCAACGACGGGATGCAGGACAGGTAGCATGAAGGCTGCTGCTCTGGTCATAGTCGAGGCTCAGTCAGCTGACGGTGACATTAAGCATGTTACTGTACGTGGTGTAGCGGCTGGACACTGACTGACTCTCAGACGTGTTATCCAGCGATGGAGACGGAATGATTCCTCTTTGATAGCTGAATGTTCTTTGAAGAGGTTTCAAGGACTCAAAGAGAACCACCGAGCACACCTGCACTCACACAGTGGAGATCCCCCCCCCCCCCCCCCCCAGATAAACACGGCGTGACGCGCCGCCTCTGATCCGTTGTTCACCTTTGAAACTGGTGATTTTAAAAGTGCTGCTTTCAGGAGCAGCATGTTTCTTTTACTGCCGTTAACACGAGCGTCTCGTCTCGTCGGCAGCATGTGGGCCGTGTGCAAACAAGAGGCAGGTCATCTGTTCCACTCGGTCGACGGGGGGGGGGGGGGCTTTAACCTACAGAGGACGTGATTGGTGGAGCCTTTACACAATCTGACAGCATCGATTGTTACATTACATGGTAGAGTGACAGCTATAGCTGGATAGCACTGATACTGGACAATATTGAGTTCCAAACCCAGTTTCAAACCGGGAACTAGTTGATCAACGAAGAAGTGAATCTGACCAGACTTTTGAAACCAGCTTTGGGAACTGGATTTGGTGTTTGAGGCTCGACAGAAGAAGAAGAGATCTGTAGAGCAAACAACTCAAGCAGCAGCTTAGGATGTCTTGCACCTCAAGTGTATTGTGATGCGTGACGAGCTTCTCTGGAGCAGAACGGTGATGAACAGCAGCGCTGCAGACGCTGACGGAGGACTGCAGCTTGGTGCTGCTGTGCTGCTGTGGGGCAGAGTTCATGGTGTTCACACACTCGTTGGGAAACGACTGGACTTCTGCCCGCCTCGTTTACCGCCTCGGAGTATTCCGCGTGGTTTCTCTGTAAACGTCTGCTCGCTGTCCTCACGTCTGAGGAATAAACACAGACTGCAGCAAACAGTGGCAGCTGTGCATCACCTCTCCGAGAACATGCCGGCAGTTGTGTTGAGTCACAGTGTTCAGGGAGAGGCGGGGGCCGCCAGGCTCTCCCTGAAGGCTCTGATAGGATAGAGCAAGGCTGTGGTCGAACACAGGACTCTGTTTGTTACGGGAGAGGAAGAGGAATCTCTGACCAGACAGCTGCTCATTTCCAACCCCGACGGCGTCCGAACGCTCTCCCAGCACCGCAGATCCCCCCCCCCCTCTCCCCCACTCTCCTCCCCTCCCCCTCTCCCCCCTCTCCTCCCCTCTCCCCCCTCTCTCCCCTCTCCTCCCCCTCTCCCCCACTCTCCCCCCCTCTCCCCCACTCTCCTCCCCTCTCCTCCCCCTCTCCCCCCCCTCTCCCCCCCTGTCCCCCCCTCTCCTCCCCCCTCTCCCCCCCTGTCCCCCCCTCTCCTCCCCTCTCCCCCACTATCCCCCCTCTCCTCCCCTCTCCCCCCCTCTCCCCCACTCTCCTCCCCTCTCCTCCCCCTCTCCTCTCCTCCCCTCTCCCCCACTATCCCCCCTCTCCTCCCCTCTCCCCCCCTCTCCCCCACTCTCCTCCCCTCTCCTCCCCCTCTCCTCTCCTCCCCTGTCCCCCCCTCTCCTCCCCTCTCCTCTCCTCCCCTGCCCCCCCTCTCCTCCCCTCTCCTCCCCTCTCCTCTCCTCCCCTCTCCTCCCCTGTCCCCCCCTCCCCTCTCCTCTCCTCCCCTGTCCCCCCATCTCCTCCCCTCTCCTCTCCTCCCCTCTCCTCCCCTGTCCCCCCCTCTCCTCTCCTCCCCTCTCCCCTGTCCTCCCACTCTCCTCCCCTCTCCTCCCCTCTCCCCCACTCTCCTCCCCTCTCCTCCCCCTCTCCTCCCCTGTCCTCCCCCTCTCCCCCCTCTCCCCCCCTCTCCCCCACTCTCCCCCCCTCTCCTCCCCTGTCCTCCCCCTCTCCCCCCCTCTCCTCCCCTCTCCCCCACTCTCCTCCCCTCTCCTCTCCTCCCCTGCCCCCCCCTGTCCCCCCCCCCCCCCCTCTCCTCCCCTCCAGGGTCCCGCAGAGAGAGCATTAGCCACACATGTCGAGGTTAGGGAGGGAACCTCCAGCAGGAGAAGGGTCGCTGCCTCGGTTTTACCCCGGAGCTTTCAGGGCGGGAGGTCGGTGTCGGTGTTTGGGTTTCTGGCCGGCAGGAGGTGTCGGGATGGAGAGAGAGGCCAGAGAGCGGCGTCTCCCTGGACACTTGACCACACATGTGGCTGACTTGATGAACAAAGACGTTACACAGCGCTGGATGGGCTCCAACTCCTGCTAGTGGCGATACGGCCATCGTTGAAACTATTAACGAAGATTTCAACAATCTTTTTCCCCTAAGCATTTGAATTATGTGTTTTTATGCAAATAGCCACGATAAATAACAAGAACAAAAGGTTTACAGGTTTACACTGACTTCAGTTCAAGTTATTCTGTTGGGACGGTGATGAAAACATGTCTGGAGCCTTGAATCCTGCTTTAACAACACAAAACCTCAAATCAACAATCTGTGTTGTCGGCAAAAAAACATGATTGTGGCGTCTCTAGAAGTTATATTTGCTCCTTTTTTCCGGCTGATTTGATCCGTGAAGCAGAACCGTGATACGATCCAAATCGTGAGTTTAATGATCCTTTGCACCTCGAACTGTTAAGGATCTGAAAGTACTTAAAGCACAATGTATAGCCGTAAACAGCACGTTTAAAGTCAACCGGCTCGACATTTTAACAGCATCGCTGCAACAACAGCTGCTTTTGAGACTGTTTTACGTGGATCCCAGAATCCACCAGTGATGCAGACTTTGACTTTATCTTCACAGGGTCTCAGTGTCGGTGCAGACTGTCCTGTCAACATCTACTCCGTGGCACAATATTTCCTAGAACATCATATCTGCTCGCTGACATATCGGAGAAACCAAAACACTGTAAAGCCGAGACTCGTCCTCACTGACTCCAAACATGTGAGATGACACAGTCATCTGTTTGGGCTTCAGCAGACATTGCTTTTCACATGGTGAGGTGCTGAATCTGCTTCTCTTCCACGTTAATAACCCGGCCTGTGGACCAGGTCCCACTCGGACGCCTCTGACTCGGTGAGTCTGCCGAGGCTCAGAGACCGGACCGGTGCAGCAGCTGGGTCCTTGATCCACAGCCGGCAGTCCCGGCCGAGCCTCTCCAGCCTCCCCGCCCGTGTGCTGACATTGGCCCGGCTGAGGGTTAGGCTTCCTTTCATGCCGCTGCTTTTAGTAAATCCACATCACAGCGGTTGTGGATTATTTTTCCCTCTTTCTTTGAAAGTTGTTGGTTTTGTGACGTCTGGAGTCCATGAAAAGTGATCCATGTGATCCCTGCCGCTTCCTGATGTTTCTAGAATGTCATGGTATTCATGTGTGCAGCACAGTGAAAGTCAACATTGGGGAATGTCAAACATCCACAACATTCGACGGTCTGAAGAGCGACTGTCGTGGCTGTTTGTCTGAATCACAAGAAGTGAGACGGGCGGAGTCTTCACAGCGTCTGGAACCATCGTTCTGACGTCTCAGCGTGTTGATGGTACTTTACATCGTCTGCAAACACGTTACATATTTACAAGTATGAACATTTTACATGTCGTCGGTGCTGCAGCAGCATGAGTTTGACACAGTTTAAAATACTGCGCAATCCGCCCTGATACAAATTATAATATTCTCTCTAATATTCCCAGAGTTTAGGTTTCTCCCAAAACTAAGTCTGCCGTTGCCTTGGCTGTTCTGTCAGGTGTGAGGTTTTTAAGGTCGTTTTCTGCCGGTCGAGCGCCGCGCAGCCTCGTGGAGGTACCGGAGTTCTCTGAATGCTTTGTAGTTTTCCGCTGTGTTCTTGAACCACGAACAGAGAAATGCACCTCGGCTCCTCGTTTCCTTTGGTCCATCGGGAAGTACAAACGAGAGCTTTGATGTTCAGAGTTCAGGCAATCAGTGGTGATGAATGAGGGGGCCGAGGTGAAGCACGGAGTTTAGAAACGGGCCAGCAGCTCTGTGGGTCAAAGGGTGTGGATGGGAGGGAGGGAGGGAGGGAGGAGAGAAGGAGGGAGGGAGGAGAGAAGGAGTGGATTAAAGGAGGAGGAGGGGGGGGGCACAATAGGATGGTGTGCCATGTCGGAGAGAGGGCGGCGGCACACGCTGCCCACAAAGAACACGTGTGTGTGTGTGTGTGTGTGTGTGTGTGTGTGTGTGTTGGGGGTCTTTGGTGGTGAAGGAGCCTTGGAAAGTGTGCTGGTGGGAGACCCCCCCCCCCTCTTTCTGTCTGCACTCAAACCCGGTTGCATGGGATTCCTGCGGTGGTGCACACGAGGAATGTCCACATGGTCCCGGCTGGTGAACAGCACACGCCTCCTCTTTGTGCGCGTTACAAAGGAACATCTTTCTTTGTTCGCTTCCTCTTTGCAGCCGCTGTCTACGTCATCGTGACGTTTTCTGTTTGTGTTTCTTTGTGTTTTACTTCAGATGATCTGTGAGTGATTTTATATACGAGCTTTATTTAAACGGTAAGGGTTTGGCTTCGGTGAAGCCCCTCCCCTTCCGGTTAGACCACCATGGGACCTTATCTCTTTAAAATATGTACGATAATCAATGTCGGGAGACAAATACTGATGTGATCCCGTTTGAATTGTGCAAACACAATGTTTGTCAATTTAGAAGATAATTCTGCACGTCAAGAAAGTCGCATTGTGTCATAAAACTGAAGTAGAGACGTAGTTCACTGAGCGGTTTCACACACAACGCTGTGGTACTTCTACAAATCATTAAACGGGGACATTCTCGATCTGCAAAATTACCTTTTGAATATTTGTCTTCCGCCATTGACTGCCGTACATATGTTTTTCCATTTTCCAAATGAAGGCCGGAGTGGGCGGGACTTCTCTATATTGTAACCAGTAAAAAAGAGCAAAACATACAACGTGTCAGTTCATCTCGAAATGCTTTCTGACTTCCTGTCTGAGGCTCTCAGCTCAAAGCCCATTGGCTCCCACTAAAGCTGTATATCTTTAAGAAAACTCCTCTGAACTTTAGTTTTTTCTCAAACGAACTGGAAGAAGCTTCATGGTGGACCTGTCTCCACCAACTCCGTCACAAAAAGACACAAAACGTCTTAAGGAAGTGCAGAAAACACCAACGAAGGCAAAGAATAAAAGGAGAATTCCACGTGCAGATTTAGTTTTCCTTTAGAATTAGCAGAAAAAGCTCGTCTGTCTTTCTATCGTCTCACTTTAGAATCAGGCCTTCTCTCTTCTGAGGACGGTTGAGGCTTTGAAACAACACACAGCCTCTGATCCACTGCTGACACTGCAGACCTGAGCTTTACCGTGTGTGTGTGTGTGTGTGTGTGTGTGTGTGTGTGTCTGTTTTAATCTCCATCCATTCAGCCGCTCACTTCTTCCCAGCCAGGTGCCCTGACTGTGTCAGAGCGAGGGCTTGTGGGTCAGAGGTCGTTCATACGCCACCGGCTCAGAAGAAAGTGCAGTGTTTGTTTCTTTTCCCCGTTAGCGTTAGCTCGTCATGCTAACGAACAGCGACACATGTGGCGACTCGATTCAGGGTTGATCCACCTCGAGGGGCCTCTCGTTGCTTCAGCTCTGTCATATTTCAACAAGCGCAGCTTTGCAGAGCTTCTCGTCTGAATTTTTCCACCGAACAAAAGTGTTCTTCAACAGTCATGAAAGAAAGTGTGGGGGGGTCATGTGCTGTACCAAACTACGCCGACACTACGTCTGGTTCTGTGTTCACATCCAAAGCCAAACAATTACAAAAAGACAGATACAAACCTCCAAACACACACTTCAGACTTCAGACTTCACACTTCCATCCTGAATTCCACAAATTCTCTGCTAATTCTCCACAAACACAGCAGAGAGTGTGTGTGTGTGTGTGCGCGCGTGTGTGTGTGTGTGTGCGCGTGTGTGTGTGTGTGTGTGTGTGTGTGTGTGTGTGCGTGCGTGCGTGCGTGCGTGCGTGCGCGTGTGTGGGCGGGGGGGGGTGATGAAATATCCAGCTGTTGGCTGGAAGGAGGCGCTGTAGCAACCAGGAGCAGTGAACGCAGCGGGTCCACCGGTATAAAAGTGTGTAAACATGCAGCTTTACTGGCCTCCCGGGTACAGGTCTCTGAAACCCGACACCACGCTGTCTCCACAGCCGAGGGCCTCTGATTGGTCAGACAAAAGTCAACGTCATGGTAACAATCACGGACTGTGTGTGAGAAGTGGCCGTGGTCACCGGCACGTCACCGCCTTGCTTTGTGGACTTGAGACTTTGTTTTCTTTCAAAACGGGTTTGATACATTTTGCCCAACTTGGATAATCGAGAGATTTATTGATTGATTTCCTTATTTCTGTGTCATGCACTTAACGTGCCCAACCCTCATGTGTTCATCAGACACCGAAGATACAACTGCTGCGTATTTACTGCTTGTTTTTTCCATGTTGGAATAAAGGTTAAATATTGATGAGTGGATCTGCGGTTGTTCTCCTGCAGGGTGAGCGGGTGTGGTTACGGGAGGACGAGCAGTACCTTCCCAGCACCGTGTCCTCGTGCTCTGGAGGTGTGGTGGCCTTCGCCACAGACTACGGCCAGGTGAGAGCCTTTCATGAGATCCTCCCTCTGACAGCACACACACACACACACACACACACACACACACACACACACACACACACACACACACACGTCTTTTAAAACTGCCCTCCTGTCCTCTTTCAGCACCTTTCATCCTTTTCTAAGCACGTTTTTATTCAAACCTTTCCTGCATTTTGACTTCAGGATCTCAGGTGCAGATTCAGGTCCTGGGCCGTACTCTACTTCCTGTCTCCCACAAAGTACCTGAAGATCAGGTCTCATGTTGTAGCTGATGTTTAAACACCAGTGACGTGACCTCCCCACCCGTTTAACGCGACATCACTGAAACGTGTCGCACTGTTTCAAAGATAATCTGCTTCCATACCAACCAGCCCGGGCATGTGTGTGCCGATGTGAACATGAAGCAGATGGCGCGGTTGGACTCATGCATGTCGGCAGTAGTGGCTTCATAAGAAGCAGAATATAATGAATAATGGTCACGTGACGGGGGAAAGATCCGATCAGGAGGAGAACGTGGTGTTTGCGTCTTCTCCGATTCCAAACATTCTGTGTTTTCTTTCTAACTCGTCTCTGACTCCGCCCCCTCCAGACCAACGCACAGCCCCGGAGCTTTCTAACTAAGTCGAGGCCCGCAGCGTTGAGTGAACGGACCCGTTTTAGCGGTTTGAAAAGGCCAACGGAGCGTGAAAGCTCGCCGTGAGCGTAGCAACGGTTCTGCGTTTTAAAACAGAAACGCATCCGTGTGGATGCAGCCGCAGAAGAGACGTGAAGCGAGGGAATGAAAACAGCAGCCGAACTTTATATGTTTGAGTTTAGTCAAAACTCACAGCCCGTCACAGAACAAAGAACACACATTACACAGAACACACATTACAAAGAACACACATTACACAGAACACAGTGATTCTGGTGGTTTTTGGTCCCGTCATGTGCTGAACCATGTGGCTGCTCTTCATTTCATTATTGGTCTACTTAGCGTAACATTCACAGATGAAATGTGATCAAAGCACTTGTAGTGTTCCTCAGCTGACCAGAGACAGCAGACCTCTTGTTCCGCTGACGCGCTCGTGAACCTCAGCGACAGCAGAGGCCTAACGAGGGATCAGCTCACGATGTGGGATCAGCTGAAGATGTGAGATCTGTCTCCTGTCTTCTCTTCTTGTTTCTTGTCCTCTTGTCTCCTGTCTTCTCTTCTTGTTTCTTGTCCTCTTGTCTTCTCTTCTTGTTTCTTGTCCTCTTGTCTCCTGTCTTCTCTTCTTGTTTCTTGTCCTCTTGTCTCCTGTCTTCTCTTCTTGTTTCTTGTCCTCTTGTCTCCTGTCTTCTCTTCTTGTTTCTTGTCCTCTTGTCTCCTGTCTTCTCTTCTTGTTTCTTGTCCTCTTGTCTCCTGTCTTCTCTTCTTGTTTCTTGTCCTCTTGTCTCATGTCTTCTCTTCTTGTTTCTTGTTCTCTTGTCTCTTGTCTTCTCTTCTTGTTTCTTGTCCTCTTGTCTCCTGTCTTCTCTTCTTGTTTCTTGTCCTCTTGTCTCCTGTCTTCTCTTCTTGTTTCTTGTCCTCTTGTCTCATGTCTTCTCTTCTTGTTTCTTGTTCTCTTGTCTCTTGTCTTCTCTTCTTGTTTCTTGTCCTCTTGTCTCCTGTCTTCTCTTCTTGTTTCTTGTCCTCTTGTCTCTTGTCTTCTCTTCTTGTTTCTTGTCCTCTTGTCTCCTGTCTTCTCTTCTTGTTTCTTGTCCTCTTGTCTCCTGTCTTCTCTTCTTGTTTCTTGTCCTCTTGTCTCCTGTCTTCTCTTCTTGTTTCTTGTCCTCTTGTCTCATGTCTTCTCTTCTTGTTTCTTGTCCTCTTGTCTCATGTCTTCTCTTCTTGTTTCTTGTCCTCTTGTCTCCTGTCTTCTCTTCTTGTTTCTTGTCCTCTTGTCTCCTGTCTTCTCTTCTTGTTTCTTGTCCTCTTGTCTCCTGGCTTCTCTTCTTGTTTCTTCTCTTCTTGTTTCTTGTCCTCTTGTCTCCTGTCTTCTCTTCTTGTTTCTTGTCCTCTTGTCTCCTGTCTTCTCTTCTTGTTTCTTGTCCTCTTGTCTCCTGGCTTCTCTTCTTGTTTCTTGTCCTCTTGTCTTCTCTTCTTGTTTCTTGTCCTCTTGTCTCCTGTCTTCTCTTCTTGTTTCTTGTCTCCTGTCTTCTCTTCTTGTTTCTTGTCCTCATGTCTCCTGTCTTCTCTTCTTGTTTCTTGTCTCCTGTCTTCTCTTCTTGTTTCTTGTCCTCTTGTCTCCTGTCTTCTCTTCTTGTTTCTTGTCCTCTTGTCTTCTCTTCTTGTTTCTTGTCCTCTTGTCTCCTGTCTTCTCTTCTTGTTTCTTGTCCTCTTGTCTCCTGTCTTCTCTTCTTGTTTCTTGTCCTCTTGTCTCCTGTCTTCTCTTCTTGTTTCTTGTCCTCATGTCTCCTGTCTTCTCTTCTTGTTTCTTGTCTCCTGTCTTCTCTTCTTGTTTCTTGTCCTCTTGTCTCCTGTCTTCTCTTCTTGTTTCTTGTCCTCTTGTCTTCTCTTCTTGTTTCTTGTCCTCTTGTCTCCTGTCTTCTCTTCTTGTTTCTTGTCCTCTTGTCTCCTGTCTTCTCTTCTTGTTTCTTGTCCTCTTGTCTCCTGTCTTCTCTTCTTGTTTCTTGTCCTCTTGTCTCCTGTCTTCTCTTCTTGTTTCTTGTCCTCTTGTCTCCTCTCCTCTCCTCTGTTTCCGTTTCCGGTTGCGTGTGAGTGTGAGTGTGGGTGGTGGACGTGAGTGTGAGTGGCGCGGAGTTTTGGTTCTTTTTTTTCACTGCTTTGGGATTTGTTCCTCTCTGCACATGATCAGGTAAGATACGGGCGGTGTATTTATCGGTAGAGAGTGTGTTTAGTGGTGGTGTTTGGCGTAGTTCGGGGGGATGGCGTCCTCCGAGACGCCGCGCCCGTCAATCCGGCAGGGAGTCCGGGTCGTTCCACCGGACAGCAGCGTGTCGGTAGAGGAGGTGCTGCTGGCTGTGGGAGAGCAGGTGGGTCATGACAACCTGTCCTTCGCGTCGCGGATGAACAAAGCTGTGGTTGTGTTCGTGGCGAGGGAGGCTTATGTCCACCAGCTGATCGAGAGCGGCGTGTTCATCAGGGACAGCTTCGTGCAGGTCTCTCCGCTCTCCGTGCCCTCCACGCGGATCACCGTGTCAGGTGTTCCGCCGTTTATACCGGACGAGCTATTAGGGAATGAGCTGCGCAGGTTTGGGAAATTTGCCAGCGGATTTAGAACTGTCAGTTTGGGGTGTAAAGATCACAAGCTGAAGCACGTGCTGTCACTTAGGCGGCAGGTCTTCATGTTCCTGGAGTCACCGTCACAAACACTGGAGGTGTCCTTCAGGGTCAAACACGGGGAGGGGTCATACATGGTGTACGCCAGCTCAGGACAGTTTAAATGCTTTGAGTGTGGAGATGTGGGACACAAACGCTTCGCGTGTCCGCACAAGCAGCGGAGGGGCGCGGAGGCGGAGCCTCCGGCTGCTCCGGCGGCGGGCGCTCCTGCACCGGAGGCGGAGCCTCCGGCTGCTCCGGCGGCGGGCGCTCCTGCACCGGAGGCGGAGCCTCCGGCTGCTCCGGCGGCGGGCGCTCCTGCACCGGAGGCGGAGCCTCCGGCTGCTCAGGCGGCGGGCGCTCCTGCACCGGAGGCGGAGCCTCCGGCTGCTCAGGCGGCGGGCGCTCCTGCACCGGAGGCGGAGCCTCCGGCTGCTCAGGCGGCCGGCGCTCCTGCACCGGAGGCGGAGCCTCCGGCTGCTCCGGCGGCTGCCGCCGGTGCGGTCGGCGGCGTTTCTTCGTCTTCTGCTGAAAGCAGTACTGTCAGTAAGGAGGATCAGGGCCAGTCTTACGACCAGCAGGCTCCTGTGGTGGCGCAGAACCTCGCTACGTCAGGTACCGAAGCACCACCACAGTCTGTGGAAGTGGGGGAAGAGGCAGCTACAGGTTCTGTAGGTGGAGATCTCACTGCAGCCTTAGACGACGCACAGAGTGTCGGGTCTGTGTCCAACAGCCAGCTGTCGTGTGTAGGAGAGGACATGGACTATGAGACTGATTCTGATCTTGTATCGATTTCTGAAACGGGCATTAAGAGCACTGATCTTTATTCACTGGAGGAAATAAACTCTTTTTTAGATGTAACTTTCAAAAGAGCGACTAAAGTGACTGATTATTTCCCTGACATTGACAAATTCATCCGATCTGTTGGGGTGGCGCAGAGAAAGGTGGGTTTGGACCTTTTAGATGGGAAAAAGCGCTACCGCCTGAAGAAGCACATCACAACCCTGAGGAGAGAGAGGAAGAGTAAAAGGGCTCAAACTAAGACCGTTTAACATGATCATGTGTCACACGGGGTTTTCCACTTTCCATTGCTTATTTTTCATCTTGTCTTACCTCCTTCCATCCTCTGACCTTTCTATGGAGAGCTTCAATTTAGGGTCTTTAAACATCAATGGTGGGAGGGACAGGCATAAAAGAGCATTAATACAGGAGGTTGTAAATCAAAAAAGGTTGGACATCCTCTTTTTGCAAGAAACTCACACCATTCCATCAGATGAAGTAGACTGGGGTTTGTGGTGGGAGGGCTCATGCACCCTGAGCCACGGAACCAATCTTAGTGCCGGGGTAGCCGTGCTGTTCAGAACAGCAGCTAATGCAACCGTCCTGTCAGTCACTGAGGTGGTGAAGGGTCGTTTGCTGATGGTGAGGGCAGAGATAGAGAGCTCGCTTTACTGCTTCGTTAACATATATGCACCGAATCAGGGGCCAGAGAGAGCACGCTTCTTCACTACGCTGCAGAACGAACTGCAGAGCTGCCTGCAGGAGCAGCTGATCATCGGAGGGGATTTCAACTGCACTCTAGACTTCACCATAGACCGAAACAGTGAGGAACCACACCCACAGTCAGCTCAGAGTCTCCACAACGTCATCTCACACTTAGATCTGTTGGACACATGGAGAGTAAAACACCCACTAAGCAGACAGTACACCTGGGTTAGAGTCAGCAATGACAGGATTAGTGCAGCCAGGCTGGACAGAGTTTACATCTCTCGCAGTCTCAGTTCCAGACTGAAGAGCAGCACAATCAGTCCAGTTGGGTTCAGCGATCACCACCTGGTCAGTTTAGGCTTGATAACCTCGCCGGGCGAAAGGGTTAACTCCTACTGGCATTTTAACAATAAACTTTTACAGGACAGCACTTTTTGTCAGAGCTTCGGGGTTCTTTGGCAGCAGTGGAAAACTGAAAAAGCTAGTTTCAGTTCTCTGAAGCAGTGGTGGGAGGTCGGAAAAGCCCAGATCCGTGTGTTCTGCCAGCAGTACACCTCAAACGCCACCGCTAAAATCAAGTCTGCTGTAAAAGACCTTGAGGCCAACATAAAGATCATTGAGGAGGGCTTCCAGAGAGACCCAGATCCCGGTGTGGGCCAACTGCTGAAGGAGAGGAGGTTGGAGTTGAGCTCCTTCCTGCAAGAGAGAGTGAAAGGAGCTCTGGTCAGGTCCCGTTTCCTCCAGCTGAAGGACATGGATGCCCCAAGTTCGTTCTTCTTCAACCTGGAGAGATCGGTGGTGCAGAGGAAGCGGATGACCTGTCTGAAGCTCCCAGGAGGGAGGATAACCACTGACCAGAGGGAGATGAGGACCCATGCCGTGGGCTTCTACGCTGCTCTTTTTGGGGAAGAGCCGTCCTGTATAGACAGCAGTGAGGAGCTCCTGGAGGGTCTTCCCCGGCTCAGTCCAGCAGAGAGGGCCACGCTGGACAGAGAGCTGACGCTGGAGGAGCTTTCAACTGCAGTGAACCAGATGGCTTCAGGAAAGACTCCAGGAATCGACGGCCTCTCCTCTGACTTCTTTAAGAAATTCTGGAACATTATCGGGTCTGACTTACATTCTGTCTTGATGGAATGTTTTAAAACAGGGACACTTCCTGTCTCATGCCAGCGGGCAGTACTCTCCCTGCTGCCCAAGAAGGGCGACTTGGCCCTTCTGAAGAACTGGAGGCCAGTGGCCCTGCTTTGCACAGACTATAAGGTGCTTTCCAGAGCCTTATCCAACAGACTCAGAGACTACCTGGAAGTGGTTGTAAATAGCGACCAAACGTACTGTGTCCCAGACAGGACAGTGATGGACAATATCTTTCTCATCCGTGATGTGCTTGATGTGTGTAAATGTCACGATGTAGATGTAGGTATTGTCTCACTAGACCAGGAGAAGGCTTTTGACAGGGTGGGTCACGCATATCTGTTTGCTGCACTCAGGGCTTTCGGGCTTGGTGAGGGGTTCTTGGCTTGGGTGGGTTTGCTGTACAGTGGTGCTGAATGCATGGTCAAAATGGGAGCTGGCCTGAGTCGACCGATCCCTGTACAGCGAGGGATAAGGCAGGGTTGTCCTATCTCAGGGCAACTATACAGTCTCGCTTTTGAGCCTCTGTTGTGCAGGCTGAGAAGTCGGCTCAGTGGTCTGTCACTGCCTGGGTCCTCTAGTCTTTGTAGTCCCCTCACTGTGTCTGCGTATGCTGATGATGCAAACATCTTCATCAGGGACCAGGGAGATGTTCGTTGTCTACAGGATGCGTTGTCTCTTTATGAGAGGGCTTCATCTGCACGGGTGAATTGGGAAAAGTCTGAAGCGTTGTTGGTGGGACAGTGGAGACATCAGACAGTGCCTCAGCTGCCTGGAGGTCTTCAGTGGGGAAAAGAAGGTCTAAAGGTGCTGGGTGTGTTTTTGGGCTCTGAGGATTTTGAGAAAAAGAACTGGGAGGGAGTTAAGGAGAAGGTGTGTGCTCGGTTCTCTAGGTGGAGATGGTTACTACCCCAGTTGTCATATAGGGGAAGAGTTCTGGTTGCTAATAACTTGGTTGCCTCGACTCTGTGGCACAGACTCATCGCTCTGACGCCACCTGGAGGCTTCATAGCGGAGATACAGAGGTCTGTCGTGGACTTCTTCTGGTCTGGCCGGCACTGGGTTCGTGCAGCAGCTCTATATCTGCCGGTGTCAGAGGGGGGGCAGGGTCTCATCGACATCCAGTCCAGGATCGCCTCGTTCAGACTTCGGACTGCGCAGAGGCTGCTCTATGGCTGTGGCCCCAGCTGGATGGACACGGCTCGACTGCTGCTGAGGAGAGCTGGGCGGTTGGGTTACGACAAGCAGCTCTTTCTCCTACAAACTGAGGCAGTGGACTTGGCCGGGCTGACGCCGTTCTACAGCTCTGTTCTGCAGGCGTGGCAGATTTTCAACATCTCACGTAAAGTTGATGAGACTCCGGGTGTGTGGCTGCTGGAGGAACCGCTGTTCTTCAACAGCTTCATCGGAACCCAAACGCTGCAGTCTGCCAGCCTGAGAACACGGCTAAGAGAAGCCGGCTGCACCAAACTGGGACATTTGGTGAAGATGTCATCAACCGCAGCATCCATGGTCACCTTCAGGCAGAACACTAACATCATGTCTGTCAGGTTGACCAACAGGATCGTGGAGGAGGTCTGTGCCGCCCTGCCACAACGCCTGAGAGCAGTTGCAGGAAACCGTACTCTGTCTGACCAATGGGATGAAGAGAGTGAGTACACCCCCCCCACTCTGCTCATTGCCCCAGCGGTGGGGGACTGGCAGGGGGGAGGAAACAAGCTGCTGACGTTCACAACCCCTCACCTGGACGAGTTTCAGGCAGCAGGGAAAAAAGCTATCTATGAAATCTGTGTAAAGGTTGTGAACCTCCGCTCTCTGGCAGGGTTGACAGAGTCGAGGTGGACCGAGTTCTTTGGCCCAGGTTTTTCCCCGAGAGGCAGCTGGAGGTGCATGTACAAGCTGCCCGTTGAGAAACGGACAGCAGACCTCCAGTGGAGGGTTGTACATGGAGCTATAGCCACTAACAGATACCGGGCACGCCTGGATCCACAAATTGGGGAGGAATGTGGGTTTTGCGGTCAGACTGAGACCCTGGAACATTTGTTTGTTCAGTGTCCGCGGCTCTCAGGGCTCTTTGAGCGGTTAAAAAGATGGTTTCAGGGTCTTGGACAGGTTTTTTCTTTCATGTTGTTCATCTTCGGTCCAAAATACTGCTCAAAACAGAAGGCTGTCCACACAATGGTGAACTTTTTATCTGGTTCTGCCAAGTTGGCCATTTGGCTGACACGTAAAGATCGGGCGCGGGGTGCCGGTAGTGAGGATCCGGTGAAAGTTCTGGAGGGACTGTTGAAAGCCCGACTCAGGGTGGAACACACCTACTACCAGACAGTGGACGATTTACAGGCTTTCAGGGACAGATGGACTACTGGGAGCGTTTTGTGCTCAGTGGGTGCTGGTGGAGAACTGGTGGTGAACTTCTGAACGTATTGATCGTTGTAATTGATGGTTTATTTGTTCTTTGGTGCTTTCTTTTTGGTTATTTGTTTTTATTTGATTGATTTTCTGATTATTAAGTGATGTTTTAGAGTTTTTGTGTTTTCACTGTAACAGTGAAATAAAGGGATTTTAAAAACCAAAAAACCTGTCTTCTCTTCTTGTTTCTTGTCCTCTTGTCTCCTGTCTTCTCTTCTTGTTTCTTGTCCTCTTGTCTCCTGTCTTCTCTTCTTGTTTCTTGTCCTCTTGTCTCCTGTCTTCTCTTCTTGTCCTCTTGTCTCTTTTGGTACCTTCTTCTTTTTGTTCCTCGTCTCTTCTTTCTGTTAGTTGCTCCTCTTGTGTCTTGTTTCTTTTTGACTCCTCTCCGTCTCTCCTTAGTCTCCTTCTTTTCATTGTGTCTCCTTGTTTATCTTTCTGTCTCATCTTCTCTTTGTGTCTCTTATCTCTCGTTATTGTGAGCTTTTAATCTGTTGTTTGTCTTTCAAGCCTCTAATCTCATTTTGTCTCTATTGTCTTTGTTTCTTTATTTTCTTCTAATTTCATGTTTTTCTTCTTTTTTGTTTCAATCTCTCGTCTCGTCTCCTCTCCCCTCTCTCCTTTCTCCTCATCTCTCCTTTCTCCTCTCCTTCCATGTTTCCTCTCCTCCTCTCCTCTCCTCTCTCCTCTATTTTCACTGTAATAAAGGGATTTTAAAAACCAAAACCTCTCCTCTCCTCTCCCGTCTCCTCTCCTCCTCTCCTCTCCTGTCTCCTCTCCTCCTCTCCTCCTCTCCTCTCCTGTCTCCTCTCCTCCTCTCCTCCTCTCCTCTCCTCCTCTCCCGTCTCCTCTCCTCTCCTCTCTCCAGTCTCCTCTCCTCTCTCTCCTCTCTCCTCTCTCCCGTCTCCTCTCCTCCTCTCCTCTCCTCCTCCCTCCTCCCTTTAGTCTCTTGTCAGAGTTGACTCCTTGGTTAAATCACAGCGTGATGCTGATGTGTTCTGTGTTGCTGTTCTCAGATGAACCAGAAGGTTTAATCAGAGTTGAGAAATAGAGATTTAATAAAATGAACATCAGCTTCTCAAAACCATTTCTACCCGACGACATGAGCCTCACAGAACAGGACCGTCCTGTGAGAGAAAGGTCACAGGTTCGATCCCCTAAACAGACAATGAATGAATGTACTAGCTGCTCACGTTGGGACAGTCATGATGTGTGTGTGTGTGTGTGTGTGTGTGTGTGTGTGTGTGTGTGTGTGTGTGTGTGTGTCTGCCAGCCGTCTGTTGTGTGTAAACAGAGACGGCCGTCACCTGTTTCAGAGCAGATGTTGCTCTTTGTGGGGAAAGCCTGTGCTGACCAATCAGAGAAGCGCACTATATAAACCCCACCCACTTCAGTTTGTGTGTACCTGAGGAGCGCAGGTACAGGTGTGTGTGTGTGTGTGTGTGTGTGTGTGTGTGTGCGTAACTTCCATTCGTCGGAGCAGAAGGAATGAAACTCTTCATTATGTGCAGCTAGGAGGGAAAACTGATCCCCCCCCCCCCCCCCTCTGGCTGTCAGAGAGTTGAACAGGTAACCCCTCCGCCCGCCTCGAGCCCCCCCCCCCCCCCCCCCCCATCCTCCTCCATCATCATCAAAAGCAGCAGCTGCTCTTTGAATCACCGTTCATCTGCTGCTTTGTGCTGCAGTCAGTTGAGGAGGAGCAGTCTGTCCACAACGCTGAAACCCGAGCAAGACCAGAGGAACCCTGGACCCCCCCGACGCCACGCCCACAGTCCACACGCACGCTGATATTTACACGCAACATCTCGTCCATGAAGGTGAAGAACGAGGTCTGACGAGGGACCAGTGCTGCTGGTAGCACAGCCTGTAGAGGAGATTATATGTCCTGGCTTTGTCCAGGTCGAAAGGAGGAATAAAGTTGTGTTGGTTCAGACTATGAAGCTCAGTCTGTGTGCGAAATCATGAAACGTAATCATGAAACGGGAAGTATAAAGACCGCTAAACCTAAACCTGTAGCAAGTCTTTATGTTGCTTAAACCCAACTAAGCTGTTTCCTGTGAACACGGAACTTTATTTTGAAGAGACTGTTTCTCATAAATATAACCGCAACTCAAGATATTCAGAGAGAAAAAACTATATTAATGTGCAAATTAATCGCAGGAAAAAAATATAAAAACATTGTATGTTCAAGAAAAAACGGAACAACAGAATTTCAATAAGAGCCTCCAGTAATCCCTCTGCTGCGGTTAGGGGTCCTCTCACTGCCTGAACATAAATGCAACAAAGTACAACAAAGTGCATCCCGACTGACCCAGGAACAGATCCTGTTGACCCCGGGGTGCAGCGGTGACTCCTGCTCCTCCTCCTCCTCCTGCTCCTCACTGAAGCTGTCTAATGGCTTTGTTTCACAGGGATTTACTCCCGTTAGCATCTGTCGCTAGGCTTAGCATCCGGGGCCCCTCACGGCTGAGAGAGAGAGAGAGAGAGAGAGAGAGAGAGAGAGAGAGAGAGAGAGAGAGAGAGAGAGAGAGAGAGAGAGAGAGAGAGAGAGAGAGAGAGAGAGAGAGAGAGAGAGAGAGAGAGAGAGAGAGAGAGAGAGAGAGAGAGAGAGAGAGAGAGAGAGAGAGAGAGAGAGAGAGAGAGAGAGAGAGAGAGAGAGAGAATCTGGGTCTGTCTGTGGACCGGTCTCTGGAGGGTCTGAGCTGAAGGAGTCTCTGGTGAACCTGCATGATGTCATTTGATTTCACCAGAATTATGAATGTGTGAAGATGAGTTATTACGTGGTGACGAGGCTCCAGCAGAGCGGTGAAGGTGTGTTTACAGCCTCTCCAGCACTGAAGGACACGTTGACATGGAACTGGTCTAACAAGTCCGTGAGCTCCTGTAGCTGTAAACACGTTGGTCTGTAGACGGTGGATCTCATTTCTAGTCCGGTCCAGGTCGGCGTCACAGTGGAAGTGTGTTTGTTGGATCACTGATGAAGACGAACAGAGAGCCGTCAGAACGCAGCGTTGATGACGCGCCGCTGACAAGACTCGTCGCGTTTCCTTCTTCTGAAAGACGTTTCTGTGACGTTCAGCTTCCCCTGAAGCGTCACTGCAGCGGGAATGTGAGAGATGAGGGCTGGCAGGACGCTGAAGTGTGTGTGTGTGTGTGTGTGCGTGCGTGTGTGTGTGTGTGTGTGTGTGTGTGTGTGTGTGTGTGTGTGTGTGTGTGTGTGTGTGTGTGTGTGTGTGTGTGTGTGTGTGTGTGTGTGTGTGTGTGTGTGTGTGTGTGTGTGCGTGCGGGGTCAGATGTGATTGACTCCTCAGACAGAGAGCAGCTTTCTTCAGGAGGAGTCACAGCGGGTCAACGACCAGCTTCACACAACCCCAGGGTTCAGAGTGTGTGTGTGTGTGTGTGTGTGTGTGTGTGTGCGTGTTGACGTTGTTGTCATGTAACTTGCGTACTTCAGTAACAGCGCTTCTGTCGTTGTCTTAACCCAAACCAGGATCTGGTGCTCAAGCTCACGGAGTTGTTTTGAGAGGACCGTCTGCGTGTAAAGAGCAGAACTCTATTTGTTCCTCGCGCTCACTGCTGAATAAGTTTCCATCACCAGTATATTGGACTGGATTTGTCTGGAAACCAGATCACAACTTCCTGTCCCCATGAGACACAATCCTTCAGATAAGCTGTCCTCTTGTGTAAAGTGTTGAGACTACAGTTTCAACTCCTCCTGGTATCAGCAGCTTGAAGGCTGAAGCGCTTCCTCCTGATGATGTGTGTTCATCAGGGTCAGAGGGTTGTGATGGGACACCGATGGGACACCGATGGGACACCGATGGACGGCCTCGTCCCCTCGTCCGCTCCTCCAGCTCCTCACTTGGTTTTATTCACCAGATCTCTATCTGCCACATGTCACCTGTGTGGAGGAGACGTCGCCGCCCACACGGGAAACAGTGACTGTTACTGTCCACTGCACCTGTGTGCTGACTGTCTGAGACATGAGCCAGGAGGAGACGTGGTCTAAGAGAGACAACGTCCTCGACCACGTCCTTCACTTGGTCATTGCCTTTTTTCCTAATTTTTCGCCTCCAACGACCCAAACATGGACCAGACTGAGAGAGGAAGTTCACACGGCCCAATGTTGTACAAGGAGACTGATGATGCTCATTTTCAGGTTCCCGCTTGTGTTTGTGTTTCTACTGGAACACGTTTACACGCTTTGATGCTCTGATGCTCTGATGCTTTGATGCTCTGATGCTCTAATGCTGTCCGTCTGAATATACCCGTATCCACCCTCTGTCTGACACACTGTCTCTTTAAGACCGCCTCCTGAAAAAGCCCAGTCAATAAATGACTCCTCACACGCTCCGCCAATGGTTTCAAATGGTTTCCACTTCCTGTCTCCTCAGTGGAAGACGTATCACAAGATATACAGCGTCTGAACATTTGTGTCCGAAATTCATTTTGGTGACTAAAGAGCGAAGGAATCGGTCATAATGCGTCACGGTCACGTCTCTCATTGGAGTTAATAGACACCTGCCGTAAGGGGCGGGGCAGTGATGGAACCCATGTGACCCATGTCTCTGTCTCCGTCTACGTCTCCGTCTACGTCTCTGTCTCTGTCTCTGTCTCCTCTCTGAACCGTCTCCGTCTCCGTCTCCTCTCTGTCTCCGTCTCTGAACCGTCTCTGTCTCTGTCTCCGTCTCTGTCTCCTCTCTGAACCGTCTCTGTCTCTGTCTCCTCTCTGAACCGTCTCCGTCTCTGTCTCCTCTCTGAACCGTCTCTGTCTCCGTCTCTGAACCGTCTCTGTCTCCTCTCTGAACCGTCTCCGTCTCTGTCTCTGTCTCCTCTCTGAACCGTCTCTGTCTCCGTCTCTGAACCGTCTCTGTCTCCTCTCTGAACCGTCTCTGTCTCTGTCTCCTCTCTGAACCGTCTCTGTCTCTGTCTCCTCTCTGAACCGTCTCCGTCTCCGTCTCTGTCTCCTCTCTGTCTCTGTCTCCTCTCTGAACCGTCTCTGTCTCTGTCTCCTCTCTGAACCGTCTCCCTCTCTGTCTCCGTCTCTGGGTTGTGAGACAGCGTAGACGTCCTCTGCTGTTGAGGTGCAGTCAGAGAGCTTTCCCTCTTTGCGTTGCTCCGCACATCCTCTTTGCAGTTTTGACCCATTTGAGTTGTCGTTTTTCTTTTCGACGTGATTCATATTCCATATTGTCCTCTCTGATCCAGGTGTACACCTACAAGCAGAATGCGCTGAGCAGACAGAAGGTGCAGCCCATGCACCCCAGCAGCATCGGGGGGGTGGAGGACATGTCGGCCCTCGAGGACCTCCACGACGGCGCCATCATGCACAACCTCTTCCTGCGCTACCAGCAGAGACACATCTATGTGAGTCCACAGCAGCTGCTGCTGAGCGCCGCTCACCTGTCGGGTTACTGTGAACTGAAATAAGTAAAGGTCTTCACCACTTCACTGAACATGATCCAGTATCACCATCCAGACAGAGCAGCTCTGCACATCTATAACTACAGATATCTATAACTCACACACGCTGTGAGCTGTGTGGATGCAGATCTACATTTAAAAAGAGAAGTACCAGCAGGAAGTAGCAAAAGAATTAGGGCAAAAACCAGAGAACAACACAAATAAAATGTAAAGTTAACTAAATTATTTAAATGAAATTAAAATTGCTCTCGGCTAGTTAGCTTATCATGCTCCATTAGCCTGAAACTTCACAAAGTGTGTCAAGTGAATGTCATCAACAGATTAATCAGACTTTGCATCATAAATCAGCACTGATGACTTCCTGTTTATTACCGATGAGGAAACATCAGATCTGAGACACGTGAGCGCAGGGACAGCGTCGACGTCTCTATCTGCAGCGTCAGCGTTCACGCTGCCTCCCGTGAAGCTGCTCAATTGCTCCGTAACAGCAGAGATAACGTCTAGACTCTAGACTCTAGACTCTAGACTCTAGAGTCTAGACTCTAGACTCTAGACTCTAGAGTCTAGAGTCTAGACCAGGCAGACAAGAGGAGGTGACGGCAGAAGAGCTGGAGAACATGTTCTGTGGATGTGATGTGAACAGAGTTTCCCTTTCTGTCTCTGATTGATGACAGTGAAGGGTTATCTCCAGGTTCACTGGTGTGAACTTGATTGAGAGGTTTGTGTAACTCTGGGTACAGACAGCAGGTTTTTCACAATACAATGTACAGAACCTTCCTCAGAACCTTTTAACTGATCATTTCCTGCAAAACATTTCAAAATAAGAAGTTGTTGTTCTTCCTACACAGGCTTGTTGGATGTGTTCAGGCCTGCTTTGAAACGTGTCTTCAGCTTCTCTAATGCTCCTTTCATCCCTGAGTTCTTACTGAAACCACCGCTCGTTTCTCCACATGAGAAAATCAAACAGTCGGTTTCATTCTGTGCCATCAGATCTTATTCTGAGCTCTTGTGGTTGAGCCATGAACTGTGCAGGACTCATGCTGCTGCTCTTCGCTGCCTCGCGGGCTTCACCGTGTGTTTCAGCCTTCACCGGCGCTGCAGTCTGTGATGTCATCAACTCATCACATGGAGCTGGAGTTCACAAAGACGCTGATGGTTGCAGAATGGAAGATGTGAAAGTGAATTGTGTTGAGACAGTATAGTGAACCATCACACATCACTGTTCTGTGACTGCAAGTAGAACAACTTCAGCCCGCTCGGTTCTCGTAGATCTGTTCTCATCAGAGAAGACAAATCGACGGTTCCACCGTGGTTATGGGATGTGTGAAGTGATGTTGAAGTGTTTCTGATGTTTCCGCATCGACCAGGTGATGAGAAGCACAGCTGCTAAAACCCAAACAAGAGAGATGTTCTGCCCTCTGTTGGTTCCAGGTTGTTGAACCCGGACGGCGCTGAACGGAGCTCCTTGTTCAGAGCAACAGGTTGCCAGTGAGCGGGCGGATGATCCCAGTGTGGGTTCTGTTTGGTCTGAAGCTGTGTTTAGATGCTGGTATTCCAGCGGCGGCCTCACGGGGAGTTCTTGGCTCCCGGCTCGGGTCTGATGGCGTCCGTGTCGTCCGGGCTGGGAGACGGGTCGGTTAGACGGCTATTTCTGAATAATTAGTTGTCATTAACTTTAACCCTTTCAGTCTGTTTTTAGCTCATGAAAGTTGATTGTAACATTTGGTTGCTTGAAAAAGTCTTTTTCAGCGTTCGGTTGTAGCTCCACCCTCTCGTGTCACTTCTGGTTGCAAATAAACAAGATGGCGACAGCCGAAAACCAAGATGGCGACTGCTGAAATGCCAAACTCAAGGCTTTAAAACGACCAATGGGTGAAGTCTTATATACTGTAGTCTGTGGTCAGAGGGTCAGGGCACTCAATATGCAAATTGACTAAACTTTCCTAATATAATTATCTGTTTTTTTCCGATCGCATTAATTCAACAAAGGGACATGTTGGACCATCAGCGCTCCACACTTACTGTCTGCATTATGTGCTCATGCACTGATCACCAAAGCTGACCCGGCACCAAACAAGCCCACGACAAAGCCAGCCGTGTGCTTCCCCGCGCTGACCTTTGACCGATACCGTCTTCTTACTGTCATGGCGTCTGAATGCTCCCGTATGGTCGAAGTTATCCAATCAATTCATCACAGACGCCCGGTCTGCCCTCTGACCGGGCTGCTGCTGCTTCTGTCTCTGGTCCACAAGCTGCAGAGCGAGAGAATCGGAGGAGAGGTTCTGGTGAAGTGGGCCGTGGTCAACCTGAGCCAGCAACGTCTCAGCAGGCAGGTTCGGTGATATTGTGAACGCTGGTCTCAGGTCAGCTCATGAGCTACCGATGGCTCTCCGTCAATATTCATTTCCTTCAGAGACAGTTGCTGTTTCGATGTGATATCACTCTTTCTGCTTCTTTTCTGTCTCCTTTTGGTGGTTGAGTGTCTCACAGTGACTTCCCAACAGAAATGTTACAGTAACTTCAAAGAGAGGCCCCCTAACCTGCCGGGCCCCGGGGCCTTAGCCCACTTCTTTTGTTCAATCATCCGTCCGTGGTCTTTCCCCATCAGCACGGCTCATAACATGAGGTCAGAAGTGGACATTTACAGGTGATCGTACTCTGCACACCGAATAAAAACACAGCTGGTGTTCAGCTTAGACGCTTGATTTCAGATATATTCTCATTATTATTTCAGTTATTCAAACACAACCTAAGAAACGTAGCAGCTTCAAGATCAATAATGGAGCAGAATTAAAGTTCAACAGACCTGTTCCTGTCACTGCCACTAATTATAACTCTGCTAATGTTTAAATAACTGGGTTTACTTTGGTCCGAACTGGAGACGACTTCTCGGTAAACGCAGTCGTTTCGAGCTCGCGGCCCGTCGGACGCTCTGCGTCTGGATTCTGTCACTTCGCTGCTCGCGCTACGTTCTCCGCTGAACGGAGATGTCTGTCCTGACTTCTGACCACGAGTGTTGACTGTGAGACCTTCCAGAGAACTTTTATTCCAGCTGTCGTAAGTCAGAGCCCTCCATGACACGAGGGGGGGGGGGTCAGAGCCCTCCATGACACGAGGGGGGGGGGGG